>PVKB01002937.1:0-233191 GCA_004027205.1 Ctenodactylus gundi
GGGGGGGGGGAGCTCACTGGTCCACTCACTAAATTTCTCAATACCAATGAAAAAGATTACCAATATTAGAGTGATTACAGTATCAGTGAGAAGTTCTAAGGAAGTCAGACAAGTTTAATAATCTAAGCAAGAACTTTACAATAAACAGGATGAAGAAAAACTTAATGTATGAGTAATCCGCAATACTAAAAAAAAGCACACTATGAAATGTGCTATAATTTAACAATAAAAAGAAACTTTCAGCACTAAGAGTAAGTGTGTATTTCTTTTATTGAAATACTATAAATTACTTAAAGCATCTGCAAAATCATACACATCTTTATGTAGGAATAACCTGAAAGAAAAGGTTAAAAATTTAAAATGCCTCAATGGTTGAGAGGAATTGAAGCATTCAAATTTTAAGATCTAAATGTAAGGAAAAAAAGCACATGTACTGAAGAAACTATAGGTGAAGTCTGAAAACCACGGTGATGAAAACTTTGCTAATGAATATCAACATCCAGGATATAAAAGGAAAACTTAAATCATATGAAAGTAAAAAATCTTGCATAAAAATGAAACTTTGCACAAAAAAGCCTAAAAAATGCAACTCAAATCACATATAAAAGACTAATCTCCCTCAACAGAACTCCTAAAACGGAGAGGAAAAAAAGATTCACTAATAACCTAATAGATAAAGCCCCTAAGAGCTCATAGAAAATAAGAGTAAAATGCTCTTTACATATGAAAAAACACCCATCACTTATACAATGAGAAACACAATAGTCTCAGTTATACCAGTTCTCATCTACCAAACTGGCAAAACTCTAAAGTCTGACAATACATTCAGCTGGTCAAACTGCAGGAAAAGCGCGAGTAGCACAAAATGGCAATTCAGTAATATCTATCAGACCTGGCGAGGTATTTTTTGAAATACAGTAAGAACACTTTAAAATTGCAGATTTAAAGAAAAAAAGTTTTATATCACACACTTAGTTTCTGCTATTAAAATCTGCTATCAGTATATTTTGTCATAATTAATCAACCAATATGGATATTTCATTATTAAGTACATACTTCATTTAGTTTCCTGAGTTTTTACTAATGTACTTTGTTCCAGTAGCCAATCCAATTTGTCACATTATATTGTCAAAAATCATGTACTGGCTGTGACAGTCTTCTATTCCCTTATTTTGGATGACCCTGACAGTTTTGTTTTGTTTTTGTTCTTGAGGTATCTCACTCCGTAGCCCTAAACTCACTCTGGTCCTAAACTCACTATACATGCCAGGCTGGCCTTGGACTCATGGAAATCCCCCTGCCTCAGCCTCCTGAGTGCAGGGATTACAGGAGTGTGTCACCATACACAATTTTTCTTTTTTAATGAGGCACTAGAGAATCAAACTCAAGGCCTTGCCCGCTTGCAAGGCAAGCACTGTAACAGCTGTACCATTTCTTCAGCTCCAACCTTAACAGTTTTGAGATTACTGAAGCATTTTGTAGACAATTCCTCAATTAGTAATTTTCTAATATCTTCCCATGATTAGACTGGGACTATGATGTTTTTCAGGGAGACACCAGTGAAGTGAAGTGCTGTTCTCACCATTTTCATCATATACTTTTGACAAGATTTATTAACCTAACTGTTAATATTTAGTTTCATCATGTGACTAAGACAATGTCTTGTCAGGTTTCTTCTATATCAAATTTTTTTTCCCCCAATTGTCAACACTGTACTCTTTGGAAAGAAGTCACTCTATACAGTCTACACTCAAGGAGTAATGAGTTGTATTTCCTTGAGGCCTATCTATCAGCATAAATTTTTTAGAATTCTTCTGCACAGAAGACTCATCAACTCTTCCCTATTTATTTAAATCACTATGAAGTCATGAATATTATTTTATATCTTGGATTATAATCCACTACTGTTTTATTTTGTTACCTAAATTATTCTAGTACTAGCTATTGGAAGTTTTCACCTGGCTGTATCCATTTGACATAGCTTGCTCATTCTTTCTTTCTTTCTTTTTTTTTTTTTTTTGGAGACAGGGTCTTGCTCTGTAGCCCTGGCAGGTCCTGAACTCAGTATGGAGCCCAGGCTGGCCTTGGACTCAGGGTAATCTTGTGCCTCAGCCTCCTGAGTGCTGGGATTACAGACATGTACTACCACACCCAATTTTATTTGGTGTACTTAACCATTGTGCCATTCCTCCAGCCCCTCGTTCACTGTTTTTGAGTATTCCTTACATTCAGGCCCTATGAGATATTCCAGGTTCACCTTACATTTTTATTTCCTGCCCTTGTCTTTCAATAGTCACTTCTCCAAGGACGCCTACTTCCTTTTCTTGGAGAATGGTACCTGGGTTCTAGGTATGCTTGCTGCTGCTATGGTATCTTTGTGTCTAGGCCCCCTCAGCTGACTCAGCAAGGAAATAAATGTCCTAAAGACACTCACTGACAAAATCTAAACATAGTCTTATGTACAAGTACAAGATTCCCTCTTTCCTTCTGTTCTCCTCTCTTTCTCCCTATCTCTATATATGTCTGTTAATATTTCTTCGGTACTATAGAGGCAAAACACAGGAAACAATCCAAGTGCCCACACAGGATCAAGTGACTGCCATCTCCACACAATAAAATTTTTTAGTTTTTTTCTTTTTCTTTTTTTTTTTTGGCAGCACTGGGATTAACCCAGTGTCTCTGTGCTAAACTACAGTCTCAGCCCTTTTTGAGTCCAGGTCTCACTAAGTTACTAAATTGCCCACGCTGAGGCTGAAACTTGTAATCCTGCTCTACCTTCTAGAGAGCTGGAATTGCTGGCAAGAGCCACCACACCTGGGTACAAAGACTTCTCTGTTTAACAGCTACATGGCATTGCATCACGTGTAATCCCAGTATTCTGGGATGAAGAGGCAGGAAGACTGCCAAGTTCCAGCCCAGGCTAAGCAACTTAGTAAGATACCCTTCTCCCCCTAAAAGGAAGGGTAGATGGATGGAAGGCTGATCAGTCAATCTTTAGATACAGAAAGATCTTCAGAATAACGTATCTATTTATATTTTCAAAAAGAAACATAGGAAGAATAAAGAGCTTATTAAAGGAAATGATTCTAAGAGTATGGGAGAAAAATTGAGAGGAGAGAGCAGTAAATAAACAAGACTTCTCTGTATACTTCTCTACATATTTGTCACTTTTGTCTATTAAAAAAATTAAGGTTAATTTTTAAAAGAACTTCCAAAGTAGAAAGATTTTTAAGACCTTAAACACACACACACAGAGAGACTGGAAGAATAGTATATTGGTTAGACCACTCGCCTAACAAGTGCAAGGCCTTGGGTTTGATTCTCCAGCACCACATAGGCCCGGCATGTTAGTGCACTTGGGAGACTGAGGCAGGAGGACTGTTGTGAGTTCAAGGCCAGCCTGGGCTATAGAGCAAGACTCCTGACTCAAAAATAAATAAATACTAAGAAAAAATAGAGATACTCATTTTTGAAATGTAAACATTATCAGACAGGGTAGATACGACTGAAAGAAAGTTGTTTACTCCCCTAAGTGTAACTTCATGGCATATGGGGACAGTTTTCAATATAAAAAGTTATTATCAAAATATACAATCCAGTCTCATTTTTATTTTTCAGTGGTATACAGGTACATATGAATAAAAATCTGTTCAAAATATATGCCTGATTTAGGCCAAGTAACAACCAAGCAGAAGCTGACCGCTATTTGAAACTATGAGCCAAAATATTAACTCTTGTTTTCTTAGATATTTGACCAACGAAATGAAGAGCTCAATGCCCTAGTTACTTTTTCATTGCTGGGACAGAATACCCAACATCCACAACTTTAGGGAGGGAAGATTTATTTTTAGCTTAGTTTCAGAAAAGTCATCATCCATTCACAAGTGGGTGACTAGAAAATGGTGAAATCACATGTGGGGTCACAGCTAGAGCCAGAGCCAGAGTTCCGGGAGACAGAGATCCTCACGGCAGCATTACAGAAGTTAGAACAAGCCTGGAAGTAAGGGCAGACCAGCAGAAGCCTCTCCAAGCATCTGTCCCTTCCAGCCAGGCCCCACCTCCCAACACTACACAGCATCCATAGGAACTTGAGGCTTTTGGAGAACACTCCAGATTGAAATGATAACAATCCATCCATGGCCCCCAAAAGACCGATGTCTACTCCCTCAAGCAAAAGTTTGCTTAAGTCTGTGAGCTCCTTCCTGTTAAAACCAAAGAGTGAAGCCCTTCCAACAGAAATGGCACAGAGTAACACTCCCATTCAAAAAGGGAGGAATAGGAGATAAAAGGCAATAGGATGAAAACAATTCCTAAACCCAACAGGGCAATGGTTAAATCCTTTAGTCCCTGTCCAGCACATGGAGTGGCAAGACAGGAACTCCCAAGGGCCTGGGTGATCCCACCCATACAGCATGACTGCCGGCGGCAACCTCCATCTTCTCTCCTTTCAGGTGAATCCCCCCACATGCTGCAGCTTTCCTCAACAGATGATTCATGGTCCCAGGCTCTCCCCTGCACCTTAGGCTTTTCCTTTACAACTTCACACACTGCCCTCCAGGGGCACACTGTCTGGTCTCCAAGGCCTTCCTCTAAAATCTGAGCAGAATCCTCTATGAACCCACAACTCTAGTACTCTGTAAGCCCATAAATCCAGGAGTACATGGTCATTGCCAAGGTCTACCAATGGCTTGAGGAGTAGCCTGGCCCCTTTGGACAAATGCTGTAGAAGTTTCTGAGTTCCTAAGATGGTAGAACTCCAGGACGCTGGACTTTGGTAGACTCTTTCCTTTGGCCCTGGGGTACACTTCTCAGAGCAAAGTTTATTGCCTCTCCACCCTTGAGATAGAAAAGGATAGGGTCTTTATTGACTTTTGAGAGGCCTTCAAGGCATCTTTTCTATAGTCCTGATGATAAGTACTTGGCTTCTTTTTCATGCTAATCTCTTTAACTTCCCTGGGTTATTTGGCCCTACCACCACAGGCCACTTTGGTCTGGCACTGTGAAGTTTTGAAACAATTTTTCTCTGCCTTTTTTCCTGTCTTTTGCCATAGAGTTGGCTAAAAACCACAAACAGCAGCGAAGTGACAGCCTGCACACTGGACTGCCTTGAAATTTCCTCCACCACTTAAATAGTCCACTGTCCCTAATCTCAGTTCCAAGCAACGTCTCTGGACAAGGGCAAAATGCTGACAAACTTTTTGCCAAGAGCATAGCACTGTATGGTTTTTAGACCACGTGCCAATACACCTCTCCTTCTTTTCTGAAGCTTCTTGAGCCTGGCCTTTCCAATCCACACTTCCATCAGCACTCTGATCTTCTGAACGCCAACTAGAATCTTCCATCAAGCTCAGCTCAGAGCACTCTAAGGCTTCTTCGGTTGTTATTCTCAAACCTTTCCAAACTCCTCATGCTAACATGTTCCACAGGCTTCCAAGCCACATGGCCAGGTAAAGTCACAATCATAACCCCACTTCTCTGGTACCAATTTCAATCTCAGTTACTTTTTCATTGCTGGGACAGAATACCCAGTATCTACAATTTTAGGGAGAAAAGACTTAATTTAGTTTACAGTTTTACAAAGTCACAGCCCATTCACACATGGGCAACTGGAAAATGGTGGAATCACATGGTGGAGCTGCAGCTAGAGCCAGAGCCAGTGCTCCAGGACACAGAGATCATCACAGCAGCATGTCAGAACTGAGAACAAGACTGGGAGGAAGGGCAGACCAGCACACACCTCTCCAGGTCAAACCCCAGGCACCTGCCCCTTCCAGCCAGGCCCCATCTACCAACAATACACAATATCCATAGGAAAATGAGGCTTTTGGGGGACATTCCAAATGACAACACTGACTTAAAACCCCTGCTTTGAATTTATTGTGCAGTATGTCCTACGTTATACACTTTTGTATAGTTCATTTTTATGCAATAAAACCTATTCTGTGAAGTTTAATTTTGATGAGTTTTCCTAATATATCACCACTTATTAAGAACAAACAGTAACAATGAACTTTTAAGCATCTCATCCTAATGGAGGCTTTGCCGTATAGTGAGTGATGGGAATGCTTTAACTGGAATATCAGGGTCACTGGTGGGGTAGAACCTTGGATACAATCATTTAACACAAGGCCTTTACATCCTCAATGTCATGATGATCTTCCTATGAGGATCTAACAAAGTAACGATATAGTGGTATGGTGCCTAAGCGAGGAAGTAATTAATGGTAACTGATTTTACATAGCTTACATTATACCCTAAATATTTGTGTGCCTCACCAATTCATGCTGAGTTCCTAACCTCCCAGTGAGATGTTTACAGGAAGTGGGCTTTTCAAAGGTAATTTGGTTCAGTTAAGGTATCCAGAGTGGACATTCCTAGTAGGACTTAGTCCTTATAACAGGAAGAGAAAAAGGAGAGAAAAAGTTCTCCCTCCTCTTCCTTTGCCCTTCCTAATTCTCATCCCTTCCTTCCACTTACAGGCACTACAGCAGCGGCCCCCAACCTTTTTGACACCAGGGACCTTTTGTCGAATACCATTCTTCCAAAAGGGGGAGTAAGTATACTTGTTTGGAAGGAGGCTGCAGGATAGCTTAAAATAGCAAGCAACAGCAGGAGGGGAGCAGGGAGCACAGCTCCACCTCTTATCAGATCTAGGGCTACACCAGAACCTAACAGGAGCCACTGACAAGAGGTGGAGCCTCACTAGGTGCTCACCTCTTGCTTGCCCCTCACCCATCCCAGTAGCTGGCGGGGATGCTGTTGGGGACTTCTGCACTAAAGAAAATGCCAGAAGAACACAGAGCAGTAAGACAATCATTTGCAAACTAGGAAGAAAGCCACTGCCAGAATTCAACCAACTCTGCATCCTGATCTCAGACTTCTGGATTAATGGAACTGTGGGAAAACACACATACAAATACATACATACACATACTTTTTAAGCCACCCTGTGTGTGGTACTTTGTTGCGGCAACCCATATAGGTTGTATCAGAATAATACAGGTTATATCAAAAAATATTTTTAGAGATTTTTGGAAAACAAGGTAATTTTCACATCATCTTATCCTACATGTTATATAGACCTATAAATCTCCCTCCCTCACAGTATTCACTACAGCATATTACTGTAGCACATGACTTTAGCTGTCTACTTATTTTCCAAGATGACCAAAACAGAGCAAAATGGGTAAGAACAGAAAGCTATACACAATGTATTTCTCTGGCCACTAGCAGGTCAGTATTTTGTAGACATCACAAGTAAATACCAACTCACTACAATGCAAACAAAATACGACAAAGAATCTACTAATGAAAAAAAGAATTCTTAAAATCCAATATAACTGGTCCTCTCTCCACTAGTCTACACAAACTGTCGATATTACAAGTTGAATGGTGATGAACTACAAGTTTTCTGTTTGTGTGTGTGTTCGGTCCTAGAGATTGAGGCCAAGGCCTTTACACCGAACTACATCCCCAGCCCACTTTTATTTTAGATTATAAAACAGGATCGTATTATGTCACTAAGTTGCCCAGGTTATCAGACTTGAACTTAGAACTTCCTACATCAGCCTCCCAGGGTGCAGGCCTGTACTACCAGGCCCTGTAAAATATAGGCAGGTTTTTTTTTAACCTCAAAAATGTGTTATAAAGCATATTTTCAATATAATAAACCTACTCACCTTTAGCATTTAAAATGTAAACTACCATAATCTTTATAAAATATATTTTATATAAAATGTTTTAAGTAACTAAGTTGTAAGCAATTACTTTTAAAATTTGAAAAAAAAATCTTAAAATTTGTATTTCTATGCACAAAGGGAAAACCAATCTATGAAGCTGCTAATATAATCCAGGGCTGATGCCTGTATAATTCCAGTACTTTGGGAGGCAGAGGCAGGAGGATTACAAATTCAAGCACAGAATGGGCAACTTGGTGACTTACTAATACTCTGTCCCAAAAATTAAGAAAATTAAAAAATGGGGTAGGGATGTAACTCAGTGTAAAGGTCCTGGGTTCTATTTTTAGTACTGACATTAAAAAAGATAAAATATTCTAAGTGTTTTTGTAAGCTGGATTTGACATGTGATGACTTTTTTTAACCAGAGCAGCAATAAATTAATTATCTATCCTTAAGTACACAAGCTATATAAAAGAATGGTGTTAGGAGATAATGATGCTGTTATTTTATAGACTACCGAACAGCAATAAAGATTTAAAATGTAAAGCCTTATAAATATTCAGCACTATTAGAAAATAAAGAAAATGTGCAAAAAAATACATGTTCACAGATAACTTTTTTAATATTAAGGGACACCATCTTCACTTTTGAATATTCTTCAGCTATCATTATAGCCTCCACTGTTCACAGTAAAATATTTGCCATGTTTTCTAATCAGAACTGTTTCATCAATGAAACAAAGGAAAATTCACTCTACTACTGAAAATACAGGAAAAAAGCTCTGACAGAGCAAAATGATTTTATATATGCCATCTCCTTCCATTATAATTGGGTTGACCCAAGATCTGATTAATATATTAACAAACATGCACTAAAAATTACTTAGTCTAACCAGCTATGCAATCCTATATTTTATATTTTCTATTTTTTAAGTATTGATATTATAAAGAGCAGGTGTACAAAGCGACTGTATACATTGAATTTACTTGTCTAATTCCACCTTTCTTACTATGACTGCCCTTCCAGTTACCAGATGATACACAACAAGGCTACATTACTTCAAATAGCAAATGCCAAAAGTTAACTTTGTGAGCCTGAATCCAACGATTAGAACAAATTGTTTAATTCAGTTTTTTAGTTAAGATATTAAGACTTAATTCTACATTTATTTTTTCTTTTTGTAAAAGTACTATGAAAATTTGGTAAAATACAGGAAAAAATTTTTAATCACCAATATATTCTACCATCCAGAAACCACTGTGAATGTTTTGGTAGATTTCCTTCTAGTGACAAAAGTCTTGATGATCTAAGGAAATATTTTAAATATTCACTTAACAAAGTAATGTATTCCCAACATAGCCTTTTGGAAAGTGTTACATAAAACATGGATTAAAAATACAACCTGCTATTTTTTTCAAGTCTGTAAAATATTTTAAATAGTAGGCTGGAGTAGGGGGGTCTCCAAATTCAAAGATTGGTCTCTAAACTGAAATATCTTCATTTTTATAATGTCAACAGCAGCAGATATAACTACTCTTACAGTAAAAACAACATTAATGCTGCTACAACACACAGGTTTTATTTTTATCTTCTTTCCACTCATACTTCAGTTACTTATTTTCATTAGAAAGATAATAAATTATATTTGCCTAATAATTTTTAAACAGCTTAAATTCAAAGACAGCAATTTGTTTTGAAGAATAACTTCCTATTAATACTTCTGATCTATAAGATAGTTTACCAGATGACAGGACAATAGTCATTAAATTCCAATGTTCTCTCTCAAAACATTAAAAAACAAAACAGAAAGGTGTATTTTTTACAATCAGTTTTCTCTTTTGTTCATCCCTTTGTTTGTAGGAGCACACAGATATTAGAATTATGAAGGCTCAAATTACTTCATTAACAAAGCAACATCCTAACATTTAATTTTAAAAAGACAACTTAGTCTCATTAAAGAATAAAAAATGGTATTATCACTAGCAATTTTTCCCCTTAACATTGAGTTTTCTAGCTTTAGGGGGTGGGGAGGTTAGGTCAACTCAAGGGATCAAAGGTCTTAAAATCCCATTCATTTTCATTCGCCAAGTAGTTAAAGTCAATCTACATCACACTAACTCAGATGTGTTACTTTTTCTTGCTAGATGCTTTTAAAAAGAAAATTTTTAACAAAGACTCAAAAAAAAAAAAGAAGAGTAGAACTTTGAGACAAGAATTGTCTGTCTTTCTCAAGTCATGTCCTGGTAAGTGACAGGTCTGGCTGCGAGGAATACACTTCGCTGACCCTAGGAATGACCAAGCCTCAAAATCTGTCACCTCTTTATCTAAAGAACTAATTTGGCTAACAGGAGATAAGACATGACCACCGACGCGTGTTCTGTCGACACACTAACGTTAAGGAGAGGAGCCAGGGATTTCAGCTAAATGCTTTTGCCATTTTTGCAGAAGAAAAGCTAATTGTTAACGGCCATGTGACATTACAGATCCCAGAAAGGAAAGGGTGGGAGGAAAAGAAGAGTTCAAGGCAGTTCAGGGTCAGAAGAAGCTCAGGCATCCTGTCATTAGCCAAAGCTCCCCAAACTGAAGGCAAAATACTGCTTGCCCGAAAAGGAGTGGGTGAAAAGTGGAGGGAGAAGCCACAAGAAAGAAATGTGGCCGTGTGGGAGTGATGGAAGGAACTGAATCTGGAGCTCTCCAGCTGAGTTGGGGAGCAAAAAAACAAAGCAAGCCGCTAAAAGCGACTGGCACGGAGACCGCCCTCGGCACTCCACCCCCTCGGGTCCTCGGGTTTCCCACATTCCCTCACCTCCGCCCGAACCCACGCTCAGGGGTGCGACCCACCCGCGGGAGGCGGCCCCGATCTTTGTCTCAGCCCGAACCCCGCCGGGGCGCTCCTCCTCCGCGTCCCCGGGGAGCCGCCGCCGGCTCGCAGCCTCCCGCGGCCCCGCGCCCCTTCCTTCCTGTCCGGGCGCGGCGGGGCAGCTCCACCCCGCCGCGGGCACCTTTGTGTCTCGGGGGACTTCGCTCCTCTCCCCTCCTCCGCCTCGCGGAGACCGAGGCGCCAGCCAGCACCGGGGCGGCGGCGAGGGGCGCCTCCGGGAGCCCGCACGCCCCCACCGCGTCCCCGGAAACGCCCGGCGGCGGGGTGCGCGGCGCCCCGACGCGTGACAGGCGCCGCGCCGCCCGTCCCAACTTCCCGCCGCGCCGGGCCCCGCGCCCCGCGCCCGCGCCGGGCCCGCCCGCCCTCCGTCCCCCGCGCCCGCAGCCCGGCCGGCCGCCAACTCACCAGCAAGTGCGGGGACGCGTCCGGAGCCGGCGCGGCGCGAGGGAAAGCGGCCCGCCGACGCCCGCGGCGGCCGGATGCAAGCCCCGCTCCCGAGCGCGGCCGAGCGAGGCGCCTCCGCGGCGCAGGCCGCCGCCGCCTTCCGGCCCCCGCCGCGGCGCGGAGCTCCGGGCGGGCCCGCGGCGCCTCACGCCTCGCCGGGCCCCCCAGTCAACATGGCTCCCGGCCGCCGGGCCGCGCGGGCGGCCCACTAATCCCTGCCGAGGAGCCGCGGCGGCCGCGAGGCGAGCGGGAGGCGCCGGCCGGGCGGAGGCGCCTCCTGGCTGGGGACGGCCGGTGCGTCCGCTCGCTGCGTGCGCGTCGCTTTCCCACTCGGCGGCTGCGGTGGACGCCTCCGCCTGTTCCCGGAGGAGAGCGAGCGAACGAGAAAAAAAGACTTTTATTGAAACGATCCAACCAGCGGCGGAGAAAAGCGAGCGGCCGCGGAGCGCCCCCACCCGCGCCGGAGCCGCTCGCCGGGGGCAGCGCGACCCCTGCCGGCGGCGGCGGGGCGGGGCGGGGAGGGGCGGGGCCTGCGGGGAGGGGCGGGGCCTGCGGGGCGGGGCGGGTATCCCCAGGAAACCCCCATCTGGAGGTGGGGGCCGAGTCCCGGGGTCTGTCTCTTGCAGCCGCGCGGGAGGCGAGGACTGCATTGGAGCCTGGGACGACGAGGCTGTACCTGGCCACAGCGACGGGGAGCAACTGGATCATTCAAACCCTGCGACTGACTTCCTTGCACTCCCCCAAGCAAACCCAAAACCTTTGCTTGAATTATCCAAGTAATTATCGTACAACGCCACTGTCTTGTCCTTGTCAAAAGACCCACACTGATGCAGACAGATAGCTGGGGCTGCTGTCCCACGCAGTGTGGGATTGTGTGGGGGCTAGTTACTGGCGACCATTCACGAAGCATCTATCGACGAGACCCTCAGTGTTTGTGTATATTAGCAAAGGACTGAGGATCTAACTAGAACATTAGGTGATCAGCAATTACTGTAGAAATCTGAGCGTTGTGAAAAAGGAAATTCAAGGTGCTGTGAGAACATAAGCACTACTGTTGCAGTTGGTTAGGTTTTGTTTTCTTGGGGGAGGTGGTGGCAAGAGCTTGGCCCAGTTTCTGTAAATGTTTTTACTTTCTTCTTTCCCAGAGGCTAAAAGCTAGTTCAGGAATGAACAGCAGAGTGAAAGTGAAGACAAACTAAAAGTATTACCAACCCATATTTTTTTCTCCCCACAAACAAGGAAAAATGCATAAAGGAAAAGCAACTTAAACTCCTAAAGGGAGACAATAAGCCCATTGAAAAAAGGAAATACAGACCGGATATAGACAGTCTAAACAAGAAAAATTTTTAACCACATGAAAGATCTATAACATGAGATACAATTTTTTTTTCCATTTTAACACCCAGAGGTAGACATAACATTTTTAGTACAATTTTTTTTGATACAATTTTTTTTGCTTTTGTTTTATTTTCAAATTTTGTCTCGCCAAAACTGCAAGTTGCCCAGCTTGGGGTTTATATTTATGATCTTCCTGCCTCAGCCTCCCAAAGTGCTAGTATTACAAGCATGCACTACCAAGCACAGCTTTTAATGCAATTTTAAAATATATTATGTCCCAAAGATTTCCACCAATTGTCTTCTTGAATGAATCTTTCTTTTTGAAAATAGCCCAGCAATAGGAGGCTGAGGTAGGAAGATCACAAGTGCAAGGCTAGACAACTCAGCCAGTTCAGGAGACTGTTTCAAAACCAAAACCAAAAAATTGGCTGGGGTTACAGCTCTGTGCGAAGGTCTTAGGTTGCATCCCCAGTACCGCCACTAAAATAAGTAAATGAATAAATAATAAAAATATAAGCCAACTGCTGCCTTATTTCTCTAATTTTGTTGTGCAAAGTTACACTCAGCTAGTGTAATATTTATCTATGGTCATACCTGCCAATCAAACTTCCCCTATGCTCCTAAAATGATCAGAATCTGTGAATCAGCCATGATTATATTCTACGACATATATTTACATTTGTTTATGAAATATATATAATAAGCTTTCCTTTAGAACACATATGCTTTTTCTTTTAAAAAGGCACTATTGATTTTGCTAGATTTGCTCAAGTCAATGACTCTGATATAGCAAAAACCAGCATAATTTCCAGAGTTGTTTTTAAGTTAGAAGAGAAAATGTTTACACAAGATCTACTTACATGCCAACATTTTCACACACCTTATTTTTAAAAATGATTGTAAGCTGTTTTGGAATCTCAGTATTATCAAAACATAAGTCTACAAATCTATATTCTGAGTTTTCACGTCAATAATCTCCCCTTTGTTTCTTTAAATGAAACCATTCTATCAGAAATAAAAATAAAAATTGCCAAAATTGTGGTTTGGATTTGGAATGTCCCCCAAAAGGCTTGTGTATTCAGATGCTATGGATTATCCATGGACCCATGCACTGCTAAGAGTTGGGGCCTTATTAGGAGCAGGTGATTAGAGTGTGTGGTGGATCATGGAGGAAGGCAGGTGTGTGGTGGATTATAGGTTATGGGTGTGTAGTAGATTATGGGCTGTATTGTAGATTATGGTTGAGTGGCACATTACTGGGTGTGTGACCTGGAAAGAGCTTAACCAATAGGGGCAGAACACTGAAGCTGGACCCAGAAGGTATAGACCCCTGGAAGAGCACCTGGAAGAGAATACCTAATTCTACCCATCTTCACTCGTTTGGCTTCTTGTCTGTGATGCTATGATGGGCTTTTCCCCACCTCCACCAGCCCATGAATGGACTTTGTGAGACCTTCCAAAACCATGCGCTAAAATGAATCTTTCCTCCCTTAGGTTGTGGATGTTAGGTATTTTATCACAGCAATGAAAAAGTAACTAAGACACTGCCTCATCCAAAGCTGCTAGGCCATAATATCGATTTGATAATCAGACTATTATTTTATTGATCTATTTGTCCTTTCAAAAATACTAGTGGTACGTCATGTGATAGGCACTGTGCTGAACATGAATAAGACAGACAAGGTATTGCCTTTATTGAACTACATTCTAGTAGTAAAACCAAACAATAAACATGTAAACTACTTATGGAATTCGTAAGAATGTATAATTGTAAGAGAAGTAACAGAGACAATGAAGCAGCAATGGGAAAGGAATCAGGAAGGGAAGCAGGAGTATTTTAGATGGTAAGGTCAGGAAAGTCCTGATTGTAAGAGGTAACAGCCATCAGTTATTTCTATCAGTAAATTATTTTGTCTAGACAATGTCACAAAAATCAATTCATTGGGGCATTTATTTAATTAGCTTTCTAAATGGATTTTGAATTCATACCTATTTTGGGCATGTTGGTTGGCTTCATTGTTAGGTTGCTATTTATGTCCTTTTTCCTTTGTAAAATAAAGGAAAAATATAAAGTTATTAATGTAGAATATTTCCCAAGCTGTGGTCAATACATATTCCCTAGTAGTTGGTGGAGAAGGGTTCAGGAAGAATCCCAAGCTCAGATCCAATCTACAAATGCCACATTATTTTCCTCCTGCCAAGTCACAATGCACATTGACATATATAGAGCTCTGAGAAATTCTGAGATTAAAAACAAAATTTTCCTATTGAAATCACTGTATTTAAAAATGGTTAGGCTATAGAATAACAATATCATATGCAGGGCATATACGAAAAATGTCAAGGAGAGAATATGAAGGTCATTGAACTTTGGACAGAGGAAGTAAAAGGGGACAGAGATAGAGAATTTTTGCTGTTATTCACACTCTGAATGTGATCGTGCCTAGGAAACAAATGTGAAACATATCCAGGTAAGATACAGAAAAAACATGTTGGTTTTTCACTTGCTATGTATGAATGGTTCTCAAACTGTGGTCCTAGGATTAGCAACACAATGTCACCAGGAGTTTGCTTAGAAATCCAATTTCTTTTTCTTTTCTGGAGCTCAAGCTGGCCTTGAACAAATGATAATCCTCCTGCCTCAGGCTGGTTGTGTGTTGGAATTACAGGTGTGTACCACCATGCCCAGCTTATGTGGTGCTGGAGAATGAACCTGGAGCCTTTCACTTTAATCTCTGAGCTATGTCCAAAGCCCCAAAATCCAATTTCTTAGGCCATACTCTGAACTAGCCACATTAGAAACTCTAGATAGGATCCAAAAAATTGTTCTTTATCAAATTCTCTAAGATTTTGCTATATAATAAAGTCTGAGAACCACTGCTTTTATACATCAAAACATAAGTTACTTATCTACAAGACAACTTTTGCATTTGAATGTCTGAGATAGACAATTTTCAAATATTTTTTGAAATTCTGGTTTGTTTTTGTTTGTGTGTTTCAGATAGGGTCTCTTTCTGCAGCCCACACTGCTCCTGGTTGAACTCACTACATGTCCAGGCTAGCCTGGACTCATGGACTCCTTCTGCCTCAGTCTCCCAGCATCCAGCTTGCTGGGATTACAGGCATGCACTGCCACGCCCTGTTTATGTGGTGCGGGGGGGGGGGGGGGGGGGGGGGGGGGGGGTGGGGGGGTGGGGGACTGAACTCAGGGTGTTGACCTGGGTAGGCAGTGTTTTAACCACTGAGCTATTCCTCCAGCCCATTATTTGAAATTCTTAAAGAAATTAATTACTTAACTGACAAAATTGAGAAAACCTTTTTTAAATCTAGGTCGAGGCCCTATTTTCTCAGGCTGGATCATATGCAGTCTGTTTTTGCATTTCTTTTTTATTTTGTTTTATTTTTTAAAAAAAGAATGAAGAAAAGAAAAGCAACTAAGAGCAGCAATCAACTGTCTTCTCCCTAATATCACTTGAGTAAAATCTTTTACATTTGTAAAAATGAAACTATAGGTGAAAAAAAGAATTTTTTTAGAGCAAGAAGGGTTTAATTGAGAAAGTAAATCTCTCAAGTTGAGGTCAAGAGGGGCGTCTCAGATGAGGGTCCTTGTCAAAGAATTTGTAAACCAGCTTTGAAAATAAACCTTACTCTGACATTTCTTTTTAATAAATTCTTTCTACCATCCTGCACCACCTTTGTTTTGCACAACATAGTTGTAGACAATCACTGAAAGGCTAGCTATAGTTTACAAAGTCTGATGTACTTAAAATCACTATCAGGGGCTGAAGGAATGGCTCAGCAGTTAAAGCGATTGCCAAACACTAAGCACCCAAGTTCAATTCCCTAGCACCACATAAGCCAGGCATGGTGGTGCATGCCTGTAATCCTAGAAGGCTGAGGCAGGAGGATTGCAGTGAGTCCAAGACCAGCCTAGGCTCCACAGTGAGTCCAGAATCAGGCTGGACCACAGAGTGAGACCCTGTCTCAAAAAAAAAAAAAAATACAATTATCATCAGAATATTTTCATAGACTTACAAGTTAAGGATTTGAAGAAAAATATTTATTCCCTATTTACATGTAAAATTTCAAATTTTTAGGACTAAGTTGAATTCTGAGGGAATTAATAACATCTGAGGTTATTTGGCCCAGCCAAGGAGCATTATAAAAGCTTTCAGAACAGTGATATCATGTGTTCTGATAAAGGAAATGAGTCCAGGAATCAAACACAGTCTTGACAGATAAAAAGGATGTATTTTTTAAACATTTTGTTTTAAAGTGAAATTGTTCTCTAGTGCTAAAAATGCCTAGGGAGCATCTGTCTGTCTCTAGCCTTCCAGTAGGATAAATGGCTTTATTAGACACCAAGAGGAGATTAAATAGGGCCTGCTTGCCTGCCTGCCTGCCTGCCTGCCTTCCTTCCTTCCTCTCTTCCTTCCTTCCTCTCCTTTCTGTTCTTCCCTTAACTAGATTGAGGTGTACTCTCTACTCAGAAAAAAAGAGGTGGCCTGTTATTAATATAACGTGCATTCAAATCTTATTTGAACTTCTGGAAAAATGAAGCACATCACAAAGAGTCACCTTCAAGTTTTAACAAATACACTGTTGAAGAGTACCTGCTCGGACAGTCAGTATAGGTTTCCCCGTTAGGCATGTTGAGGTCATGGCAAATGGACGTTTTCCCAGAGGAAAGGGAATCAATGAACATTGATTTTTTTTTTTTTTTCATTCTTTACAGAATGAGAGAGGAAGGGTGTAGCAGTGACCTTATGGTTTGTCATCTTTGCAGTTTGGCCCAGTGATTTGCATTCAAACCAGCTGATGAGACTGATTTGTAGCCTCTTAATCTTCAGCTATTAGTCAGAAGGACAAGTTTTCAGTAAATTAATTGTGCCTTTTCCAAACCAACATTGGCCTGCAGGACCATTTTAGAACTGATAGGACTTATGAAGGGGAGACTAGAGCAAATATTTGGTATTCAGGTCCTGGAAGAATAGAAAAATTAAAAAATGAGGAAATAAAAGGGGACAGGAAAGGTAAGGAGCAAGGGGGGAAAAAGAGAAGAATAAAGCGATATAAGTATTTTATTTAAGCATTAAGGAAATGGCAAGTGTAATAGAAAGAATAGAAAGCCAAGCAGATCAGGGTTCTAGGCCTGAAGCAATATTACACAGTAATTGGGCTTTGCAATCAATTGGAATGGATGGGAGCTGTAGCTTTGCCATTGTGAGATGTTGGTAGATTACTTAACTAAGAGTTTCCCCATCTATAAACATAAGAGAGAATCAAAGCTCTCAGGCTTTAAGGATTAGATGAAAAAAAAATGTAGTATACTGAATTGTATCTTTCTCAGTTGTAAATGACATGAACAGTAGCACAAATAATTTTTATAAAAAGAGGATTTTGTTGCTTGCAGAAGGCCATAGGCAGTGCAGGCTTCAGCAACATCTTGGCTGAAGGACCACATGATATCATCAAGACCTGGTTTCTCATCTTAGGTTCAGCCCTTGGTGGCTTTGGATCCTCCACCCACTAGGTCAACAGTTGGCTGTGGTTCCAATCTGGAGAAACAAGGGAGTGACATCCCCAGTAGCACAAACATTAGCTCTAATTAGCCAAGCTTGAGTCATAGGCTGTCACAGGGACCAAGGAAGTTGAGTGGCTGGCTACGGACAGGACAGATGCTTCGCCACTTTACCTGAATTACATGTGTTGATAGTTTGGACAACAAAAAATGGTGCTCTTACCATAACTAGAATAATTGAAATGCAAAAAGCCAGAGATACGTGGGTTTTAACATCAGCTAGATGAAGGAAGTCTATCTCAGAACATGGTTGTTTGTTCTGTCTTTCTTCTGGGCTTCAGTCTATGTGCCAACTTCACTCTTTGCAAGTTCCTTAACTGCTCTAAAATCATGCTCTTAGAACTCGTGTTGTGGTTTAGGTAAGAGTCTCTCAAAGGCCCCTGTGTTAACAGCTTAGGCTTTGGCTTAAGGTGTTGTTGGGAGGTGGTAGAACCTTTAAGAGCCTACTTTAAGAGTTTAGGTCTCTGTGAGCATGTGCTTGAAGGGAATATTGGGACTCCAGCTTCTCTCTCTCTTTCTTCGCAGCACCCATAAGGTGAATGGTGGTCCTCTGTGACATGCTTGGGCTATGAGGTATCGTGCCACCTCGGGTCTAAAGTAACTGTGGAGTAAAACCTCTGAGGCTAGAAGGCAAAATAAAACTTTCTTCCAAGTTAATTATCTGTAGTATTTTGTGACAGTAACAGAAAGCTGACTAATGCTGTTTCCAATCTAAGTAGAAGATCATTTAAAATATTCCAAGGGAGAACTCTGATTGGCCCAACCAGGGTCAGTGTCCACCCTCTAATTAAAAGTGTCCAACCAGGCTAGATGCAGATGTCCAAAGGACATCATGGGTGTAAACCTGATGTAAAAAATTATTGGACTGGATAGTTTATGTGTACTTTATATAATCATACCAAAATACTACTATTTAAAAAGAGAGAATGGATGAAAAATACTGTGCCATTTAATGGCGTTTGAAACTAGCATTGTACCTGTCAGTACAAACCTGAACTTTCCAATACTTTTGAAAATGTGAGCACAATATATCTATATAGAAGTCACATCATTTAACCTGTATGTGGGGGCCGGAGGAACAGCTCAGTGGTTAAATGTTTGCCTCACAAATTCAAGGCCCTGGGTTTGATCCCCCAGCGCCACATAAACTGGGTATGGTGGTGCATGCCTGTAATCCCAGCACTTGGGAGGCCAGGGCAGCAGGATTGCCATGAGTTTGAGGTCAGCCTGGGCTTCAAAGTGAACTCAGGTCCAGCCTGGACTAAACAGTGAGACCTTGTCTCAAAAAAAGGTGGTTTCTAGCCTCAGAGTCAAAAAGGTTAATAAAAGATACAAATTAGATTATATTTTCCTCGACAAATTGCCAGTGAGGTACTCCTGAAACTTACTTGATCCTATATAAAATAAGGACTTGATAAATTCAGTTCACTCTGTTATAGCAGATTATAGTATGCAACGAATGTCATCTCCCTTCTCATTCTCCCT
Source organism: Ctenodactylus gundi (assembly GCA_004027205.1). Classification (NCBI taxonomy): domain Eukaryota; kingdom Metazoa; phylum Chordata; class Mammalia; order Rodentia; family Ctenodactylidae; genus Ctenodactylus; species Ctenodactylus gundi. The sequence goes on from PVKB01002937.1 coordinate 19,409, forward strand.
CATCAATATGAATACAACCTGGGAATTTTAAAATATTGTTCATCTTATGGATTGTACTGCAATACATATAGTATAAGTATTTATCTTTTTATATTCCTGATTTGAAACATAGATCATTTATGCAATTGATACTGTCTTCTCTTGAAGCAAAGACACATTTGCTGTTGGGTAAGACACCCTGTTTTGTTTTGTTTTGTTTTTGAGACAGGGTCTCTCTCTGTAGCCCAGGCTGGTCCTGAAGTCACTGGAGTAGCCCAGACTGACCTTGGACTCAGTACAATCTGCCTGCCTCAGCCTCCCGTGTACTAGGATTATAGGTGTGCACCACCACACTCAGCTTTATGTGGTGCTGGGGAATTGAACTCAGAGCCTTGCCCTTGTAAGGCATGCACTTTAACTGCTTGCTGTGCCATTCCTCCAGTCCCTGGCACCTTGTTTCTTTGGCCACTGTGATACTCAAAGCTATTAGGCAGATCACAATTAAAATTGTTTTTCTAGCTCATAGCAATTAGCTATCCTCAAATTCCAGTTTTATTGGAAGGCATTGGAAGTGGTAAATATTTCGGTACTAACATTTCATGGGCCAGAAATGCAAAGATGTTTTATAAATTTTACTTTTGTCATTGTTTAAAAGACAATGTCCTTATAGTAATGAAAATTTAATAATATAATGTGTTTAAGCAGGTATTTTTGTGTTTACATAATTGTAAATTGGTCTACTGTTATTATCATCAGCACCTCTATGTGATTCATTTCATATTTCTTTCTATACATTTCTAGGCATAATAAGGTAAAGTATTCCAGGCTCTACTTATTTTGCACAAATCATCACAAAATTTTTAGCATTACACAGTAGAAATCATACTGGAATCAAAGCAAAATAAACTAGGTTTGAATCTTGGCTGTACTACATGTTGTGGGACACTGAGAATGACAGTTTAAATTTTAAGGTCTTTATATGAAAAATGGCATATCTTATAGGCCCTTTAATAAATATTCAAGGAACCATCAACTATAAACACAGTATTTGGTGCTTAGTACGCAACAAGTAAATGCTAGCGCTCTCCCTTTTACTCTTGCATGTCATGACTATAAAAGTCATGGAAAAATACTTTGATAAAAATGCATCTAGGAAAGCAGAGGTCTGAGTTTATAATGCTCAAGAAAAATGGTTTGTCTTTTATATACTACAATATTTAGAAAAAAAGAGATGGAGAAAAAATAAACATTACTTTTGCTGGAAGGTTAGCAGACCTATTTAGGAAAAAATAGGTGTTTATATCTTAGAGCATTATCCATCTTACCATTAGTATTACCTCATATTCAGGATGAGATGGGCCCATACTAGTTATTATGAATTAAAACACCATGTTGTTTTGATCTGCAAAAATTTCCTTACAAGGTGTATTAGTTTGGGTTTTTATAAGAAGCTGAGAGTGGAGCTTCTGAAGGTGCGGGAATCCCTTCTTCTGGCAAAATAGCCTTTTCAGGATTTGTGGATTTCTCACCCTCTCCCTGATTTTCCCACACATCTCCATCCCAATTGGTAGGGACTCATTCTTTCCCAATTAGACCCTCACTTTAACTTCCGATACCCTTCTAGGCTGAGCATTGACCAGGTGCTGTAGTTCAGCTAATCTGATTATAAGGACCTGAGTTCGATTTTCAGCAACCTCAGCCCTACGGCTAAAGGAGAGAAGATTTTTCTCCAGAACATGCTTAGATGCTCTCAAAGAGTCTATGTGTGCCTGGTGCCAGAAGTCTGAATCCCTGAGCTCACTGTTCTTCACTAGTTTGTCCCAAGATGCTAGGAGTAGCAAGCCAGCATCATCATATTATCCACTTTTTCCAGAAGTTCTCAAATATACTATATACAGAATTACCAAATGCATCATTCTTTACAAGTGGGGAATCAGAATAATCAAAAGAATCCAGTACCTGTAACATTTCAAACAGTTCACACCATGGGCCATTGGTTCTCCCTACATTATTAGGAGCAGCAACTTTAGGTCTCCTAGAACTAGGTAGGTAACCAGAAATCACTAGATACCTTAGAGAAGACCATTGTTATAATTCTGTCTCCTGAGAACCACTCCTGGTACCAAAATCTGTATTAGTTTGGGTTCTTACAAAAGTCAGAACTTATGGAAATTATAACAAAAAGCATCTATTCAGTAGGTTTACAAGTCTGAGGACAGAGATAGTCCAAGATGGTGGCTTGCATGTGCAAGAGCGGGAGGATCCAATGCTCAGCCAGGACTGCAGGACAGCCAGTGAGAGTCAGCTGCAGATCCTGGTTGTTTGAAGAACAACAGTGAAGACTGGAGATTGAAGATTGGTGATGGGCAAACAGGCTCAAGTCCAGACTGGAGTGAATCTGTGATGAAGATCTGGGGCGTGTAGCAAGTCGGCACCCATAGACAATTGCGAAGGCAAGAGCTTTCCCAGAGGAAAAAGCTGTGACAATCTTTCTTCTTCCTTCCTTTTATACACTACAAGTTTCCAGTTGGACCTCCCATATCCTGGTGGGTGTTCTTCCCTCATTCTCTGGCCCACAAATCACTCACACTCTAATCCAGGCTGGTTCCCAATTGCCTAATCTAGGCATGGTTCTTACACCCTAATCCAGGCATGGTGCCTGATTGCCTCAAATTGACAAAAATCTCTTCAATTGTCACACAAGGGGACAGATACATGAATATAGATTCTTACTTATCTGGTTTCTATGCCTTGTCTGTACACACACAATTGTACGCCTCAATCCATCTCATCAGAGATATTTAAAGCAATTTTAGAGCCATGAACTAGAAGCTATTCAACTGTCATGTTTACTTTTCAACTACCATTTGGTTCAAGTCTTTCTTCAACCAATTTCTGTTTCATGTCTAACATGTGCCAAACATTATAAAATATAAAGATACATAGGCACTGTTATCAAAGGGTTATAGGTATGTGAGGGGACAAAAGGATCTGACCATAATTCAGAAAGAGTTCAGAGCGTAAGGTTTAAATATGCTGAACAGAAGAGGAGGACTTCTAGCTAGAAGTGAAGAAAGCAGAAATCAAAGCTGGCTGCACTGCTCACATAAGACAAGTCAATGACTTATCAGTGACGAATTAGGAATAATGCCAAGTGTTAGAGAATGTAGAAGTACCTCATGTTGTCATCCTTACCCGCCTGGTATGAACGACATGGCTGTTTGACCAGATGTCTGATACTGAGGAGAATTTGTATAAGACAGAATTTGTATCCTTTCCATAGTTTTTTATTTATTTAGTGGTATCAGGAATTGAACACAGGGACTTGCCTCTGAGCTACATTTCTAGCCCCTTTTTATTTTTTAAGATAAGATCTCGCTAAGTTTCTATTTGCCTCGTCTGGGCTTGAACCTGTGATTCTCCTGCATCAATCTTTGTAATTGCTTGAATTACAAGCCTATGTCACTGAGTCTAGCTCGATGTATTTAGTTCAAACATTATTTGTTTATTAATAATAATTCAGTTATTAATAGCATTCCAGTTGTACAGAACATTAAGTCTACATGGAGACAAAAAGCAAGTGCCTGTCTTTGTATAAATGGGTTGGCAATACTTGGAAAATTAAAAATTGTAAATAATTATTTGTTTTCTAAGCATTTTAAAGTGTTAATGAAATATAGTTTAACTGTAAAGTCACATAAAATTTGGGTCTGCTATTTATGTTAAACAAGATTAAGGTGAGTACTGAAGTTTTACTGGAAAAATTAAGTATTTATTTCATAATAGAGACATACTATAAAACCCTCAACAACTTTATCTTAAAATATTCTTCAGAACTAAATCTAGTTCTTTTCTTGAAAATCCATTAATACAAAATATCCTATTCCTTCTCCTATCATTGAGCTTCTGACTTCTGTCTAGATAGAACAGCCTCACTCACTAATTTTGGTACCTGTGGTATCTGGGGTTTTTTTGTTTGTTTGTTTGTTTGTTTGTTTGTTTTGTATCTGACTCTGACTCATGCCTTCTGCTGTTTTACAAGCTGGATATCTCAGTTTATTTTTCGCAGGTTCCAATGGAAATTAAGGCAAGCCTGAATAGTTCATATAAAAGACACCAAGCCAGCAAACTGCAGCAGACTCAAACATATAAGAATTGACTTGAGGGGAGTGATCTGTTTTGTTCAAAACAGAAAATGAATTAGAAAGAGAGGTTTGAAAGTAGACTTTGAGAAGAAGACAAAGAATGGAAGAAAAAGATTATTAGACTTTTGAGAATTTTGTATTTTTCTTATAGAATATAAAGTGTTAATTTTTTTCTTCTTCTTTCAGCTCTCTTTTGGTAAATGCCTTAGACTTTCATCAATAATGTTACAAAAGGTTTTTTAAAAAGAAAGAAAATGACCCGTGACTCCAATACTCCAACACAATAGATTCCCGAAATTCCCCCCCTTCAGACAATTTCTTTCTAGCTTTTACTCCACGTTTACATGTGTTATAATAGTATACAGGTAGATTTGTATCACTTCTTCACTTCTTGTCTTACTTTTTCATCACTGTGATGGAATACCTGACATGCACAATTTAGGGAAGGAAATTCTAGTTTCAGAAGGTCACAGTCCATTCATGGGTAGTTAGCAACAGTGGAAGCACATGGCAGAGGTGGATATAGAGGCACTTCCAGGAAGCCAAGTCTAGTCTCAGAGGAAAGAAAGGATATAGCAATATTCTTCCTGGTCATGTTCCAGTGTTCCACCCCTTCCAACTTTAAGCCCTTAATCCACCACACACCTCTAATCTAATATATTGTCCTATAATCTATAATTTGCCACATGCCTGTCTTTCACCATACCTATGATCCACCACTTATCCATAATTCACTCCTCCTGACCAGGCCCCAATCTCCTAACAGCATATGATTCTATAGATAATCAATAGCATCCAAACAGCTGAGACTTTTGGGAGATATTCCAGATCCAAACCACAATACCTGTCAATATCATAAACACATAGTCCTTTCACTAGAATCTTCATGATTACCCTATTTATTTAATGCTTAATAAATACTCTGAAACCTGTGTCTCTTCACTTCTCCATAAAGCCTTTCCCAAGTATACCTGGTGCCACAGGGGTGTGGGGAGAGAAAGAGAAGAGGTTAACTTGTTGGGTTTCTACTCATTCAGCCACAACAGAGTTGATTAATTCCTCTTCTCTAGTGATGGATATTACCATAGCATATTTTCAGGTGAACTGAATATGTGAACTTTCTAATACTGTAATAAACTAACTGAGATAATTATATTATAAGGAGAGAAGGTTATCTTTGATTTATAGTTTTGAAGTCTTCAGGTCATAACTGATTGGCTCTGTTGCTTTGGACCTGTGGTTGTACAATTAAACACAGTGGAAGCATATGGTGAAGGAAGGCCATTTGTCCATGGCCATGAATTAAATGGAAAGAGGAAAGAGCAGATCTCACAATTGCCTTTGCGGTCATGTCCCCAAGGACCCAAAGACCTCCCACTAAGCCTTACTACATTACGCCTCTGCCACCTTTGCCATAGATACTACTGTCTTCCTGTGTAGGACTTCAATTTTAGTTTATTCTCCCAAACCAGCTGCCTTGAATATACCCACTACTGTTATAACATAAGATTCCTTGCAGGAAATCCAACAGTTCATACACCAACAGCAGACTTAACATGAATGGCCTGTCCATTTGCAAAATGGCAGGCAGGAACAATTAATTCAGTATCAAAATTTCAACTTATTTTGTTGTTTTGATTACAAATTTAAGAAAAATTTTTGAACTCAAAATTTTATTTTATAAAAATGTTTACTAAACTAAATACGAAGGACATATGACTTCTATATACTTGAAAAAGCTTTAAATTAGCCTTCTCTTTTTTTTCTATTTAAGACAAAGAGTCTATTCCAACATATGGCCATAACTCAATAAACTGTACCATAAGGAATTATATACAGAGTTCAGACAATGGCAAAAGTGAGGGCTTCGATTTAGAAAGTAGGGGTACACATAGGCAAAGGCAAGTTTGGGTTATTTAAGATGCTTAAATCTACATGTGGATTTGAAACTGGGACATCTGTCATCAAGGAAGAAAACCAAGCAGGACTGAAGAGGGACAGGAGGCAGGTGGATTTTCCAAGCAGCTAGAAATCAATGAAGGTCTAGACACGTGGAATGTCAAGGTTGGGCAAATCTGCTACTCACCCTTTGGGGACAATAGACTTCATTTTCCCAGAAATATTATGGTTGATTAGTTGGCTTTTATTTTGTTTTGGTCTATTTTGGTTCCAAGGATTTACTTATGTGACTATGGGATGGTCTATTGAGGTTATAATAATGGCCGCTTAGTCTAATAACTTACAGCAGGATAACAGGGCTCTAACTCCAGCTCTAACACTTATTGTGTGGTTTTATCCACATATTTCATGTTCCAGGGGCTTCATTTATTCATTATAAAATAAAGTGGCCATAATTTGGTCAGTAGTTTATTTTTACAGGAAATTATTTAGCTCTTATGACTTCATAAAAAGTAAGGATCATTTTTTCACAAAAATGTACTTACACATCCCCCAAATTTGACATACACTTTATTTTATTGCTTTAGAAGCTGATTTCCTTTACAAAGGAAAAAAATAACCTTAAAATAATTTCCCCCTCATTCTTATTTGCACAAATGAAGTGGCTGGAAATGATCACAGAATGTGCAAATGCAAAAGAAAAAACAAAATCAAAACTTTTCTGCAAAGCAAATTTCAATAGAAAAAATGTCATTTGATTTGAAGAGAAGAAATTATAGTGTACTTTTACATGATAATTTCCTAGTCATCTGTAATAGTCTATCAATTTTAATTTTGATAATAACAAGTTAAAGAAAGCCTAGGTTAACATAAGTATGTTGTAGCAAGTGAGTAGACTAAATCCATACATACAGAATTTCCCTAAGACTCTTTTTTCTTTTTTCTCTTTTTCTCTCTTTCTCTCTCTCCCTTTCTTTTCCTTCCTTCCTTCCTTTCTTTCTTTCTTTCTTTCTCTTTCTTTTCTTTCCTGCAGAAAAAGCCCAGGACGTTCACATTGAGCTATACCCACAGCCCATCATTACGTTTTTTGATTTTGAGGTAGAATCTCCCTAAGTCACTAAATTGCCCATACTGGGCTTAGATTTGTAATCCTCCTGCTTCAGCCTTCCAGAACGCTGGTATTATAGGTCTATCAGGAACAGTGATAATAATATAATTTCTTCTGTCTTCATGTCTATATGCATTCGGTCATTTTTGCAACATGTGCATCATCAATGCTGCATATATTCACAAAAATGGTTAAAACAAGCACACAGATTTTAAGGCCGAACTCATTTTACCCTTTGAAGCATTTTGTGGTATTTCCACGTGTCTGGAAATTTTTTGTCTCATGAAAAATTGACATGTTTCATCACTCTTGAATGGAGCCAAGCAGAACTCCTCCAGCGTGGGAAAAGTTCTCTGTATTTGTTTTTTTCCCAATCCAATCTCCTCTTGCTCCTCTTGCACAGTGGCAACCTAGCCAAAAGTGCTCATGGGTCTTTTTTTTTTTTTTTTTTTTTTTGGTCAGTTCCCAAAATGGCAACTTCAGGATCTATGCTGAAAAAAAGTTTCTCCTTATTCATGTGGTCCAAAGACTCAAACCACAAATGACACCTTTTCTCTGTAAAATGACCTCAGAAGTGCATTCCAATGAATAAGCTTATAGGCTGCTTTTATTTTTTGACAAAAAAATCTCTTAAAATGCCAGTGAGTCAAAGTTTAGGGTCTAAGGAAATCGATGACTTCTGCAGCTACAAGTACACTCCTCTCAACACGATTGGCAGGAATGTTCATGCCCTGTGCAAGGTGGTGTAGAAAGCCGTGACTAACAATGACGAGCTGAGCTTCTTTCTTCACCAAAGTAGAAAAACCAGATGCATTGCCAAACTCTTCATGCGCATCACTGGCTCAGAGTTGTGTTTGAAATTGGAGTTTTAATTTATAGAAGCTAACTTTTTACCATTTCAAATAATCCAAGGTCTTTGAAGTTCATGAAAAGGGCTCACAAATAAAAATTTATTTCCTTCCCTTTTTTTTGAGACAGGGTTTTACTCTACAGTCCCAACTGGTCCTGAGCTCACTATGTAGCCCAGGCTAGCCCCAAAAGCAAGGGCAATCCTCCTGCCTCAGCCTCCTGAGCGCTGGGATTACAGGCGTGTACCACCAGGCCTGGTTTATGTGGTGCTATGGGATCAAACCCAAGGCCTTGGTGCTTGTTAGTCAAGCAGTCAAGCACTTTAATCACTAAACTACATCCCAGCCACAAAAACTTTAAAAAAAATTCCTGCCTCTATTTTGTCATAATGTTGTTATATTATTTGCAGGATAAAAATTAATTATGTATTAAGATAAGACAAAATACTGGAAAAATAAGGTACGCTAGAGTCACATTAATATGTATGTTATATATATATATATATATATATTATATCATATGGCTATGAGGACAGATATATGACATCAGGAGATAATAGTTATGTTAGCTACAACTAATTGGGCTGGCTGTTTGACCCATTTTATCCCATTTATTCTTCATAATGACTCAACGAAACAGGGAGTCTTACTGCCTTTTCTTTACTCTTTATTTTTGATATTTTTTTAGTCCATGTTTGCAATACGTAAGAATTATGTCCATCTCTGGGAATCAGTCCATGTACACATTAGGACTTAAATCATTTCCGCTTTTCTCCTTAATCCTCCCCAGATTACCTTCCCAACTCCACAGTCTCCTGCCCCGTTTCTTATCATCTCTATTAGTTTGTTCTTTAAATTATTTATGAGTTTCTCCTGTACAAGAAACCATGAAATATTTTAGCTTCTGCATCTGATTTATTTTACTTGCATTATGATCTAAAGGTCTACCTTCCTATAAATGGTTTAAATTCATCTTTATGGTTGAGTAGTACTCCAGATTATATACCTACCACATTTTCTCTATCCATTCATCTGTTGATGGGCTTACAGTATTGTCTTCATTTTAGAGAGAATAAATTTGAAGCTCAGAAAGGTTAAGCAACTTGATTAACCTCATGCAACTAATAGTTCAGCTGTTATTTGAACCTGCATCTTCTTGAATTCAGAGCCTAGGCTTTTAATAACAATGGAATTTTTTTTTTTTTTTTGAGACAGGGTCTCACTCTGTAGACCAGGTTTGTCCTGAACTCACTATGTAGCCCAGGCTGGCCTCACACTCACAGCAGTCCTCCTGCCTCAGCCTTCCAGGTACTGGGATTTCAGTCGTGCTCCAATTTGTGTGGTGCTGGGGAACTGAACTCAGGGCCTTGCACTTGCTAGGCAAGTGTTCTAACAGCTGTGCTGTCCCAGCAGCCCTTAAGACTACATTAATGGGAAGGAATCATTGATGTAGGAGAGCAGAGAAACCAGATTCCCGGCCAGATGGCAAACATAGATATTGGTATGAGATAAAAAGAAATGAGCTCAAGTATCTTTAGGGAAATTTCAAACAAATCTGTATTCCCTTGCTTTAAGTCAGTATTCCCAGAGGATCCTGTAATGTGTAACTCAGCCTCCGCGTCAGTGCATATCAGGAATGGCGTCTCAGTTCACCAGCCAAGTTCTTGAAAGTTTGTGCTAGAAGCTGATGAGTCTTTTTCAGGGCAAAGAGGCTCTTCAGGGGCTGAGACAATTTTTCTGAGGCCCTATCACTAAACTTCCTTTTCTGAAATCCTTGCTTTGTTCTGCGCGGTATACTCCCAGCGCGGCACAGCGTGCGGCAGTTAGTGGGCACCCAGCGTCAGTTGAAGGATAAATAATGAATGAAGCTCTGAAACACTTACCAAGTTGAGTGTAAACATTCAGCCGCTGGACGCATCCAGTAACTTGTTGAAAGGGTGCTGGAGGAGAAATAACTTACACAAGTCCCATCAGCTCGTCCCTCTACCCCAGCCTCAACAACAGGGTTGGACCGTGCGGGGAATCAACCGCCTCGCAATTCCTGCAAGGCAAACCTTTGTTTGGACAAGCACATGCCTGACGCCTGGGCTCGGTGCTGACTCATGTGCGTTTCAGTTCCTCGAGCCTGTTCAGTGTGTTAGGCTATCATTTTTGTATCTTTCGAAAGCATTTCCCTCTTGCTGCTTGGACTGTACTAAATGTTGTTAATTTCATTTTTGACCACTTTGCTAATATGCTGCAGTCGACTTGTACTTAAAAAAATAATCTTTGAAAAGTGAAAAAGAGAAGAGCTAGATTTTCTTATCAGTTGCAAACAACTCCTTTTTCCAAGTCCCCAACACGAGGACCAGGCAATCCTACAGACAGACCCAGAAGCAAGACATGCCATGCTCTACTCTGCAGTATTCGCCTCCCTCCTGAACTGAGCTTTGGTAATGTGGCTTTTGTCACTTTCTGATTTCGTGTTGGTTGGCAGGACAACTCTGTAGGGTTCTGTAGTTTTGTTTTATTTTTTTCATCTTCTTCCTCTTCTGGGGAACACCTGTTCTTCCTGAAAATGAAAAGCTATGCTCTCAGTAAATGAGTGTGAACACGGTGCAAGGATTTCCTGCCGTGGCTTTGTTTGTTGTTGAAACAGGTTCTTCTGCAGAGCTCGCTTGCTTCTAGCTTAGGTAAATGGAAATAAATATTACTGAAAAAGAATTTTTTTTAGTTCTCAATATATTAATAGCCCCATTTTCTGACGAATGACGGTGTAAACTCCTGTTGTAAGTGAAAAAAGATAGCCTGAACACTGCCCCCAAAACAGCATTTGCCAATAATTTTCTTCTTTCTGCAAATTACCTCTATAAAAATGTAAAACCAGTCTTAGCTGACAAGGAATGCAGACGTATTCAAGTGTTAAGCCATTCAAAATTGTTCCAATGAGCTCCACTTGAGTGTCTAAACGAGCCAGAAATTCATGATCTGATTCCCTCTTGGGAGCCAACTTTATATTAAAACATGACATATATTATCTAAGGAATTTTACTGCAATGCAGCTGGGAACTCTCCTTTAGTGGGTTGAGCCACAGTTTGAACTTGAAAATTGGAGGGATTTCTTAAATGTACATTCTGACAACATTTTTAGGCACAATTGCTTATATTTTAGATTTAATAATATAGTAAAATGTCACTAAAATACTGTATCCTACTCATTTGTATCAAATAATTGAAGAGTTAATGGACTCAGTAATTTCATAATGACTCTAAAATATAATGTTGTATAAGATAGATTATTAATACCTACTGTGCTTGCTTTATATTGAAATTTAAGTTATTTTATGTAAAAATACAAACATACATGTAAGCATAAGTATATATTTTTGTTCTTTTCAAAATTTTAAAGAAGATCTCACATGACAAGATATTAAAATTCACCCCAGGAAAGTGAGAGTGTCTGGGTTCAGTCCAAGCTCTAGTACTTACTATCTGTTTGACATTATTATAAACCTCAGCTTTTTTCATCTGTGAAACTCAGGATTGTTGTGAAGATTAAATGCGATAATTCATGTAAAGCATTTGGCACGGAAGCTGGCAAACTGTGATATTAATCATTATAAGGACAAAATCAAGATCTGGGAAAAAGAAAAACACAAATACTACAACCATATGGATAAACATGTGTCTTCAACTGTTCCAATTAAATAGTTGAATTGATTTCAAGTTTCCTAACACCCTCAGCAGCAAGGTGAAGCAAAATCCATTATATAAACCTTGGAATAAGAGGGAAAGAAGCAAATCAACTCAGAAGTGGAATTTTCACTAGCACTCAATTTCAGAAGGACCTTGTGGAGGGTACATTTGATGGTGGCATTAAATAATGTTTTCAATAACAGTTGACAGCAGATACTGTAATGAATTTAATATGGCTGTTGGGCCTTGGGTCTGGAATGTGGCCCCAAAACCTCATGTCTCTATAATACTATATACTGCTGGGAGTTGGGGCCTGGTTGGAAGGGGCGGATGCTTGGGGCTTCACTTGGAGGGGTGTGTGCTGGTTCTGGCCTGTTCCTGACCTGGCTCTGATCTGCTGTTCCTTACGGAGACTGTTCTCCAGCTCCAGCTCCTCCAAGTAGTTCCACCATTTCCAGCCACTCACCCATGAATGGACTGTGACCTTCTGAAACTGCAAGGTAAGATAAATCTTTCCTCCCTAAAATTGTGTATGCTAGGAATTTTGTCTCAGCAATGAGAAAGAAACTAAGACAATAAGCAATGCAGCAAACTTTGGTACAAACCCAAAATATACAATTAAAGTATAGCTCAATAAAAAAAAAAAAAGTACAATGGGCTAGGTAAATATGGCCTCAATTTATAGCCTTAAGGAATTTAAAAAACTATTGAACATCTGCTTTGTCAAGGTATCATCATAGGCACTCTAACAGAAAGCAGAGACAAATTAGACCTAATTATTAAGAATTCATGGACCCACAGGGTGTGGAAATGAGGACAAGAAAATAACAAGTACTATCATGAGGCAATAGTGCGAGCCCCATGGAGAAACATGAAATGCTCTGGAATTGCTCTGTTCTTGGAATGTGTTCCCTCACTCTTCATGTATACCTCCTCCTCACTTTTCAGCTGTCAGTTTCTTTTTCGCCAACTGTAATTATTTTTTATTTGTATGAATTTGCGATATACAATAATGACATTGAACTTGAGAAACTGGTGTACATACGTATTGCATCATCATCACATTTCCTTCCCTTCCTCCTTTCCCACCCTTCCACCACATCTCCTCTCTCTTTCTATAAATCTATCTGTCTTCCTGCTTCTTACCATCTCTCTTGTATGGATATATTACATACTTGTATTTGGGATTTTCATAGTAGAGATACCTTGTGATATTTAATCTTCTATGAATGATTCACTCTGATGAGCATACTGGTCACAAGATACATCTATTTGCCTACAAATTTAACTCTATTTACAACAGACTGGTACTCCATTTTGCATATATATATATATATATATATATATATATATATATATATATACCACATTTGCTTGATCCATTGATTTGTTGACAGACTTTTCAGCTTCTTCCATAATTAAGCTGGTATGAGTTGTGCTGCTATAAATATGGATGTGCATATATCTCTGTTTTATGATACTTTTAACTCTTTTGGGAAGAGACTCAGGAGAAGTATAGTTGGGTCAAATGGAATATCTATTTTCAATTTTTTGAGGAATCTCCATGCTGCTTTTCATAATAGTCGTATACCAGTTTACAGTCACACCAGAAATGTAGAAGGGCTACTTTTTCACCATACCCTTGCCAACATCCAATGTTTTTTGAGTTCTGGATAGCAGCCATTCTCACTGCAGTAAAATGGAACCTCAGTGTTGTTTTGATTTGCATTCCTCTTATGGCTGAAGATGCTGAACATTCTTTCATGTATATGTTGTACTTTTTCTTCTGAGAACTGCCTATTCACTTCAATTACCCACTTTTAAATTGAGTCTTTTATTTTACGGAGTCTAATTTTTATCAATTCATTGTATATTTTAGATATTAGTCCTCTATCCAAGGAATAGGTGGCAAAAATTTTTCCCCATTCCATGCATTTTCTCTTTACTTTGTTGACTGGTTCCTTTGTTTACAGATCTTTCAATTTGATACAGTTCCAGTTGTTAATTTTTAATGTTAAATCGTGTGCAGCAGCTGTTCTATTGAGAAACTCCTTTCTATTTCTATGTCTTGAAGAGTTTTACCTATTCTGTTTTGACTGTTTCTGTTTTAATGTCTATGTCTTTGATCCATTTTGATTTGATTTTAGTACAGAGTGACATGTATGGATCTACATTCATTTTGTGCATATGGATAATCAGTTTTTCCAACACCATTTATTACAGAGGCTATCTTTCCTCCAGTGTATATTTTTTGGCCCCATTGTCAAATATCAAATAACTGAGGGTGTCTGAGGTTGTCTTTGGGTCCTTAGTTCTGTTGCATTGGTTCAGGTTCACCTGTTTTTATCATATGGTTTCCTTTTGTCATTGTTGCTTTGTAATATAACTTGAGATGGAACCAGAAGAGACCTAAAGGAGCCAAAGCAATCCCAAACAACATGTCAAAAGCTGGTGGCATCACAGTTCCAGTTCTCAGCTTTTGTTTAGCCTATTTTTTCAGAGATATTTCTTGCTGCATGTCATAGAGGAGACTCCCCTCAGTAACGCCGTGTCTCAGCACCTTGTTTGTTTCATCATGGCATTTATTACAATTAACAATTATTTAATTTAGTGGTTGATTGTCTTGCTTTTTCTCTGTTTCCACATGTGGACGATAAGCGTCACAAAGGCAGGACCATACGTCTATCTGTCATTTCTGCCATTTTATCCTTGATGTCTACAACAAAGCCTGACATATAGTAGGCATTCAATATATAATGGCTGAATAAACCAATGAACAAATGAAAAATAATTTTTGATTGGTAGGATCAGGACAGCAATAAGAGGATGCAATCTTATCTCTGGCAAGACTGTAGTGAAAAAGGAGCCTTTCCACATTTCTGGTGAGACTGCAAACTGGTATACAACCATTATAAAAGGCAGTATGGAGATTCCTCAAAAAATTGAAAATAGATATTCCATTTGACCCAACTATACCTTTTCTGAGTCTCTTCCCAAAAGAGTTAGAAGTATCATAAAACAGATATATATGCATATCCATGTTTATAGCAGCACAACTCATACCAGCTTAATTATGGAAGATGCTGAAAAGTCTGTCAACACCTTAATGGATAAAGCAAACATGGCATATATACAAAATGAAGTGCCAGTCTGTTGTAAAGAAAGACAAATTTGATTTAATTCCTTAAAATGATTAAGACATGATACATATATGTACCAATTCCCCAAGTTGACTATAATTATTATGTATTGCAAACACATTCTAATAAAAATAATAACTTTAGGGGAAAAACAAACTAAAAAGCTAAAAATAAATACCTTAATAGTATCTAGATATGGGTAAGCACCAAAGGGACAAACTCAAATGGAAGGAAAGGCATAAACAAGCACCCGGAGCCCAAAAAAGGCAGCCAATTTTCTGAGAGAAACACCACGTGTCTTTGAAGGTAAGACGCACATATCATCCTTGTGTCTCCCCTCCCATTTTGACACTTCCAAATTGGTATAATTGGCATGTGTTTTATAATCACTATCTGAAATGTACTCTAGTTGTTTCCTTTTTTGTTTGCTGAAATGTTCTTTAATTGATGGTTTGTCTTATAATCAGCAATTGCATTTTAGAAGTGGGAAAACAAGGTGATTCAGAATATGTGTAGGGGCGCTGAGGAAGCCAGTGCTGGAAAGTTCTATTATGAAAGTTACACTGGAGGCATGTAATAAAGCTAGGATGGTGAGTTAATGCCCTGTCTACTATCTACAGTTCATCAGCAATGGAAAGGCAGTTTTACTAAAATTGTAATGATATATTTTCTTTCAAAATAAATGCAAATGTTTCCATAAAGAATATTATTTTCTTGGCAATCTATATTTTAAATTTTAACCTCAAGGTAAAAACTTCTCTGTCTGAGGCATAGAAGAGAAATTCTTTCTCACTGGACTACAAACTGTTCTCCAGCAAGTATCACCACAACTGGCATGTAGGTAGTGGAGATGCTGCCAATGCTTCCGCCATGTTAGTAGTGGATAACAGAGATGAAGACAGCACTAAGAACTTCAAAGCCACGAGGCATGATGTAGGAAAAGGCTTCGAGAGAGGGGAATATGTAGCAACCATCTGCAAGTGGGGAACAGATAAGGATGACAGAGAGGAGAGTGAGTACTCTACCTGGAGAAAAGGGACATTAAGCTTTGGACCAAAAATGGTGGAATATGCGTGGGAGCCGAACATCAGGGAGAGTGAAACACGTCAGGTGAAGGAGGAAGGAAGGGTGAGACACGAAACAGGACATGGTCTGGATTTATCATGATTCACTTCAACTGAGTCAGTCATGAGCCAGCAAATATGCATGAATGTTTACATGTGAGTGTTAAAGTCATTCAGGACATAGACAGATCTGTCTCACGTCTGTTGCCAGCAGCTTCTATCATGCTAAACACAAGGGGTTATTTGTTTGTTTGTTTTGACTGGAGCTCAAACCTAGGGCTTTTGCACTAATCTACATCCCTGGCTCTTATTCACTTTTTTATTTTGAGACAAGATCTGGCTAAGTCATTTAGCTGCCCAGACAGGGGTAAGGGCTTGAATTTGTAATCCTCCTGCCTAGCCTCCTCGGAATGCTGAGATTACAAATGTGTACCAACATGTCCAGTTAAGGATAGCTTTGCTCCTTCCTCTACTGAGAAATTTAATTTTGGAAGATGCTGAAAAGTCTGTCAACAAACCAACGGATAAATCAAATGTGGTATATATACAAAATGGAGTACCATTCTGTTGTAAAGAAAGGTAAACTGGATTTAATTCCTTAAAGTGATTAAGATATGATATATATATGTACCAATTCCCCAAGCTGACTATAATTATTATGTACTGCAAACACATTCTAATAAAAATAATAACTTTAGGGGAAAAAACAAACTAAAAAGCTAAAAGAAAAAATACCTTAATAGTGTCTAGATATAGGTAAGGAGCAAAGGGACAAACTCAAATGGAAGGAAAGGCATAAACAAGCACCCGGAGCCAAAAAATTTTACTCTGCTGACCTCACTTTATGTTTTTTCTTAATTGTGGTAAAATACACATAACACAAAATTTACTGTCTTGGACAGATTTTTCCTCCCTTTGGGACAGGGTCTCACTCTATAGTCGAAGCTTGTCTTGAACTCAATATGTAGCCCAGGCTTGCCTCAAACTCACGGCAATCCTCCTGCCTCAGCATCCCTACTGCTGGGATTACAGGCATGCACCACCACACCCAGTTAATTTTTATGTGGTAATGGAATCAAACTCAGGGCCTTACACTTGCTAGGCAAGTACTTTAACTGCTCAACCACACTCTTACTTTCAACCACACTTAAGTGTACAGTTCAGTGGCCTTAAAGGTATTCATTAACAGCCATATAGCTATCACCATCATTCATCCTCAGCTCTTGTTTCATCTTTCAAAATGCAAACCCTGCATCCACTAAATAAAAACCGTTTATTACTCCCCCCACCCCCGCACCCCATCTCCCCTAGCCTCTGGAAAACACAGGCCTAGTTTTCACGAGTTTAACTACTCTAGGCACTTTATATATAAATAAATCATACAGAATTTGTTATTTTGTAACTGCTGCCTTATTTCTTTTAGCATAATATCTCAAGGGTCATCCGTGTGGTGCCAAGTATTAGAATTTCCTTCCTTCTTAAGACAGTATAATATGCCTCTGCCTGTATATGCCACATTTTGTTATACTATGTCTCTGCTTCTTGAGACCCTTCCTTCCCATTACATTTTTCCTTCCTACCTTCCGGACACTTATTTCTCTGCAATCTCTCAGTCTCACCCTCCACAACTTGTTATTCCCTCACATTAGTGTTCCCCAATATTGAGTCCCAGCTGCCCTTTTCTCTTAGTCTCTGTCCTTAACCAATCTCACCCAGGTCCATGGCTGCTCATCCTGTTCGTTTGACAGAATCTCCACGTGTGCAGCGTCAGGAGTGGGGAATACGTAGAGTAATAGGGAAGTTAGGGGGACATCTGCCTCCCAAGTCAGATCAGTGGAATCCATGCTGATGAACAAAGGGATGACAGATGTCTCAGCCAGATTGCTCTCACATCTGGACCAGGAGCTTAAGTATGATTTGAAAGGCATGAGGCCAAAATAATGCTTGAGGAAGCTGATTTGTTTTGTGATTTTTACAGAAAGGAATGGAGTAAAAATAAGCTATTGGGAGATGGGCTGTGCCTGGCAGTCAGATACAAGGTGACTGGCATTCAGGCTGACTTTGATGACAACAGTGAGTTTGAAGTGAAAATATATTTATTAGGAAAAATGAACCCAATTGGTATTTTTGGCCTATACATGCATCATATAGCTTTCTTTTTTGATCAGATATGAGGCAAAAAGAGCATTCCTTCTGAAGATTAAAGAAATAGACCCAGTTAGATTGTTGAGGTGTTTTCCTACCCATTTCTGCTTTCTCTTTTTACTTCATCTTCTTAAAGCAAAATCAGGACCAAGATCAGAGAAAGGAGAAGATAGGCTGACAGCTGCATCCTTGTCTATATATTTTTTTCACTGTTTTTCTTTAATTTACATATTTTTGGTTAACAACCTCACACAGTGCCCCTAAACTTCAAAACCTGTCATGTTATACCCCTTCATATTATAATCACCCTTTACATATTTCTTAAGTGTCTTGGTGGTTTTCTTGTTGCTGGAACGTAACACCTGACACCCACAACTTAAAGGAGCAAAGGTTATCTTAGCTCAAAGTTTCAGGAGGTCTCAATCCACTCACAGGCAGCTGAGCAAGGGAAATGGCTGGTGAAGGCATAGCTGGAGAAAAGTTGTTCATCCCGTGGCAGACAAGAAGCAGAATAGAAGGAAGGGCAGAATGATCACATATACTTCCAGGTCATGTTCCTATGATCTGCACCTTCTGGACTAAGCCTGTAATCTTCCTCTCCTGACCAGACCCTATGTCTTAACAGCACAGTAAATCAATCTATGAATGAATCACCTTTCAAACATGAAGCTTTTGGAGGACATTATAGATCCAAACAATAACATTCTGGCCCTAGCCCTCAAAAGACTCAAGCCCAGATTCTTAAGCATTTAGACTGTCTTTAACAGTGGCCAACTTTTTAACAGTTTCAGCATTGCTAAAAAGTCCGAGTCCAAACTCTCCACTGAGACTCAAACAAACTCGTAGTTGTGAGTGCCTGTGAAAAATCAAAGAAAAGTTAAACACAATTGACATACAATGTGACAAGGTAAACATTCCATTCTGAAAGCGAGGAATAGGAGGATAGAAAGCAATTAGACCAAAGGTAGATCAAAAACCAGCATAGCAAACATCAAATCGTGCAATTCCATTAAATTCTGTAGCTTCACGTCCAGCATCTGGGACAAGTTACGGCACGCTCTTGGCTTCAAAGTGCTTGAGCAGCCTTGCTGCTACAACATTGCCTCAGGCTGCAATCTCCTCAGCTTTTCTTTTGGGCTGGTTCCACATATAGCCTGTGACTTTCTTGGCAGATGATCCATGATCGTAGCGTCTCCAAATTTCTGGGGTTTCCACTGCACTTTTGGCCTCATTTTCACAACTTCACACACTGCTATGTTAAGGGCACACTGCCTGGCCCCCAAGGCCTTCTTTTGAAATCTGGATGGAAGCCTTCCAGACCCCACAAATCTTGCATTCTGCCTGCCTATGAAACCAGTACCATGTGGACGATGCCAAGGACTGCTGCTGGTTTGAGCAATAATCTGGCCTTCTTGGGGTGCAGCTACATCAGCTTCCAAATGCCTGGATATCTGAACTCTAGGGGGCTGAAATCTGACAAGTAGCTCCCTCTTTGGCCTAATGGGGTGCCCGGGGGCTACTCTTCTTGGAGCAAAGTCTTTTGACTTTGCACCCCTCATTTTGCTAAAGGTGGAGTCTTGCCAATTCCTAAGATGCCCTCAAAGTGTCTTTCCTTTAGTCCTGATACAGAGCATTTAATCTCTTTTTAATGCTAAACTCTCTAACAACTGTGTGTGTATATATATATATATATATATTTTTTTTTTTTCCCCCAACTTTGTAGTCTTTTTCATTCTGGCAAAATTGCAATCTTTTTGCATCATTTTGCTTACTGTTTTCCTCCTGCTTTTCAGTATACATCTGGCTGGAAACTGAAAACAGAACCCATATGATAGCTTCAACATTTGGCTGCCATGATATTTACTCCACAAGATTAACTAGCCCACTGTCCTTACTCCAGTTTCAGACAAAGTCTCAGCACAGTGATGAAATGCTGACACACTTTTTGCCAGAGCATAGCACGCATGGTTTCAAGACCAATTGCCAATAGAGCCCTCCTTTCCATCTGAAACCTCTTGAGCTTGTCCTTTACAATCTGTACTTCTATAACCCTTCTGGTCTTCTGAGCTCAGACCAGAGTTTTCCATCAGGTTTGGCTTATAGTCTTCTAAAGCTTCTCCAGCCAGCATCTTCAAACCTTTCCAAACTCCTCTTACAAACCAGTTTCCAAACCACACGGTCAGGTTAAGTCATAGCAATGACCCCTCTTCTCTGGTACTACTTTATAAGTCACTTTCTTTTCTCACTGCTGGGACACAATATCCAACCCCCACAAGTTAGAGGAGGAAAGGCTTATTTTAGCTCATGGATTTAGGAGGTCCCAGTTCATTCACAGGCAGTGTGCAATGGTGGAAGGGCTTAGTGGGAGCCTCACTGGAGACAAGATGTTCATCTCATGGCAGATAGGAAGCAGAGAGTGAGGAAGGGTGAAATTCATATATGTCTTCAAGATCTACCCCTTCTGACCAGACCCATCTTAACAGTACAGTAAATCAATGGGTTAACCCTCATAAATGAATCACCTTCCAAACATTAGGATTTTGGGGGGCATTCCGGATCTAAACCATAACATCAAGTTACAAAAATCAAGAAAGATACATGTTATTTCTTTTGGCTTGAGTCTAAAAGATACAAATGATCAGTGTTACAAGCCAACTTGAGTAACGAAAGCCAATCAACAAACCTTGAATATCCATAATGGTTGACATAGGATATTAAATAATGCAAAAGATGAGACATAACCTTTGTCCTATAAGCATAATGTTACAAAGTAAATTCATCAAGTAACTGATGAAGTCAAGGTACTTATTTGTTTTTCACTTTACTTGTTCTTCTGGTGACAGTATTCCAAGTTTTCTTTGGGACATTGTAGGCGACAGTCTGGCTGCCCCATTAATCAAGATACATTGTCACCCAGGCAAACAAGTAGACATACAACCCAAGTTAGGCCAGTCACATGTTTTCTGGCAGGAATTTGAATCTTGATTAGGAAAAGAAAAACAAACAAAAAATGAAAATGATCACTTTGTGCTAGGTATTTGGATCCCAAGTCCACTCTGGTACAATCTCTGGGAATAATTTTGCAATAAAACTCATTTAGTAGGCATTTTGGTAATGAAATGGAGAGGAGGGGACCCTGCAGGCGAGATGGGAGAAACTGAAAAGAAAAAAAATGTGTTCTCTATGGTAAGGTAACAGGATTTTTCAAGATATTTTTTCACATCGGAGAAAGAAGATTTGGGGAACCTGGGATTCAAAGAGGGCTACAGATATTAGAGTACTTAGTTATTGTAATATCAATGGATGAAATCTTAGGAGAGTGAAGCATAAATGCCCATTCTAGGATTTTTCATACTAAATAACCAAAGACAGATCTTGAAATGAGCAAAAATGTGGTCAGTAAAGGATGAGGTAACAACCAAGGTTAAAGCAACCACTATCTCAGTGACTCAAGAGTTATTGAAAATTATAACATGTGATGTATTTGGAGAACTATCTGAAAGAAAAAGTTATGATATAGACCTGTACTCAAAGTACTAAAGTCTAATTAGAGATGTCCAGGAGTGGCAAGAAGGTGAATCACTTCACATAAAAGGAAGACAGATTTGTGAAATGGGGAACTCTTGAAGACTTCAAAGAGCAGAAGTAACATGACTCGTGATTGATCTGGCTGGCTACTGTATGCAGGATGGGTGGAGGGTGGAGAGACCCAAGACAGGAGACCTACCAGAAACATGCAGGCACAAGGCAACACAGTTCTGGGCTAAAGAGTGCTATTAAAAAAAGTAGAGCAGCTTTTTCTCCTATGCTGACTACAAATTCCCTTCTTGTCTTACAGCCAGATCAAGGAAGTCCTTCAAAACTCACCAAACACACTACCGGCCCTGAATATTTTCTCACACTGTTTCCCGCACTGCATTTTGTGTATGTGTGATGCCAAGGCTTGCACCCAGTACCTCATGCACACTGTGGAGGTGCACTACCACTGAGTTATTCTTCTAGCCTACCCATACTCCATTCTGATGCTCTGCTGGATTCCTCCTATTTACTGGGCAGCCTTATCCTTTGGACCTCACGCATCCTGCTACTATGCCACTAGTCCCCAGGTTAATGACTTGGTTTCTAGCATGTAGAAGCTGTTTTGTTCAGTTATAAGAAACAAAACTTGATAAACAATGACTCAATACCATAGGAATATTTGTTGCTTATTCAACCAGAAGCCTGTTCAAGGTTGGTAAGTCAACATTATCAAGAAGGTAGTCTACCTGCCTTCTCAGAAAGTCAGCAGTTTCTCCCCTTGCCAGATTGCTGTCACAATTTGTAGGGCACACCCTTCTCACAAAGGTATGTGAGCTGGAACCAAGGGAAGAGATGAGAAAGGGGTTTCTTCCCATCTTTTTTCTTTAGAGCATAAATTCTGTCCAACCAGCTCTCAACCAATTTCTGCTTACATACCTTTGTTCAACACCTGGCATCATGCCCACTCTTATACCAATCAGCAGCAAAGGAGAACGAGTTTACCATCACTTATCTCATGTGCTGGGCATGTGTTCCTGAACAAAGCTGTGGCTCTGTTACCAGTTAAGAAGGGGGATGGCAGTTGAGTAGGTGGCTCAAGACTGTTTGCTATGAACTGTGTGCAGCACCCTATCCTGCCCAAGGTGATCACTTTTCAACCAGTTCTTGGAACCACAACATTAGTGTGTCTGTGCTTGCCTTCCTTCCACTGGGAAATCCTTGGCTGGATTTATACTGAGTCCATAAGCAACCAAGATGTAGACAGTCATTAGAAAGGACAATTGGGGCTGAGAGTGCAACTCAGTGGTAGGATACCTGCCTCACATACTGGAGGCCACAGGTTCAATCCCTAGCACCATGAAATGGGGGAGAAAAAGGAAACAAAAATTGACTTGACCTAACCCTTACCTGGGGTTGCAGGGCAAGGCTGAATGATTCTATCTGACATGAGTGAGGCCATTTGAATCTTTGCTGCTAGTTCAACCTTATATCTAAAGATTTAAGGATTCAATTCTTGTTTTTAATCTGTCAAGCATCGGATTTTAAGGGGGAGGATAATGTAAACATTTTAGGATGAGGCAAGATCAATTTGAGGAGGAGCTGACAGAAGAATAGAGTGTGCCAATGTCTCTGCAGATGACGGAGCTTTCGTGAGCCTCTCTCACTATCATCTTTTTTTCTGTGGTTCATTTCACATTCAAATTTCCCTCAGCATTTTGGCATGGATAAACCTTGGCAATGCCTCTCTGAAAAAA
Organism: Ctenodactylus gundi; assembly: GCA_004027205.1. Lineage (NCBI taxonomy): Eukaryota > Metazoa > Chordata > Mammalia > Rodentia > Ctenodactylidae > Ctenodactylus > Ctenodactylus gundi. The sequence continues at coordinate 42,685 of PVKB01002937.1, forward strand.
TAATTATCATGTATTTTTCTCTTGTTAATGCCAAGCAGACTTCTTTTCAATGGTTACAGCTCGAGAGTATTCATTAGTAAAATCTGCTGGGCGTTTAGAAAGTGGGTATCATTAGAGTTCTGTAATGCAGCTAATTTCACTCACTGACCTCTCTTTGCATCTATACTCCCATTGTTCTTTATTTCAATCATTCTAATTAACATAAAAATAAATGCAATGTACATTTCCTTCATTTCCTTTTTTTTTTTTTTTGCTTTAAAGTTTTTTGCTTTGTTTCACCTCTGATGCTGTGCTGCTGCTTTGTCCTTACAAACATATTCATTAGCCTCCAAACCCTGGGATTTAGTTTTGATTTTTTAAGAACAAGAGGGATTGTGACTGATAGGGACTAACTAACTCTCTCTGACCCGTTGGACTTCTTTCTGTCTTCCCTAGAATAGATTATTGATAAATCATCCCAATTTATCTCTATGCTAAGCTTTTCAGGCATGCCAAATAAAATTTTTAAGAAGACTGAGCTCATTTGAGAGTCCCAGGGAGGAAACGTTTTTAATTAGTGGATGACCCCATCTTTCCCTCTGGCCATCTTTCATACTTCATGCATACACACGTACGAACTTATACAGATTTGTGGGCACTCTGTTTTCTGGCCTGTACCAGTCACCATTCACTGGAAAAATGACCTCAGCCCTCGATATTTTTGCTTATGATAATCCTTTTCATTGAGGGGACACTCTGTTTGTTCCATCTTACCAAGGCCTTGTTCAAAACTCACCTCAGTGTGGACCCTTCTCAACCTCATGTTCTGCCTCCTTTCAGTTCTCTGTATTTCCATAATAGTATGTAAACAATTTCATTCTGAAGGTCGTAATGTCGTCCCAACCTGTCCCAATTCTTCCCACTCCTGATTTAAGTCAGGCTTTGCTGGAAGGAGTTCACTGCCATTCATTTCTCTGGTATCCCTGATACTCCCAGCTGCAGCCACTCAGCCAGGGGTGGGGCATGTGAGTATCCTTAGCCCTGATCATCAGTGTGCTGTGCTCTTTGGGAATTATAATTGGGGTGGTCAGTTACTCGATAGCCTAATTCACTCCTTTCTCCCTACTGTCTTTATTTCTTGCCAGTCTGGGAATCTGCTGAGTGTGAGGACTAGACTATGTAACTTGGAGATGACGTAAATCACAGTATTTCAAGCAGTGACAGTGAGAATTGTGTTAAAGTCCTCAATTTAATTTTCTCAGGGACGTGGTACACAGGATTTTCAAAACAGAGGTTCCAACAATTGTTCTTTGAGTGAAGATGTGTTAAAAAACAAGCAGTTCACAGAAAAAGAAAAGCAAATGCCTCTGGAACATCAGAAATTATGTTTAACTTTATGCACAGTAAGAGAAATATGGCTTCAATGTATGCTGAGATTCCATTTTTCACTACCAAAAGAAGCAAAAAGCAAAATTTTTGTTGACACACCATGTAGTTAAAGATATGTCAGAACAGATACTCTTCGGCACACCTACATACACTTTGACCCAGCAAAATCTTTTCTAGAAGCTTATTCTATGGATATGCAGGCATGTGTGAAAAACAACTTACATATAATGTTATTCATTTTTAACTTGCAATAGAATTGGAATGAGACAACCTAAAATTTCATCATTAATGGAATGTGTGCATAAATTATGGTGTACCCACAATGAAATACCATGTAGCCAAATGTGGACTTTTAAAAATATACTAATATGAAGTAACTTCCAACTTATATCAGTGGGGAAGCAGGATGCAGAAAGCATGTGGTACTGGGGCATATGTGTGGGAGAGAGGTCCTTTTGTGCTGTTATTTTTTTTTTTTTGAGCCATATAAGAAGAAAGAAACTAAATGTTATATACAGGGAACATTTGTAACTGTGGAACACTATGTCTTTTCCTTAACACTAAGTACAGGGCTTTGATTTTCTAGGTATTCAGGTCTCCTAGAAAACAGAGCCTGAGGTTGTGTAGCATTATTTCAGAGAGGGGTAAACATCCCAGGGAACTAAGAGTGAAGAGAAAAGGGGAGGAAGGAAGGAAAGTGCTTACAAGGTGGTGTATTATTTTGCTGGCCATAGCTTCCAAACATAGCTGATTGTATGGAAATCTGGCATGCTTTAGAATGGGCCTCTAGATGTGAAGGACATTTGTCTGTTGGATTCTCCCAGTTTCTCATTTCTCACTGATTAAAATCTACTACTAAGCTCTTTTGTCTAGTCCAGGCAGCTTTTGGTAAAGACAGAGCCTCCAGGCATCCATCCATTCTAGTCAACCTACAAGGGTCTCATTATAGCCTAGTGATAGGCATGCTGTTGTGGTTAGGATCTGGAGTGTCCCCCAAAAGTCTCATGTATTTTAATGGTATGGATTGTCTATGGAACCATGTGATGTTGGTGGATTGGGGTCTAGTCTGAAGGGGTGGATTACAGTTAAATTAGGACTAAAAGCGTGTGAGTTAAGACTAAAGGCATGTAAGTTAGGATTAACATTGTATAGTTGCCACACCTTCCACACCTGGATGCATGAGGGGCTAATTACAGGGCGGAGACCTGAAAGATATATAAGCTGCATCCTGCCTTAGGACAAAGACTAAGACTACGATTGGGACTGGGACTAGTCTCAATTTGCCTTTCTGTTTGTGATGTCCTGCGAAGCTGTCTCCACCTCTGTCTCTGCCATGTACTTTGATTGCTGCCGGCTGCCCCTGAATGGATTCTGACCTTCTGAAACGGTGAGCTAAAATAAACCTTGCCTTTCCTAAATTTGTGGGTGTCAGGTATTGAGTCATAGCAATGAAAAAGTAACTAAGACACATGCTTTGTGGAACCCTGACTAGGTCAAGGGATAATGGTAGATAGAAGGGTCTTGAGACCAGCAGGAGTGGAGCCCTTCCCACTTATCCCAGGCCCAGGAAGGCCTGCAGCTCAGGTTTCATTCTATTCAAATCCCCAGTTTTCCCCTACCCCAAGAACCTCACCAGACCCCAGGCTTCCTCCAATCAGTGACCTTTGCCCTATTACTCTAGCCAACCTTCCTTCCTTCGACTGCTTATAAGCCTGGTCCCCACAGACAATAAAGGAGCTGCTAACTCTGATTCAGACTCCCAGACGCTCTTCCTTCATACGGCCCCTGGAGACCCTGCTCCCCCAGTCCTCGCTGATTCCTGATTGCAATGGCCAATGGTGGCCAGAGACTCTGGAGACCCCGACAACGTTTAGTCTAGGAGAAGCCCTGGATTGGCCCCCAAACTTGAGGAAAATATTCCTGTCAACATGCACACACTATAATCCCTTCTTATCAGGCAATACTGTATACATAAGCTCATCTTTCCACACTGCAATGATGGCGAAAGCATACCAAGGAGGTGAAGGTTTACAGCTAGGACCAGATATTGCTAAGTTTTCTGGTATGAAACATAAATGAATTCTATACAGTAGGTGCTCAAATGCTCAGGTTTTTGATTTGTTGTTATTGTTTTAATAGGCTTATTATGTTTTTGTAGCAGTATTAATGACAAAAGTATCAGAAGGCACAGAGATTTCTCACATAACCCCTTCACCCATACAGGTACAAGCTGTCCCACCATTAACATTCTGCACCAAACTGGCACATTTGTTACTGTTAATGAACCTACATCATTATTGTCTAAATTCAGAAAAGCTTTTTAAAAAAATTTTGTTTACTTGATAAGTTAGTTGACTGATCAGTTAAAATGATCAAGGTATTTCTTGATTATTATAAGTCTGAGCCTGTACAAGCATAACCTAGTTAAATTGCCCAAAACCAAAGATTATCTTGTTGTAGTAGACCATGCTGCTCCACTCAAATTTGTACAAGGTTATGTTTGTTTTTGTTTAGTATCTTGTGCTTTTAATAAATTAAAATACATATTAGTGCAGTGAAACCACTATTGTGAATGTTGTGCAGATATGTACATATTAGTGCACTGAAGACAGACACTACTGTGAATGTTGTCAATATATACACAGACTGTATAATCTTCCTGAACTTGTTACAAAAGCTTATAATTTTAAACAGAAACACAAAGATTAAGAATCATCACTTCAAAAAAAAAAAGAAAAGAAGAATCATCACCTTACAACAATATAGCCCAAGTTGTGTTTCATCAGTCAAGTGATCAGTAGTCCAGAGTAAGGTTGAGGCAATCAATACTACCAGTCTTATGTGATTTCTTTGGACCTCGCATAGCAAAGGTGGCTTGATGGAGGAATAGCAACTTCAACAGAGTTTGGATTACAGACGAAGCTTGGAGAACAGAAATGGTGAGTATGTTTAGGAAGACAGCCTGGTCTAAGCTCAAATTCTTAAAGTCAAATAATGAGATTGAGGTTGTTTGAGACAAGTCTGAAAACACGGGTATAATGTTCAAGGTTTTCCAATTCTTTGTATATAAGCAAAGTTTTTATGCAGTCAAGGGAAAATCATTACAATTTTCTAAGAGAGCTACTCAATGCCCTATAGCCTCCAATAGACCCCTAACCCCTGACTAAATCAGAAGACATTTCCCCCCATGGAAATGTCTGTGATGAGCTGAACAAATTCTGAAGGAACTAATTTCCCTGGAAATAGATCTGGCGTATTTCTGGAGCATTACAGATCATCCGGGAGCTCTTTATAAGGAATGTATTTTAACATTTGGCTCTTCATATCTTACTGAGTATAAGTATTAAAAAAAATCTGAGTAGGTAAGGGATTTTAAGAGGCAGGGTTTAAGTCTGAACCTAGATTTTGTCAGTAGAAAATGACAAGTGACCGTCCCCTGACTGGAGGTGCAGGCATTCATCATTCCAAGTTGCATCTTGGAATCAAACTGCAGGACCATAACATCACATCCTCTTTCTTCTGCTATCAGTCGGATGCAACAGGAAACTGACAAAGGTGCAAGGCAGTTTCCTTCTTGCTCTGACCTGCCTGGTTTCCTCTGCAGCTTGCGCTCAGTTTATTGTAAAGAAAAGTCATGAAATGCTAGTCAGTTTCCTCCAGTTGGATCAAGCCTAGGACAAGGAAGGAAAAACAAATTTCTAAGATTAGTCAATTTCCCTTTGCAGCTGAAAGTTGGTCGGGGGCCTCTGTTTACCTTTCTCGTTACAATGTTTCTCCCTCACATCATAGGAAAGATAAGGACTTTTGGCAAAGTGGGCAACAAACATTATGTACTTCTTTCAGGCAATTTTGTTTGATTCATGGGAAAACTTCCCATAAAGAACAGTTTACTTGATAACCTTTTAATTTTCCTTAGATTGCCATCAGACTCACCAGTTCAAGGGGGAGAAATACTACTTATAATTTTAACTGATATGCCTAGCAGCCAAGTTATTTTTCTCCTATCTCAGTATGACTACGAGAAACTGTTTCCATGGAGAACATTTATGCAGAGTTAACAAGAGGATCAAATTAGTTGGGGGAAAAGATAGAGCTGGATTACTTTAAAGAGCAAGAAGTTATGCCTGGTGTTCTAACTGGTGGGTAGTGTGCCCTGTGCTGGGAGGGAGAGGGAGAGGAAGAGGGTGAGAGAGAGAGAGAGAGAGAGAGAGAGAGAGAGAGAGAGACTACGTTTGCTGAAAAATATCACTAAGAGTCTGGCTGATTTATTTTGCAGAAATAATTCAAATGAAAATAGGAGCTGCCAGTTAAATTATCTTCTCAGCAAACTTAACAACATAGGATAACAATCCTGTATTGGAATCCACACTGAATAAGGGCATATGAATTTAGCAGATGGGCCATTCTTCCTCGTCACATTCTATTTCCTGTTTTTTTTACATGCTTCTTTTAATTTTCCCTCAAAAAAGTCCTGATTTCAGTATGACATATTATGATTAATACTCCTATCAATTATCCTTTTATACATCTCATATGATTTTTCATATTTATTCTCTTCTACCTACATTATGGCTGTGCTCACTGAAATTCATAGTGTTAAGAACAAGAACACAATGTGAGGTGCTGTGGAATATGAACAGCGCTTACACAGATTGTAGGAACAAATAAGGTGAGAATTCAAGGTTTCGCCTAACTCTCGGAGCAGCCAGTACAAGAGACAAGTAGATTTGACAAGTAGATTTGTGGCATTCTCTCCCCCACTCCCCACTGAGACTAATTTCCGTTATTTAACAGACTGTTATTTAATACACTGTGGTGCTCCTAAAATGGCTTGATGGACCAAACAGCAGAAGTATTACTACACCAACAAGCTGGCCTGGTGGCGCGGGCCTGTCACTCCAGCACTTTGACAGCTTGGGCAGGAGGATCACAGGTCGGAACCCACCTGAGCAACCTAGGGAGACTCTGCCTTAAAAGTAGAAAATGGGCTGGGGATGTAGCTCATTCAAATATATATATATATATATATATATATATATATATATATATATATTTTTTTTTTTTTTTTTTTTTTTTGAGACAGGGTCTTGCTCTGGAGCCCAGGCTGGTTCTGAACTCACTATGTATCCCAGGCTGGCCTTGGACTCACTGCAATCCTCCTGTCTCAGCCTCCCGAGCTCTGGGATTACAGGCATGTGCCACCATGCCTGGCTTATGTGGTGCTGGGGAATGGAACTTGGTTATTTGGTGCTTGACTTAGTGCTTCTTAGGCAAGCGTTTTAACTGCTGAGCCTGGAGGCAGTTTTTAAACATAATTTACAAACTATTTACTCAATCCACAGGATGGTTTCCATTATTCTCACTCATAAATACTATTATGTTTTAATAGCTGGTTCTGGGTGATTTTGCCTTGATAAAATTTGGGACAAAAAGTAGTACAAGTGATTAATGTAAGCAAGATTTCAGCTGATCTCATATTCAACTGAACACATTTTACATTTTTAGAGTTCCCTATGAATATTTTATGATACATACTTCAATAGAACTACCGAAGTGATGAGAGTGCCTTAGATCTGCCTCCTCTTCCAACTCCTGTGCTGCTTATCTTCCTCAGGTGTTGACACCTACGGGTCCCTCCAGACACCGCCTGCCCATCTGTCTCCATCTCTGCTTCCCAGGGAACCCAATCTGCCTTACTGACTGCTTGAAAGGAGCATTGAGCTGGGCCCAGGGGCACAGCCTTGTCATCACAGCACTTGAGAGGCAGAGGCAGGAAGATTGCAAATCGGAGCCTCATTCCAGCCTAGGCAATTCAGTGACTTAATGAGATCCTGCCTCAAAATCAAAAATTAAAAATGGGCTGGGAATGTGGCTCAGTGTAAAGCCTCTGGCCTCAATTTTCAGGTATATATACATACAAAAAGATGACATTGGTTAATCTGGAGTGACTGGAGTGTGCATCAGAGAAAAGGGTTAAATGCCAAGGAGGTATGCCAAAGGAGGACTTCTTATTTTAAAGTCTGTATAACACAATGAATGTGGGAATAGACTCAAGTTTAGCTGGATAATGATGGAAGAGTAGGGCAAGTTTCTTAACTTCTCTATGCTTCTTTTTTTCTCATCTGTAAAATGGGACCAATGATAATAGTGCTTAGATTTGTTGTGAAAGTTGAAATAGTTAATACCAGTAAAGCACCTTGAATAGCACCTGTTCAACACTGGATAGATTTTGTATTACTGGTGTATTTGAATCATCACCTAGGTGAAAATGTGCAAAAAGGAGAGAGATCTCAACTGGGAAGAGTGTCCCCAGAAGGCATTACTAAAGCAATGAGTGAGACTAGCATATTTTATTTTGGCTCAAATATGAGATCTATCCAGGGAGGTGGAGGGCTCTGTGTCACTACAGCTTGAGACTTTTATTCATTAGAATGTTAGGGGTGGAAGCAGACTAGGTTGGAAATTGGTAAAATTAATCCTGTGGCTCTACTCAGTGGCCTCTCCTATCGCTGTGGAAGCTGACCCCCTCCCGTCAGCTGCAGGCTCCCAGAAGCGGGGTGCAGTAGAAGTTCTGGCTCTAGCTACTGTTGGTGGTTTAAACAGACTTCTTCAACAGAGGCTGAGTGCTCCTGGCATCCACTCAGCCACCTTCTAACTTCCCTGTCTCCCATCTGAAACCAATGAAAGGCAGTCGGTGGATGTGTGGGCTTGTATTGATTAAAATTATGACATGAGCCAAGTTTTCTTTTCCTTTCTCTCCTCTTTTATCTTCTGTCTTTTTGGCTTTTTTCCTCCAGTCTCTTGTTTTATTTTACTTTTTAGTAACACGTATTAATAGTATGTATTAATAGGGCTCAGAGTGACATTTCCCTGTGCATATAGTGCACCCTGATCAAATCCAACCATCCTTTATTTCCCTCCTTCCTAACCTCTAGGAATCAGTGTTCCACATCAGGTTTTTAAAAAAATTAATTTCCATATATGAGGGAGAACATGGTACTTGTCTCTATGTTATCTGACTTAGCTCACTGAGCATCATATTCTCCATCTCCATTCATTTTGCTGCAAATATTATTTTGACTGAATAATGTACCATTGTGTACATGTATCTCATTTTCTTTATCTACTCATCTGTTGATAGACATCTAAGTTGATTCCCATATCTTAGCATAATAAATATGGGCATGTAAGTATTTTTTTGGTAATTGATTTAATTTCTTTTGGAATATATCTAGTAGATGGATAGCTGGATCATATGGTAGATTCACTTAAAAAAAGATTTCCCTACTATTCTCCACTGGAAGAATTAATATTGTTAAAAAGATCCAGTGTTGCAGGACTATAATCCCAGCATTCTGGAAGGTGGGGACATGAGGGGCACAGTTCAAGCCCATCTTAGGCAACTAAGCAGTTTGGCAAGACGCTGTCTTGAAATGAAAAAATTAAAAATGGGCTAGAGATGTAACTCATCATGAAGGCCCTGGGTTCTAAGAGATCTGTACTATTTAAAGTAACATACAGATTCAATGTAAACATTGTCAAAACACCAATTATATTCCTCACAGAACTAGAAAAAAATCTTAAAATTTGTATGGAAGCATAAAAATATCCAGCGCAATCTGAATGAAAGAACAAAGCAGGAGACAGCAGCCCATCACTGTACCTATTTGAAGACATAACACAGAGCCATAATAACAAAAACAGCATGGCCATGGCATAAAAACAGATGCAAAAATCATGGAACAAGATAGAGATCCCAGAAATAAACCCACAGATCTACAGTCAGCTGATTTTTAGCAAAGGTGTCCAAGAGCATCAGAAAAAGACAGCCTCTTTAATAAATGGTGCTGAGAAAACTGGAAATCATATGCAAAAGATAGACATTTGAGGCCTATCTCTCACTCTATACAAAATAAACTCAAAGTGGATCAAAGATTTGAAACTATGAAACAATTATAACAAAGAATAGAGGAAACACTTTAAGATATTGGTACAGACAATGATTTTTTAAAAAAAATCATCTCCCCAACTTTTAGCAGAGAAAAGCGATCTTGCAGTTAAAAGCTCATAGTTTAGTTTTAGCACAGTTAAAGTTATTTATATGACTTATGGAAAAATGGAGGGATTTCTCTAGGGCTAAGCTTCCTCTTTGGTAAAGGGTAATTTTGTTGGATGTGGTGACAAAGGGGATTGGGACAGGGAATCTTCAAAGTCTCTTCAAATTTGAATGCCCCATGTTAGGTTGAGATTGCCAAACCCACAACACACGTACCATCTTTTTGGGATAATTGCACTGTTCCTGTTCTAGTTTTTCTTACTGAGAGGAATTGATTCTCAAAAGACTTTAACATTATCTACTGAAGTTTGTATGATTGACACCTTTCTTCTTTGAGAATTTTTAATGAATTGTTACTGAATTGTGGTTCAATTTGTTAATATGCAGTCTAATATATTATCTCTAGTAGGGGCAAATTGTATAGACACTACAGGAGAATGACTTAACCCAATAAGTGGCATAAATGTTAGCATCATCACAAAATATAGAAATATTTGGGGATAAGGAAATTTTTTGAAGGCCTTTCATAAAAATTGTAATAAACAATTTAATTGCATAATGTAGTCAACTTTTTAGTTTGCCTGTTTATGGAACTAGACCATGAGAGTGAATAGTATTGATGGTAGTAATTGATGTAGTATGATAGTCAAGAACATAGACTTTAGATTCATAAAGCTCTTTAAATAGAATCTAAGTTGAACCCCTTTCTACCTATATGACCACTGGATTTTCTTTAGCTTTTAAAATTTATACTATAGAGTTGTGAAAGGTATTTTAATTAATTAATTATTGTTTTGTATTGTTGGAAATGGAACCCAGGGACAGTCCTAGAGAAAATTGTTTTAAAAAACTGAGTATATGTAACATGTATAGCACATGGGAAGAGCTTAAAAATGGGTGTTATTATTGTCTTAGTTATTTTTTTTGTCACTGTGACTCAATAACTGACATCTACAACTTTAGGGACAAAAGACTTATTTTAGCTTCCAGTTTCAGAAGGTCACAGTCCATTCATGGGTGGGTGCCTGGAAGATGGTGGAATCACATGGCATGGCTGGGATCTGAGCCGAGTCCAGGTTGCAGCCAGAGCTGGAGCCAGAGATTTTTACCGCGTGGCAGAACAGAGCCAAGTCTGGGAGGAAGGGTGCAACCAGTACACACCCCTCCAAGTCAAGCCCTATGCATCCGCCCTTTCCAGCCAGGGCCCACCTCCCAACAGTCCGCAGTGTGGAAAGGGTGGACAAATCAGCCTTGAGATCCCTCAACAGATAACTGCATGGCTCTTAACTGTTTTGGCTTTGACCATCTTGCCTGATAAGATAACCAGCAGTGTTCCTGATTAATCCATGTAAAATTAGAAAAGTCCTTGCTCTAAGAATATCATTATCTTAAAGTTGTTATAAATCACATTATAAAGAATATATTTTATATTACATGCAAATATGTATAAATCTATAAACTTAAGTATTTGTTTGTTTATTTGAGACAGGGTCTCGCTCTGCAGCCCAGGCTGACCCTGAACTCACCTTGGAGCCCAGGCTGGCCTTGGTCTCACAGCAATCCTCCTGTGTCAGCCTTCCAGTACTGGGATTACAGGCGTGTGCCACCACGCCCAGCATATGTGATGCTGGGGAATCAAACTCGGGTACTTAGCATTTGACTTAGCACTTGCTAAGCAAACAGCTTTAACTGCTAAGCCATTCCTACAGCTCCTTATTTAGTTTTATTTTTAAATAAATGGTATAATTCCATACAGAGAGTTTTGTAAAGCTGTTTCTGAGATTTATCCATACTGATGGATTTCTCTGGTTTGTTGGTTTAAGTCCCCTTTATGAATATACTGTTTTGAATGTTATCTTTGGCTAAAGATGATCAACACAAACAAAAAGAGCAGAATCTTAAAATAAGAAAAATTTCTGTCTCTTGTTTATAAACCCAGTGTTGATTTTCTGGGATGGTGTGGAGCAGCACAGATTTGGGGTCCCTGTCTGCACCTGTTGCTCACCATGTGCAAGTGTCTGCATACACGGTCACCTCAATGTTCCACCGGCCTCTTCACCTCTAGTGAACACATCTTCATTACTACAACACAAGGAAGAAAGGCAGAAATTTCATTCTCATATTCATTGGGTAAAAATGTAGTCACAGCTATAAATAAGAGTGGGAAAAAATCCAAGTGACCACATGCCTAAAATCGGGTTCTTCTACTAGTGATGAAAAAGAGGAAGGTAAAATTTAAAGAACAAGTACAAGTCTCTGTCACACTGAACATATCGGTGATTTATGAGTTCTTGTAATTATACAATCCCAGGACCATATGGTGTGTGTGTGTGTGTGTGTGTGTGTGTGTGTGTGTGTGTGTTTTCTTGTGCTCATGTGGGATAGTTTTTCCAGGGGAATGTGTTTATTGATCACTCATTTTTTTCATATTTACTGGGTAGCACCAATTCCTCTCCTAAGTGGTTGCACAATTATCTTTTTACTCCAGGTGTGTCTGTTTTCTTACATATTCCCAGCACTTGGTATTAGTTTTCATTCAAAAAAGTAGGACAGGATTGGTGACCTTTGCAGTTTTGTAGAAGAGAAAATGAGATGTGATGAAATCAAGTTAGTGGGTTGTGGTTTGGATCTGAAATGTCCCCAAAGGCCTCATATAGTTGGATGATACAGATTACCTATGAAACCATATGCTGTTAGGAGAAGGGACCTTGACAGGAGGGGTGAATTATGGGCTTGTGGTGGAGTATAGGTGTGTGGTGGATGACAGGCATGCTGGGGACTGAGAGTGTGTAGTAGATTATGAGCACGTGGCACATTACTGGGCATGTCATCGGGAAGGGGCAGACCACAGGGGTTTAACCCAGAAGGGACAAAACACTGAGTCTTGACCCAGAAGGGGTGGGTCACTGGGACATGATCTGGAAGGATATATACTAGTTCTGTCTTCCTTGCTCCCTTGGTTTCCTGTCTGCCATGGTACAAGCAGCTTTCCTCCAGCCATGCCTCCATCATGTGATTCCACCATTGCCGGCTGTCCATGAGTAGATCGATACTTTCTGAACTGTGAGCTAAAATAAATCTATCCTTCCTTAAATTGTAGATTTCAGATATTCTGTAGCAGCAACAAATAACTAAGATGTGGGTCTAAACTACTCTCTCACTTAACTCAGTCATAGAGTGAGAGGTACATCATTAGATAGAACTGCTGGAATATTTGTTTCACAATTGAACAGCCTAAGTTGATGGGAATAAGGCAGTAGAGACTGTGCCAGAGAAAGAGTGGGAAATGTGTAAAATAAATTTTTGAGGCAAATTTCTTTGGGGCTTAAAATTTTAAAGGTGGAACATTTTCAGGTGATGATGGGATAGCATGGCAGGAAAATATATAGCCGATACTGAAGGGTAAAGATGCTCTTTGATATTCTAGAGCCCAAGATACTTTGAAGATTCAAAGGATCCAAATAGAATTAGTTAAGCTAGGAGCATAGTTCAGTGATTGGAGCTATTCCCCAGAAAGAGCCAAACCCTGGTTTGATCCCCCTGCACCACAAAGTAGCAGGGCATCATGGACATGCCTGTAACCCAACTCTCAGGAAGCTGAGGTAGTAGGACTGCTGTGAATTCTAGGCCAGCCTGGGATACACAGTGAGTTCAGGACCAGCCTGGAACTCAGAGTGAGATCCTGTCTCAAACAAAACAAAATCCCATCAAGATAACAAGAAGAAAAAACTCAAGTACGATTAGTCATATAATACGTATTTTTAAGCACCTTCTAGGTGTCAGGCACTGTTCTTGACATTGAAGTCTCATGTTTAGCAGAACAGATAAACACCAACCTTTATAATGAGAGCTGACAGACAGAAAATATGTAATTTTTATAGCAAAATACCTACTAAGAAAACCAAACAGAGAAAGGTGTTGTTTCAGATAAAATTAACAGAAGTATCACAGAATGTTATTCTATTGTCCCTAAAGAGGAAAGCAGCTGGCCAGGAGATTAGGAATGGGGTAGAACGGGGTTGGTTGCTGATTCCAAGGAAGTTTATTGGCTCGGGGATGTGCTAGGTGTCCTAGAGGGAGACCTAATAGGACTGGAAAAGTATTGGTAAAAGTGAATTTTCTAGCTCTTCTACTTGGTTGGAAACAATCGTAAAGAGAATAGAGGCATTAATAAGCAAGAATTGCTGCTTTCCTATCTCAAGGTTATAGTTTACAAGCAATGGACATCTTAAGAATTAGTTCTACATAAAGGTTATTGAATATTAATAGAATATTTTGCTCATAACAGATAATAACAATTCATCAGCTTCACCCTTTTCTCTTTTCCTTTGTCCCATATTTGTTTTTGTTCCTGGACAAGAAAGTCACTTTTATTCTCTAGAATGTGCAATAGCTATTTCTTGACCAATTGTGAAATGCCTTCCATTTTTCCCTCTTTTTAAAAAAATTTCATATCAAATTTTAAAAAAAGAATCTTGAATGTCATAACTTTTAGCCTGTGTCTGTACTCCCAGAGTTGATTGATATCAGGAAAAATAAGAAAAAGGAGAAATTTTCACTTTTCAAAATTAGCCTCAAAGTAGAACTATATCCTTTACCTAGCAGAGGGGTGATACAGATTACTCTCACCGCTGACTCTCGGCAGGTGAGTCAACTGAGATGAAAATACTAATCTATTTGAACTGATTAGAGTTGATGCTATGCTGGGAGTCAAGAAAACCTCACTTACTGAATGTACATGTATATTACAGAAAAATAACTTGAAAAAATACAGACCCATGACAGATCAGGTGTTATAGCAGATTATAACAATCAAATGTTAAAGACTTCCCTTAAAACAAATAGTAATTTTTCAAAACTATGGGTGTAGAGCATTCAGATCAAATCTGCACGAAACAATCATTTCTAGACATTCAGTAATACGATTTTGATGATTTTCCCTGTTTCTAGACCAAGTGGTAACGTGGCGGGCAGACAGAACGGGCACGGGGAGGTTAGTATACTGGGTTTTTCTGGCCTTATCATTATTACACTGCTGAGCTGTGAAAGCCCTATGGAATTCCTTTTCTTGCCTGCAAAAGGATAGGACTGGCCTGAGTTACTGCCAGTATAGTTTCTGCCTCCTGATCAGAAAAGATAAATTGGAGCTATATATTGTAAAGGGTCACTCAGTTATGCAAGTGGAATGAATGGCCCATATGGACCTGTCACGGCATGTGTCTAGGGGCCATGTAGACACCTGCAAGATACTTTTCCTACCTTTTTGCCAGATCTGCACCTAGACTTCTAGACTGACGAAGTTGTGACAACTGGTACGTGAGTGCTTGTGCAGAGTTGGCTAATGGGGCATGACTGACTACATAGCAATTACTTAGACCAAAACCCTCTTCAATAAGGCAGAACACCTAATTTTAAGGGGGAAATGTCTGATATATTTCGAATTCTTGACAGCTACACAAGCTCCTGAGTTCATCTGTCTTTCCTTTCCAAAGTCCCAGAGAAATGATAGGCGGAATAAAGAAGCACTCAACCCCAAGCAGCTGTGGGAAGAGAACTGTCGTGTAACATGGGGGCTTGTAAGTATGACCTAGGGACACAAGTGCTGCATTTCTGGTACACTGTTGCCACTCTTTCAATCTTTTGGGTTTTGTCCTTTTCAGCTTTGGGATAAATTACTTAAAATTCACTGTGCCTCAATTTCCATATATGAAAAATGGAGATAACAGAAGCCACCTCGCAGTGCTGCTGTGAATTCATACAAGAGCCTTTTGAACAGTCCTAACACACATTTTCATCTCTCATCTACAATCCTTGTTATTATTGGTGATGTTACAGGCGCAATTATAGAGTTAATGTTGAGTATCAAAGCAGATATGGCTGGACCTGGGTGATAGCACACGTCAGGGATTAAAAAAATCTACAATCCTATTTACGTGAAAGATAATAGCTCCGATGACCCTGATAAAGAAACCTAAGCTCTTAGGCAGTGGACAAAGAGGCAGGCAGCCCGTAGGATAATTAACAACAGTGCCACAGAGTAACCCAATCAGTCTTTTATTCTCCAGGTGCCTGGTATAGCATTTGCCCCCAGGTTAAAGCTATGAATTCTGCTTTCCAAATTAACTGGGACATTTGTGACCAGCCTCTGTCAAGGAGGTGGTGGAACTAGAAAGAGAAATAAAATGATCTTGCTAACTTTCAACTGTTGTAGGAAAAATAAAAATGTAATTTGTCATCTAAACTGGGAGATTTTTGAGTGAAAGAAAACACTACTACTAGTTCCGTCAGGACAAGACCGGTAACCTGCGACTGCCACGGTAAATCAGCACATGATTTTCTTTGGTCATAGGGGTAGAGAGCACCAAACAAAAGCCTGCTTTGCCAGAGTTTCCAGCCCTATTTGGACACGGCAGCAGTTGAAAGAAAACAAGAAATTTCATGAGCTGAAACACTCCATTTACCAAGTAGGTCAATACAAACATGAAATTATGAATGTGAATCGGGCAACAAGAAATCTGAAATGTTTTTAGAAATCAATTGCATGAACACAATGATCTGGAACAAAGAGATTTCCTATGAGGAAATAAGAACTAATTCAGGAAACATCCATATGGATTTATTATATCCATAAAACAAGAAGAGGTTGCTATTTTTAAAAGCAGCAACCTAAGTTCCGGAAAAACATTTTTTAAAAAAGGTCTCTCTTGTAAGGTTGTTGAATTGAGCAAATCAAAATAAAGGACACTCAGTGAAATTTTAATTATTTCTAATGCCTATGCATATGTACTTTGGTTGAAAGGAAAATATCAAATGAGAAATATTTGTATTAAATTTATTTAAAATAGGATAAAAAATCGAAATCATATACTTTTTAAATTTTATTTCCTCTGGCTGTACGTAATAATTTTTTGTTAGAATTTGATTTTTAAAATCTTGCAGTAACAGTCTATGTTTTTAAAATATTAACATAGGGTCTCCCAAGGTCACATCCATCTTACTGCATTCGTATGTCCACTGAACACTTCCTTTATGGGAAAGCAACATTAATATCATGAGCCAGTATATTGAACCTTACTGGCATAAAATTGACAACTCCGTGAATTACTCTTCAAACTTGATGCAGTAAAACACTTAGTACCAATTATTTTACAGCACAACTTGTTTTTCTAGTTTTCGAGATTATGTTGTGACAACTTGTTAAAATGTCCACTGACAGGAAAGAAGCATTCTCACCCATTTTCAGCCCCTCTTCAGCCCTCCCACGAGGGGTCCTTGTCCTGCCATGCTGCAGAAGTATGTAGGCACATTCCCGTGAAAGAACTGGGTTCTTCCAGAGAGGAAATCCATTTCAAAAGACTCTCAGGGCAAAGGGCATAAACATTCTCCATTTTAAGCTGTAATTTCTTTTTCTATCTTGAAGTAATGTTTTTCCTTTTATGAACAACCTTGACATTTAAATGAATTTTCACTGGCTTTATTTTTTTTATAACACATTCAACACATTCTTTGATGTGATATAGTATTCCTACAACAACTTGTGAGCTGAAAGACTAATATGCTAATATATACTAATATATGGCATGGAATGTCATTATAACTTACGCTTCAATTATTTTTTCGTGTTCATCTGAATTCTTCTTAGCCAAAAGTTATTTTATCACTTCCGTTGTTACCTGCTGAGGAAATGACACATGTCTATGCTTAACTGTTTGTATATATTGGCTCATGCCTTGACTTTCTACTGTCTTTGGTATTGAGGGAACAATTACATGCGGAAAACGTCAAAATGACTTCTTCCTTGCTTAGGAAAAGCCCACCGTTCAGAAAACTCATCACAAAATGTACATTTTGGCCTTGGCATTTTTGGTTCAAACCCCACACAAATAAAAGTTATAGCAACAGTTGCCAGAGTGGAAAGGATTGAGTTTGGTAATCTCACATCGGTGTCAGTGTGTCTGTCTGTTGCTTCCAGTATGACCCCCACAAATAGGAGGTGAATTACTGAATGGGTTAAGAATTTCTGAACTGACAAACTGAGCTAAATATAGAATGCAAAGCAAAAGCGAGTTTCTAGTTTACTTTTAAAGGATAACTTGTATGTCACAGTCTCCTTCAACAGCCAAATCTGATTTTTTTTCCAGTCAGTTCTAGAATTGAACCCAGGGCCTTTGCACTGAGCTCCACACCCAGATTTTTTTAAAGAAGTGTTTTGGAGATAAGCTTTCAATAAGAGTGCACTTACCTAGAATGCATGAGGCCCTAGGTTCAATCTTTAGCACCACAAAAAATAAAAGAAATAAAAAGAAAAGTTCTGCTATTCTGCCTAATTTGATTTTATATAATATTTGAGAAACTTGGGCATCCTAATGCAGGTGGGTTTTTCTTAGCTACCCTGATAATGCACCTGCAAGGGTTAGGGTAACATTTTAACATTGTTCCCAGTGCAAAAAGTATTCTCAAAACAGAAAAAACAAACAGTATTATCTCAACAATAAAGCATTAAAAGTCTATGCAGTAAGAACTGTCAGAAAGACAAGAGAATTTTAAGATATTATAATCATGGTGAAAAACCTTTTATGCTGTTTTTTAAAAAATTACTGACAGATAAAGCAGACCAAAAATAAGCAAGTACGTGGAAAATTACACTAGAGCAAGCCACAGACTTGCACATACAGAGTACCCACAAGGGCACACAGGTTAAACTCGTGCTCATAGAATAAACACTAATTAATGGCACTGATATTTTTCTTCAACTTCCAGGTATCTTTTTAGGCAAATTAACTCTAAAGCAATGAAAGAAAAAAAAACCATAATATTTTGTTATTTTTTTGGGAATCGACTAATTCAAATACATAAACCTTAGCTTATCCAGTCAGAAAAAAAGAATAAATTAGATAAACAGTACTCAAAACATGCAAGGGCACAAATCTTCATATTTGAAAGATAATCTAAAAGCATAAAAGATACTATTATATCCAATAATAAAAAGAAAGCTTTGGAAAAACAAATAAAACCCAAACCTTCCTAGGGGAATAAAAGTGATTATAAAAATTCAGAAAGCATTGGAAAATTTGAATAACTCAATAATCATAGAAAAAGTGGAAAATAAAAAAAATTTCTTTACCGAAAGATATGTTCCATAGATTATTTTATAGTAAATGAGCTTATCAATTTTCAGGGAAGAAGTATCACATTTAACTTTATAGAACACACAAAAAGAGAAACATTTTGAACATAGGTCTATACAGCAGAATATTCCTCGTAAGAATACTAGGCAAACGTTGTGTGTGTATTGTGGGGGGAGAAGTAGAAAAATTATTCTGAAAATAGTCTTGTATACATTGTTAAGGTACATCACTATTTTGTGTTTCATATTTGAATTTATAACAATCTATATATTTTTGGTATGATATTAAGTAGAAACCTAACTTTATCTGATTATGGGTCATCAGTTGTACCATTTACTGGGTAGGGTGTTCATTCCCAAGTTACCTGAAATAGTACTTTTTTAGACATCTATCTATCTATCTATTATCTATTTACCTCACTGTTTACTCACTAGAGATTTGAATCACGGTGTTTAAAGCTCGGGCTCTCAAGCACTATGCTATATTGACTTAGGTACAGTACAATGTTATTTTTGCTTTTTAAATATTTGTAGTACTTGATCAAACACAGAACCTTCACACTGAGATAGAGTCCCAGCCCCTCTATGATTTTTCAGACAGGATCTCTCCAAGTTGCTAAGTTTTCCAGGCTGGGCTCAAATGGCAACCTTCCTGTTTCAGCCTCCCAATTGCTAGGATCATAGGTGTGTGCTACCATGCTCAGTTCATATGGCACAGGAATTGCGCCCAGGGCCTTGCATTTGCTGAGCAGACACTAACATCTGAGCTATGCCCCAGCCTCTCTCTCTTTTTAATGACCTGTATCTGTGTGCATTCACGTGTGTTAAATGTACAAAGATACCCTACATTGTGGTCACCCCACCTGGTGGTAGTTGTGGAAAATTTTTACTTTTTGTTTCTATATGGTTTGAACTTGTTCAAAATTTTGTTTTGACATCAAAAAAAATTTTAAAGTAAAAGTTTGCCAGTTTGATGACATATGTTGAAGCCACCCAAGGCTGTGGTTGGAAGTTGAGCTTTAGTATCCACTGAGGTACCATCAGTGACAAATACTTGCTAGAAACTTGTTGCAGAGATCAACAGCCAATCTCTCTTTCTAGGCTCTAAACTCTTGAGGCTATTTATTTATTTTTGAAACAGGGTCAAATGTAAATAAATAAATAAGTGAATAAATGAATAAATAAACTTGTGTGTTCTTTGTAAATCTACATTTTTTTTACTTATTTCTTTCCATACTTTCTCCTTTTTAAAAATCAGTCTTAAACTTTTGCCTAAAATTTCATTTATGTTATTGAATCAGAAAACTCAAAGCCTCCTGTAATATATCTCACAATATAAGCTGCCAGAGTATGTAAAGAAAAATATTTTGTGACATTATTTAGCTACAGATTTGCTCATAACAAGGTGGCATCCAATATTATAAAGTTAATGTACAAATCACCTTTGAGTTCTACTTTGTAAGATAATACTGAATTTTAGTGTTTATATGTCAGTTTTCCCTTGCTTTGGAAAATCAGTTTTAATTTGAACTGGTTGAACTCTAATGGGTCCTGTTTCTTTGATTTTCGAGAATATCCCATTTGAAAGACAAGGACTTCCAATTAGCAGCACATTTTTCACATTTGACAGAAATCGAAAGCCTCTGGAACATACTGTGACAATCCAGTGTGCACTTAGCAACTGCAAGATCGTGGGCCGGGAGTGTGTGGAGCCTAGTGACATTAAGAATTGATTTGTAAAGAGGTGGCTTAAAATTTGCAGACTTTTTTTCCCCCCAAGGTGTTGTGGGGAGGTGTCAAAGCCATGAAGTAATTAGAAAATGACATGTATTTCATTGCCTGTGTAATATTCTGTAGCTCAAATTTTCTTTAAGTTTTTTTTCTTATATTCTAAGAAAATAACACCATGCCTTGTGGATTTGTGTACAAGATGAAAACTTTCTGTCTATAGCGTTTGTCTCTGATGATCAAATACCTCTTGACAGTTCTGTGTTTTTGAACTATACACTTTAAGGGGAGGGACACCACGCAGAGATTTGGGAGGAAGGGAGATTTTCTCTTCTGAGGATAAGGTGTGAAAATACACTACAGCTGTAACATTGGTCCTTAAGAGGTCAGAAATAAAAAGAAAAAGGATGAAATTTATTCAGGACATAAGAGAATATAGGAAAGCGATGGTCCAATGAAATATCAATATTTCTGAGGAAGGACAGGGTGTCAGATTTCACATCTCCAAGCCTATGCCAATCATCTTCCTCCCCGTCTAGTCAAGGAATTTTTCTCATAGCCTCAGACAACAAATTTTATTATTTACTGTTGTTCTTTCCTAAAGGTGAATTTTTTTTTTTTTTTTTTTTTTTTTTTTTTTTAATGAGGATATCCAGAAACAAAGGCAGGAAAGCAGCTGGTCCCCTGGAAGGGTTTAAAATCAGAACTCGAAAACTTAACTAACAGGAAATCCTCTCTCTAGCTTTTGCCTTTGTTTTCTGAGAAATCTGCTTCTCTCGCTCCAAAACACTTCTCCAAGCGCTAAGTAGAAACTGTCTACCTTGTGCTCAATTTCACTTTGCCTAGCAGAAATCTGTTTCAGATTCCCGGGAGAAAGAAGCTGATTGGTTCAGAGAGGTCAAGTGTTCCTCCCTTGCCCAATCACTATATGAGTGGTGGAGAAGTTACACGGGCTAAGACCGCTGACCAGGTGAGGAATTGTTTTGAAGTAAAGGACGTTCAAGAGCATTGGTTATCTGCCTCAAAGTGGAACAACAGACTCCTCAGGTCGTCTCTTCTAGCGCTTATCTGGACTGCTAACACTAGTAGAATTCTTTTAGGTGTTCAGCCTTGAAAACAGGTTCATTTTTCAGTTATTTCCTTTAACTTCTATATTTGCCATTCATTTTTTGTTTGCCCACTCTTCATTCATTCAACGATTATTGTTCAGGGACAACAAAGTGTCAGACATTGTTCTAAGCTTTTAGGTTTCAACAATTGATACACACAAGTAATCCCCGACCTTATTATTAAGTTCTATCAGTCCTTTACTATTTCTCCCTTTTTACCCAGGGAGTTGGGAAAAAAAATTTATATATGACGAGGAAACTGAGAAAAACAACAACTACAAAATGGGTACTTTTGTTAACAATGGAATGACCTGCTGACCTTAGTAAACCCATGATACTCTGGATAAAGTTTGTTATTGAGATGGGAATTTAAAGTATGCTATAATAATAAACAGGAACGTAAGATTTTCTGTGAATTTATGGAGAAAATGAACTGTGACCTTTTAGATTTTTTGATTGCTTTTAGATTTTTGCTCAAAAAATCAGTGGCTTTTTGAGTGAGGACAGTTGGGACAACAACTTGTTCTCACTTAAATATTTTGTTAAATAAACACACAAATAATTAAAATGAACATCATTGGATACTTACTTTGGGCTAGACACTATATGAGAA
Source organism: Ctenodactylus gundi (assembly GCA_004027205.1). Lineage (NCBI taxonomy): Eukaryota > Metazoa > Chordata > Mammalia > Rodentia > Ctenodactylidae > Ctenodactylus > Ctenodactylus gundi. Next base: position 64,686 of record PVKB01002937.1, read on the forward strand.
CTTAGTATACATCAGTTCATTGAATCATCCCTACAGGATATATGCATTAAATTTAAATTAATGCCCATGTATCCATTAATTCCAATCAGTTATTCAAATGTCACTGATTTCTGACTTACATTTATTCTTTGTGTTTTTCTGCTTCCTTTTTTCTTTCTCTCTTCTTTTTTCTGGAATTTCTTTTGATTATAGATTTTTTAATTTTTTTGAGATGAGAGTTTAGACTATTGCTTGAAACTTTTTTTGAATGAAAGCACTTAGTGCAGAAAATTTAATCTGTCAGTACCGATTCGCCTTTGTTCTATACATTTTGCTATGCTGTATTTTTACTTTCATTTACTTTATATTTTACTTCATTTTAGCCTTCCTCTTTATTTTTTAAATTCTCAAACACATATATACATATATATTTTGCAACACAATGTATTTTGTTATGTGCATGTTTGAGCATTCTTTTAGTTTGTAAACACATGAATTCCAAATTCTATAACACATTAGAGACATGAGGTTTGGGGAATCATTGAGCGTCTACGCTCACCCCTTTATCAGAGGTTCACCCCTTTCCTAGCTGACCATTGTCTCTTTTTCTACTCTGTCATTCATGTTGGGGCCTTTATATGACATTATTTTCGTGCATTTCAAAAGAAGGACACCTATCTATAGTCAGTCTTTTGTGCTTGGTCCATTTCACTGAGCATTATTGACTCTAGGTGGCCTCATTTTCATTCAGATACTTCATATCTGTCTTTCTTTATGGTTGCATAGTATTCCACTGTGTATAGGCACATATCTTCTTTAACTACTTCTCTACTGGTGGACAGGTAGGTTGTTTCCAGAATTCAACTATTGTGAATTGTGCTGCTATGAACACAGATACGCATGTGTCTTTTTAGTACACTGACTTTCTTTTGGGAAAATGTCCAGTACAGCAGTAGCTGGATCAAATGAAAGTTTTTATTCTCAGCTCTCTAAGCTTTCCATAATGATTGTACCACATCGCACTCCCTCCAGCATGGAGTAGAGTTCCTTTTTTCTGCACCCTCACCAACAATTGTTGTGTTTTGAGTTCATGATGTCGGCCATTCTCCTGGGGTGAGGTGAAACTTCATCCAGCCATATAAGACTATCACAGTGTTTTGGATTGGAATTTGGGTGTTGCTATAACAAAAACGAAAATGAGCATTCTAGAACTTGATAGTGGGCAGTGAGCTTGTAAACTTGGCAACTCACATTATTTTGTTTTGAAATATCTGCTGTAACTTGGAAGTATAAATTATACTAAAAAATAAACTTGAGGCTTTAGGTGAAGGGTTGAGAAATCAAAAGCAGGTATTAATCAATATTGGCTGTACTTGTCAGGGTAATGGAAGAAAAAGATGAGTGCTGAGAAGGGTTCTGATTTTCAAGCAAAGGCAAATGAAACAATCCCCAAATCTCTGAACTTCTGGGATTCAGCTCACAATTTTTTGTTTAATCTCAATCTAATAACAAAGCTAACAGCAGTTAACGCTCAACCTGCCTGCAAGAACCAAATCCCAAGGATAGTCATATGTTCCTCGTATTTCGCACTACACATATGGCTAAACAAAAAAGTTGGAAACCATTAGATAGGAGTTTTCTAACCAACCAGAACATCAGAGAAAAATTTCAGGTTTCCTTTGAACAGTGTATTACAGGACAGAATAGATCCTAAGAATACCCATCTCTTAGTGTATTTCTAATCTACACCTTACTTAAATTTTCCCGAGGGAAGCCAGTGTTCTGGGTTTCAATGTCTCTTTGTGTATCTCCCTTTACTGACTGTCCTGTAGGAATATGGGAGTTTGAGGACTGAAGTCACGTTTAAAGATGAAAGTTGGAGTGGGGTAAGGGATAGTGGGAAAAAAAGCATACAGTTATTTTGGAGGTTAATGTGAACACCAAATCTTAAGATTCAGTCCTCAAAAGGTATAAATAAGTCAAGACTTTTTTTTCCTGATTTTGGGATTCAATAAATTAAAAAAATAGTCTGTAGATTCTAAGTACAAAGCACTTTCTTTTTGGACTTTCACGAAAATGATGCAGTTAATGTAAATTTTGTCTGGTTAGGAATATATTTTAAGTTTATAATATTATCATGTGTTTATATCTTTATAATTTATGTTAAAACGTATTTTTCACAATGAAAGTATTATATGGTTATGGTAGAAAAACTGGAATGTACAGAAAGTGGTAAATAAAGATTTCTTGTAATATTTTCTTGGGATAATAAACTGTTAATAGTTTCACTTTTATTTTGACTTTTGTATTTTCAAATAATTTTTTAATTACATAATAATACAGGGGCTGGAGGAATGGCTCAGCGGTTAAAGCGCTTGAACAAGCACTAAGTACCCTAGTTCGACTCCCCAGCACCAGATAAGCTGGGTGTGGTGGCGCGCGCCTGTAATCCCAGCACTTGGGAGGCTGAGACAGGAGGATTGCTGTCAGTCCAAGGCCATCCTGGGCTCTGAAGTGAATTCAGGACCAGCCTGGACCACAGAGCGAGACCCTGTCTCAAAAAAATTACATAGTAATACAGAAAGACCTTTTTCTTTGGTTAAAAAAGCAATAAAGCAATACAGAGAAGTTTAAAATCTCTCTTGATTTCTTAATTTTAATTCTAGTTCCCTCCCACATGTAACCACTTTCAACAATTTAATGATCGTTCTTTTAGAACTTAATGTTTTTTATTCATATTCTTGATCTCTTTCTCTTCTCTCCTCTCATATAATACTTATAAGTACCCATAAAATATAAGTGTTACAGTATCACTTTGTGGTACTAATAGATAAATATGAACATGTTGTTTGCAACATTCTACAATTTTTATTAAGAAGCCAGATATGATTTTCTAATGTACAGCTATACTGTTTCTAGTGCTTCACTACTATAAGCATTTAACATTAGCATTGTACATCTGCTGTATGTTCTCTGTATATGCTTCTTCATCCATATGGGTACATGATTAACTAAAGCTAATTTTAAGGAACACAAATTACTGAGTCATAGGGCATACTACTCTGACTGCTTCTACACAGAACTCCAATACTAATATTTTACACAAAATCAAAGTTTGTTTTTCTGTCACATAATAATTTGAATATGTGAGAACTTTATTGCCGCTTTACAGTGTTAGGAATTCAGGCTCCTTCACTCGACCTTTCTTAGGTTGTGCCGGCACTGGTATCCAACAGGGCTTACACACTGGGCACCCCTGAGTCTCTGCCGGGAACTTCCTGTGATCACTCATCTTCTGGCCCCTCCACTGCTTCATTTTCCGCAGCTACTGTAGCGACTGCCTACAGGCTGGCTGGCTTGCTTCCATCACCTGAGGATACTGTCTGGAGTTTCCAGATCTTTCCAGTACACTCAAACTAGGACGAAATACTCTTTCCCAAGGTTTCGCAAGGTATGAGAGTTGGAAAAATCCCTAACAGCTATGGGAAGAAGTTGGTTCAACCTTTAAGTACAGAAGTATAATAACACATCCAGCAGGAGAGCGGCAGCAGGTGTAGGTTCTATATGTGCCTTTAAGGACTACTCTGACACATGGCAGGTAGATCTCTTGGTGGGAAGTATTCCACGAGGCTCAGCAACTGACTATATTTCTTCATGATTCAATGGGCAGCACTGCATTTCCTTTCCGTTCATTTCTGTCTCATGTGAAATACTAACAGTTGGGATTTTAACTTAAACTGTTTTTTTTTTTTTTGTACCTAAGTTTACATGCGAGGAGGGGTTAAAAAGTGGATCCTCAGAATGGTATTTCATTGAATTGCCGCCACTTATCTGAAAGCAATGGGAACACAGTGTCTGAGGGCAGTTAATTGGCCACTTATTGTGTGCTTTAAAACAGGAGGATGCCTCTATTACTACTTGGGGGAACTACAGAGAGGATTGCTGAGAACTAGACCCAGGATCTGACTGTAAAACAGACACTTTAGTCTTGAAGAGCTGAAGTGGAGATACCCATCTACAAATTTGGAGTTCCTAGATTTCTCCTTATTTTCTAGACTAGAAATCAGCCCCTAACCACTAGTCAGAGACGTTTTTGCTTGCCTGGGGTAATATACAATGATGTAATCTGAAGCAGGTGCCTTTCTAGATGAGGCTTGTTTTACTTAAAATATGCTCCCAACATATTTCATTACCTCATGGCTGAAAAGCAAAGTCAGGCTTTATCACAGCCCGAGCAGTAAATTACAAGTCCTGATGTGCAAAGCAATGGACCACATGTTGGAGAAGTTGCAGGATCCTGCTTACAGGCATTAGCTGTGGCTGAAGCAACTATGTGTAGGAGTGGACCTCGAATACAGTAGTCTCCAGTTAGCCACATCTTGCTCGAAGAGAGACTTAATATTTAGCAGAAATCTAACAGTGAATCTCTAATCTCTGGCATTCGAACTGTAACAGGTGAAAGGGACAGGTAGGAGGGTCTGAAACTGTCCACATCAAAAGACTGTACTAGAAGTAATATCACATTCCGGGGAAATTGAAGGCCTTTGTGCAAGTATCACAGATTTTCTTTTCTTTTCTTTTTTTGAGATAAGGTCTTGCTATATTGTCCAGGCTTATTCTGAGCTACCTATAGAGCTCAGGCTGACCTCTGAATTCATGGCAATCCTCCTGCTTCGGTCTCCTGAATGCTGGGATTACAGGCATGCAACTCCATGCTTGGCCTGGATCCCAGGGCCTCAAGCTTGCTGGACAAGAGCTTTATAAAACCTCTGAGCTATTCGTTCAGTCCAAGCATTAAAGATTTTAAAGATGCAAAGATATCACTATCCACAAGTATGCATCACTGGTGAGGATTTTAGGTTTTAGAAGCTTGTATCTATATGCGCTGGATGATGTTGCTGATCTCTTGGTTGGGTCTCTGGACTACGCTGACTTTCACTATATCTGGTAATAAGTAAATCTGTTTCATTTACCAAGTAAATATCTCTGTCTAATTTTTCCATCAATCTGAGACACACACACACACACCCACCCACACACACACCCCTACATATCTTTCTTGATTGTGTGGCTTATACTTTTTTTTGGTTTCTTTCATCTTTCAAAAGTTTATCTTAATATATTCACATTGATCATTATCTCCATTTTTATTTCTTACTTTTGCAGAATTTAGACTATAAGTACATCCTGTTAGGATTTCTTTTCACTACTTTTATTATTATATATAATATGTAATATAATATAGATATATAATTTTTAATCTAAATTATATATTGCTCCCTGTTTCTTTGCTTTACTGGTCACAATTTATTTTCCTACTAATTCTATCTCAGTGTCTTATGCATAGTTTTAGTTTGGATACTTCTGTCTGTTATAATTATAATTATTATGATGATTTATGTAGCTGAGATAAGATACAATTTTCATTTCTATCCATCTTTCATTCTGCCATACTTTACATTCTCATATATTTACAGATGAGATCCACTTCTCTGTCTTAGAATGATTTTCAACTAAATAATTATAATATTTAACAAACATTTACATAGCATTTCTATGTGCAAAGCATGGTTTTATGGGGTTTTACATATATTAACTCAATTACTTCTAAACAGAACAGAGTAATGAAATAGCTAGTGTTACTTTTCACCCTCATTTTATAGATGAAATAAATAAAGCACAGTGAGGCTAAGTAACCTAGAAGAACTAAGGCTTCAAAATACTTTCTGGCTTCAGATTTTGGGCTTTTAATCTCTTTGTTATACAGATGTGCTTTCATTTATGACAGAATTCCATCCTGACAAGCCCATTAAAAGTTGAAAATATTAAAAATTAAGCCTATCAAACATCATAGCTTAAATGTGCAGAGAACACCAATATTTGCCTAAAGTTGGACAAAGTTACCTAATTCAAAGCCTATTTTATAAAAGGTGTTGGATATTTCACATAATTTTTATGATACTGCATTGAAAGTGAAAAACATATTGGTTGTATAGGTATGATTTCCTGGCATTACAAAGTTGAAAATTCATTAGGCGAAAGCTTCATAGAGTTGAGACTGTGTGTATGCTTTCCTAAGAAGCTCCACTGAATAAAAAACTAAGTCAAAATATCCAGTACACCTTCCAACTTTCCCACTGTGTTTGATGATGCTTCCCTTTCTGTCCCATCACGTGCCTTCGATCTATTGCAGGCAGGGGCTCACCAAACTGCCATGTTGACCGAAACTAGCTGAGAATGTGTATGACTTTGTATCTTACTTTTTCCCCCCCTTCGTGAGGGTTATCCTTCCAAATATTCTTTTTTTCCATTTACTCTTTCTAACAAAGATTTATTTAGCATTCCATGCCAGGAGCTGGGTTTGGGTGCCAGGTTACTATAATAAATAGGTAAATCCTTTTGGAAGGACTCATCATCCAGGGAGAACACAGGATCTTCTCCACAGTTCTTCGTTCTTTCTCCAGGGCTAAGCTTCACCTTGGGACTCCTATAACATTTTTAAACCTTTGTCGCAGTAGTATACCAGCACTTTCTGCAGTCTGCTGCCCCCTTTTCCTTCCCCAATCATGGCTAGTTGTATGTGTCATCTGCTACTTGTAGGGAATGTGTGGGCTCATCTATACGTTGCATGGAAAGTCTAAAGAAATGCTCTTATTTAACTGAATGGATGAATGAAGAAATTAAAAAAAAGCCTACATATTAGGTAGTGATTGGAAAAGAGAAACTTGTGTGCTTTTATTTTCTTTTGAAGACTGCAGATAGCTAGTTGGGACAGTACTAGTGATTAACAACTAAATTGCTAACAGAACACTAACTATTTTATTATTTTTTCTAACAGTAATTTTAGATGATAAAAGAATTTGAATGGGCATAAGGAATGTCTGTAGGCTGCAGGGGCATTAATTATAAGAAACAGCAATTTACATTATTTATTAGGAAGCTATTTACATTACTTAGCCCTGTCAGACACAGTAGTTGCATAGCTTCATTCTTTTCTTACAGTGAAAAGAATAAAGCAAAGTGACAGGGAAGTAGAAAAGATATTATAATGGCTGCAACTCATTACAAGAAAGACAACATCTCTAAAATGTAAAAAGAAAGTCTTAAGTATAATTTAGCTGAACAGAATGGAAACTTCCATCTTACCCCAGTGATGATTCAGAATATAACACCCATTTAAATATTCAGACAAGCTTCCAAAAACTACTGCAAGTTAAGTATTGTTAACTAAAGAATGTGCAAGGCAGAAGATGACTAAGATGCAATGTTTCATAATTTGAGTATTTGAATTTAATTAGTCACATTTTCTTTCACAAGCGACTTTGAAATGTGTCTACATTATGAGGAAGGTCATTTCTGACAGCAGCCAGAGAGGGGAAAAACAATCCCACTTTGTTTTATTTTTATTTTCTTTCCTCCTCTGTGACCACTTTAATTTAATTGAATCCTGCTGTTTCACTTTCATCAATATAATAGACAGTTCTCAGTGGCAAATTACATAAGCTTTTGATCTGAAATGAACAAGTCTGTTACAAGAGACAAAAGAAATGAGAGAATTTGACAAGCTGATTTAAAAAGGAAGATTATATATGTGTGTATATATATATATATATATATATATATATATATATATATATATATATATACTTGTAAATACCCCAAGGATGAGTTTTGCCATCTAGGCCTAAATTCTTTGAAGTTTTAAAATTTTTAACAGTTCATCTACACATAAGATAAAATCTTTGTCAAAGGATAATATCTAAATTCTAACTGGAGACTTGACTCCAGCAGTGAGGAAACCTTGCATTTCACTGCTTGCCAGAAAGGTTCTTTGACCATAATTACTTGTCCCAATGAGCAAAATCACTATCACCCTCTTTCAAAGAATATTAGAGTGCAGTACAGAAGCTATAATGGGCTAGCCTTACAAATTAGTACAGGCCCACAGAGTCCACAAGAAATCAGGTCAAAGCTGAAAAAAATTGTCTGTGGTCTAATAAGTTTATTAATCTTAAATGAGAAACTGTGTTCACCAGGTGTTAGGGTCACTGTCTTTATTTTTAAATATGAAAGAACTGGTAACAGTTTTCAGTGTCAAAGACCAAAAATAGTTCTAAACTCTCAAAGATCTCTGGTCCTTCGCATAGGTAATTCTTGGCATTGCATAATTTATAAGGAAAGCAGTTTCCCTATTAGCCAAAACTCAAACTTTAAATTAATAAATCTGACTCACAGTACAGGCCATAAAATGTAGGGAAAGAACTCTCTTGCTATCAAGTACTTCCCTTGAGACCTGTAGTTTTCCCATCTGAAATCTCCTAAGATCCGGTTTTAAATGTCAAAGTATTTTGAGAGTTAACACTTCACATCATTAGTGTGTATTAATATCATATAGTTAAGACTGTGTAAAGGGCACAATAGTGATAATTAAGATAAAGCTGAAATGCAATTTATTTTTAGAGGGACAATGAATGAATCACTTGCAGGTGCTTGGTTCTTAAATTACTTATCTGAGAGTTTTCTAATTTCACCTTGATTATAAGTTTTATTCTGGGAGCCATTAATACAGTTTACAGGGTGCACAGGCTCTGAAGTTACAAAGCTAGGACCTGGTCTCTGCCACTATGGTTTTACTTTGGGGACACGATTTAGCCTTTTTAAGCCTTAGTTTCCTAAACTGTGGGGAAAAAAAGCGCAGCCCTGATTTGCGACAATAAACGTTCATCTCCAATATTCCTGGGCTCTCTTTTCAAAACCTTTTCGGTGAGGAAATCACCTACCTCGCACGCGCCGCTCCCTTTTGCGCCGGGTTCTTGTTCGTTCTGCCCTCCAGGGGTCGCTGTGTCTCCCGGAAAGAGCGCGGGACGCTTGGTTGCCAGGAGACTGTCGCCACGCAACCGCGTCTCCACACACTTCCTCCGGGCCCTTGTCGCGTCAATATGGCGACGCATGGAGCCCCCGCGAGCTCTCTGTCGGACGGGTCTTCGGCATCGGCTTCGCTGCCAGAAATGCCTTCAACTCCGCACCAGACCTCACCTGCCGTTTTGAAGTCGCCCCTAGAGTCGAAGGTGAGCGCCTCGAGCGCCAGGCCCGAAGACTCGTTGCCCCTCGCCGTGTTTTACGGGCCGCTGGATGCCAAAAACCCGCTCCTAGTTTCGTGCGAGAAGGAGATTCGGGAGCTGCTGGGCTTTGTAAAGAAGAAAGCTTTTGCGACGACGGAGGAAAAGCAGCACGAATTTCGCCGGCGCTGGTAAGCAGAGGCAGGTCGCTCGCTGGGAGGGCGCCGGCCAGAGGAGGGCCGGGCAGTCCCCGCGAGGGGGCGAGTGGCTCCGGCCCGAAGACGGAAGCGCCGTGTGAGAAGGGGAGATTCGTCGCTCTTGTAATTAATTCATGGTCCATGGTATCACTCTATCTTGGCTTCCCTTTTAAGTCAAAATAAAAAGAACACAGAAATGTTTCCTAACTCACCATTTGTTCTGAGTGTTTCCTATTTCTTCTTTCCTACTCTAGGTTCATAATTTTTGACTCCCCTTTGGAAGTTCTTAGCGCTTCATTTTGTGGGGATACGATTTTGGATGCGAAGACAAAGTAGGTTTGAGGTGTCTTCGGTTCTTGAAGTTCTTTAGGCCGTGAAGTTTGTCCTCCTGCCAACATGTACATTGTATTGTATTTTTTTATGTCAGGATTTCAGAGACTTTTCCCCACTTATTTTGTGACTCATTCTGCATATCTGCTTTCCTTTTTTAAAAAATACTGGTGCCGTATTATCGCCGTGAACTGCGACCTACCTGTTTTTGAGATTCCATTTATGTGGTCTTCTTTCTTGGTCAAATACATCACAAACTAAACATTTGCCAGTGTCGACAAATGGCAAAGAATACCAGAATAGTCCTCACTTACATTTTTTTGTTTGCATTTAATATTTAGAAGTAGTTTTGACAAATTTATTATGTATTCATGCATCTATTTATTAACTATATATATATGTATATATCAGATACCATTCTAGAAGCTAGGTTAAAGATATAAAAATCCCTATCCACATGGGATATTGTATTTTCGTGAGTATAGTTACTTACTAACCAAGTATGGATGGATAATAGGTGCCCCAGCTCATGATTCTGCTTTCTGTAGTTTTAGTTACTGGTAGTCTTCCATGGTCCAAAAATACTAACAGAAAAATCTATAGAATAAACAATTCATAAGTTTAAAATTATAAGTCTTTTTGAGTAGTGGGATGTAACCTCACACCACCCTTTCTGCCCCACCCAGGATGTGAATTGGCCCTTTAATTCAGTGTGTCATACAGTAGAGGCCACCTGCCCCTTGCTTACTTAATAATGTCTTAGTTATCAGACCAACTATAGTGGTATCACTACAGTTGCATTCAGGTAACCTTTATTTTACATAATAATGATCCCTAAGGGCAAGACAATGATGCTGGAAATTCAGATACTCTAAAGGAAAGCCATAAGGTGCTTCTTTTAACTGAAAAGGTGAATGTTCTTGGTAAGAAAAAAATGTATGCTAAGGTTGAGATCTAGAGTAAGATGTTCTGAGAGACACCAGATGCTTATACTATAATTATTCTATATTATTAGTTATTAATCTTTTCTTTTGCCCAATTTATAAGTAAAAATTTACCATTAGTATGTGTATATGGTAAGAGCATACTATATAGCAAGTTCAGTACTATATTTGGTTTCATGTATTCATTAGAGGTCTTAGAATGTACCCCCTTTGCCCTCAAAAAGAGGGAGGCTTCTGTATGGAAAATATCAGATGAGTGTTGGAGTTTAAAATGGGATTACATGGAATGTATCAGAAAAGGCCATTGAGTAAGATGAGGAGGTATGGGAGCCATTAGTGAAGATTTTTGTGCAAAAAGGCTGCCCAGGGAGAATGGTCAGTATAAAGGAGCTTGGGTAGACTTGCGGTTTTGGGAAGGGTAGATTTTGGGTAGAGGAAGAATTTAATTCTGGATATGATGAGATGTAACTCCAGACAGGTATGAGGTGGCTTTATTAGGTAGTCAAGACGTTTTGAATCTCAATATCAGAGAAGGTACATGTTTGAGATTGAACATCCTATTAATGATATTGAAATCATAACTCCTGATAGAATAGCTAAAGAAGTGGGTATAAATGCACAGAGAAGAGGAGCAGAAAGGACTGAGCTCTGGGATGCTCCAACAGTGACAAGTAGGGGCCAAAAAGAGCCAGGAGAGATTTAAGAAGGAACGGCTGAGGAGGTGGGGAGAAAAACCAGTCATCTCCAGGGGTATTGCAAGCAGGGGAAGGAAGGATCAACTGTGGCAAGTCCTGCTGATGACCAGGAGACCGTATTGCATAACTAGAGTATATACATTTGAATGCAAACAGTTTGTATGTTTGTACTTGATCTCTGCATCTCCATTACGCCTTTTAGTCCAAACCACTGTCATTTCACTTTTTTGCTTTGACCTTCACATAGTAGGCAGGGTGACCTTTATAAATATACCTTCTGCTCTGACCTGAAGTCTTTTTATTGTTTGCCATTGCTTTTAAAATAAAATGACAATGCCTCTAATATCCTTCAGGGTGAGAGGATCCCTTTCAGGTCTGTTTATTGCTTCTCTTGAGACTTTGGAGAGAAACAGTTCAGATCTTTTGTATTTGCTATCTCCTTTTGCCCAAAAGGTTCTAACTTATCAAATATCTGGCCCATTCTCTTCTTTCAGGGCTCAGCTCAGTTGTCACTCCTGAGAGAGGCCTTTCCTATCCAACTCCAGGCTCGCTTATTATATTGTTTATCTATTTGTTTTCTTGTGTATTGTCTCTTTATTAGAATGCAGGTTCCTTGGTGATTTAGGATAATATGTCTCACTTTTGTTGCTCTAGTTCCAGGATAGATCCAGGACATAATGAATATCAAGTAAATATCTTGTATTGCCAGTATTCAAAGATGATTATGCTTGTATTCTTAGAAATTGTGAGTAGTACATAATTTAAAGTAGACCTGGGCCAATCTGAAAGGAAAATATCTTCCAATTTTAAAAGGAGTGTGAGATAGTCACACATGTTAAAGATTGACCATGACTTTAATAACTCAGTGTGTGACAAAATTTGAGGACTTTTTCATTTAAGCAGTAATTCTTAGTAAGTGCCTGCGATGTGCCAGGCATCTCACTAGTTACGAATTACATAGTTATGAACAAAATTGTTACAGCAGTCTTTGCTCAAGTACTTTATGTTCCAAAGAGGATCCACCTTCAATGAGTCATTAAATCTACATACAGTCAACAAATGCTCCAAAAGAAGTAGCTACCTAGCACTTGTCTGTGCCATGCACTGTGCTAGGCTCTGGAGTGGGCCCCTGAACCAGACAAAAATCCCTACCCTTTTAGAGCTAATTATCTAGAGGAGGAGCCAGTAAGCTATCAAATAGGTACACACTTTTTGAATCTTAGGAAGAAAAAGAATCTATAGAGTTGCAATATTTTTTAAGGTCATGAGAGTAAATGGCAGTTGAGTAGAGGCTGAAGGACAATACAGTGGTGACCTGCTTTCCAATGAATGGTGAGGGGTAAGGGAGATGATGTTAAGCTGAAATTAGGAGGATCCCTGGCAAGTCAAGCAGAAAGGTGAACAGAGAGACACATACAGAAGATGATCCTTGGCAGGAAAGAGTCAGGTATTGTGGAGGGACATTTAGAAACATGGCTAATGTGGGTATGATGGTGTGATGTGAGATTAAAGAATATATAAGGTTTGGAAGACACTAGAGACTGCTTTAAAGAGTTTGCATTTATCCCAAGTGCAATGAAAAACCGAAAGTATTTGGTAAGGAATTGGCCTTATGTAATCTTTGTTTTATTTTATTTTTCTTTGTGAAGAGAATACTTTATTGGGAAAATTACAGAAGAGGAAAGGAGGAGGATAGATGGGGAAAGAAGGAGGGTAAAACTTCTGCTAGTCAAAAGGGGGACCCCAAAATGTGGGTTGCCCCATAATTTTTGTTTTAAAATATTATTTTGGTGATTATGTCCAAGTGAGACAAGACTAGTATTATGGAGATCAGTTGGGAGTCCAGGAAATATGAGTTGCTTTATAACATACTTGACATTTTTCAAATCAAAATGTTTCTTCTTGTAACTATATGAATATCCATAAGCATAAAAATTCATAGTGCCTAAAATATAAATTTCGATCATTTTTTAGAATATACTTTTGTCATGAGCACATAAGTTCCAAGTATTCTATTTACACAGTTATGGCTTTATATTTATAAACATTCCAAATATTCAACCTCAGCTACAGCCAATCAATAATTTAAAGTATATGAACATTTTCTTCTTAAATGTATGTTTTATATATTATATTTATTTTTGTTTATTATGTAAGCTGTTCCTACTGAGCAGCCTTAAACTGAACTTAGAAACTTATTTTTATTATATAACCTTGACTGACTTAATGTAGCTGCTGTTTTTCTTTATGAGTAACAGACCTAGTCACTGTTAGTTCATCTGCAAGGTTTGAAGGAATAAACTGTTTCATCTATGTAATTTAAGATCTCTAGTAAGACTGAGTTTACTTCTTGAATTTATTATGTTTATTATAAAATTGTGGGCTGGGCCTGGTGGCACAGGCCTGTGAAACCAGCAGCCTAAAAAAACTGAGGCAGGAGGGTTGCAGGTTTGAGCCTAGCCTGGGCAGCTTAGTGAGACCCTGTGTCAAAACAAAAAATAAAAAATGGACTGGAGATGTAGCTCAGTGTGAATGTCCTATGCTTTGTCTCCAGTACCACAATAAATAAATCAATCCATAAATCCACACATAAATAAAATAAAACTGTGGCATTTTATGAAGAATCAAATGGCAGTAAAAAATGTAAATAATCAAACTAATAATTAAACTGCTGTGGATTACCAGTTTATTTGGCATTTTCATTTATTACTGGTATATTTTCTACCCCAAATGGCTATTGATCAGTTTATTTGGGGCAGGAGAATTCTGACCCCTCACTCAGTGACTCAGTCAATGAATTAGCTACCCAAATGAATGAGGTAACAGGTTCTGTAGAGGTGTTTCATTAATATATGGGCATTCTAAGTGTCAGACCCATCTTCTGTCCCCCTTACGTTTAGATTCCTGTGTATATTAGTCAGATCAGGATGCCATAGCAAAATAACATACACTGGGTGGCATAACAGAAATTTAATTTCTTACAATTCTTGAAGCAAGAAATCCCAGATCAAGGTCTTTTCATTGGTAGCTTCTGGTGTGGAATCATTTTCTTACTTGTGGAAGGCTGCCTTGCCCTCACATGGCCTTTGTTCTGGGCAAGTTGGGCAGGGAGGGGGGAGTGAATTCGGTGAGACCATTACTCTCATGACCTAATTTAATCTCAGTTGCTTCCTTCCCCATCTCTTAAGTACAGCTACATTGGGGCTTAGAGGTTCAGCATAAATTTTGGCTAGGAAAGACACACTGACATTGTCTACAAATTAATAAGATTAGACAATTCTAAATTTGGATTTTTCCTAGAGGTGTTTGTCATAACTTCTTGGAGAGTATATTCACTAAATATATGAATAAAATAATCAATAATTTGCTACCCTGATTTCTGTAATTAGAAACAATTTTGAGAATATTGTATGTCTTGTTTTTGTTTTACTTGCTGGAAAGAAGCAAAGCCTGAAATGAATAGACTTGATATTTGAGCTCTTGAACTCTTTAGAAAGAAGAATAAAATCTAAATAAAAATGTTTTCCCTATACTTTCATTCATGCATTTCAACAAATTTTTAGTACCAGTGAGACGAGATGTGATTAAAATTTTTTTTTGAGATAAGGTCTTGATCTGTAGCCAAGGCTGGTCCTGAGCTCACAATGTAGCAAAATATGGATTTATATCAATCTTCCTGCCTCAACCTCTCAAGTACTGGGTTTATAAGTACGTACCACCATGCCCAGCTTATGTGGTGCTGGAGAATCAGAGCTTTGTGCTTGCTAGGCAAGCACATTATCTGTTGTGCCATTCCTCCAGCCCCTGGTATGTTTTTAAATAAAATTACAATAAAAAACACATTTTCATACCCCACCCCACGCCCCCAGTACTCCTCACCTCAAATACTCTATCTCATTGTTCTTACCAACTTAGAAGCATTTTTGGAGGGCCTCTTTTCTGTCTCTAGTTGCATTGTCACAACAGCTGTAATGTCTTGAATCAATTCAAAATCTTTACTTTTCACGATCGTTTTGACTCTGGGGAAGAGCCAGAAGTCACATGGTGCCGTATCTTGTAAGGAGGAGTATTAAGGACGCCCCGTAATGTTTTTATGAACTTGCCTTTCCATTAGATGGCGATCATTGTATTTTTGAAAGAAATGAAAGAAGACACTTAGAACTGCCTCAGAAAGTGGCAAGAAGGATGGAGTAAGTGTGTTTGAAGCAAGGGGAGTGTTTTGAAGGGGCTTAATGTCCATGTGTCTTTTACTGTAATACATTTTTAAAAATTGAAACTCTTGTAGTAGTTTACCATTACCACTTTTGTACATAGTAGTTATTACCTACCCTTGTGACTGGACAATGAATACTGTCGTCAAAAGTCTTTTTTTCTCAGGATTATTATTTCCAATCTTTGTTGTTTTTTCTTATCTTGGGGTTGTTGTGAAAATGAAGTGGAAAACAATGCACTTAGGCCAAAGACCCAGATCAGCTAACATGACATTGAGAAGTTATCTTTAAACTAGTCTTTAGTCTAAAACATTTTCTCAGCCTTCCTTTGCCATGCATGACATTGATTTTTTTTTTGAAGATTTTAGGTCACTTATCCTACAGAATTTTATTAAAATGTAGTTATTACACAGAAAAAAAATAACAGGATCGCTAATACAGTATTGAAGAAAAAGGACAGTTAGAGAATGGATATTACCCAATCTCAGAACTCCTAAAGCTACAGTACTTAAGATAGTATGATACTGATGAAAGAATAGAAAAATAAATCAGAAGAATGGATAACATATTTCAGAACTTAGTTAATTTTTGGCAAAGAAGAAAAAGCAATATGATAGGAAAAAGATCTTTATAATAAGTGGTGGTGAGAAAACTGGACAATCTCATGCAAAAGCAAAAACATAGATCTTATATCTTTCACACAGTTTTAACTCAAAATAGGTCACATGTTTACATTTTAAAGCCATGAAATTCCTAGACAACACCACAAGAGAAAATGTAGATGACTTTGGGATGGAGTTTCGGTTTGGCTGTGTTTTTTTACATGCAACTCCAAAGCATATTGTACAGAAGAAGAATTGATAAACCAGACTTCATTAAAACTAAAAAGCTTCCGCTCTGTTAAAGACACTGTGGAGAAAATGAGAACATAAGCCATAAGCTAGGAGAATATATTTACAAAAGATGTGACTGTTTCAGAACTGCTTCAGAAAAGGAAATAACAATGGGATGTATGTGTATGAAACGAGGGGCAGGATTTTGAGGAGGAGTTGTGCCACAAGGTTAAAAAAAAAAAGAAAAAAGAAAAGATGGACTGTTACTGATAATAGAAAAATTTCTTAACAATAAGAAAAAAACAACCTGTCTTAAGAAATCCAAAGACTCTACTAAACAATTAACCAAAGAAGATGCACAAGTTGCATATAAACATGAAAAGATAGTCTGCATCATATGTCACTAGGGGGATGCAAATTAAAACAGTGTGATACATCACACAACTATTAGGCTAAAATTCAGACAAGTGACAACACCAAATCCTGGCAAAGATATGGAGCCACAGGAACGCTCATACTTTGCTGGTAGGGATTCAAAATGGTAAAGCACTGTGAAACAAAGTTTGATGGTTTCATAGAAAACTAAACATATCTTACCATATGATCCAGTAATTGTGCTCCTTGACGTTCATCCAAAGGATTTGAAAACTTATGTCCATATAAAACACCTGCATATGGATATCTATAGCAGCCTTACTTGTAATTGTCAAAACTTGTAAACAACCAAGATGTCTTCCATTATGTGAGTGCAAAAATAAACTATGGTATCTTCAGACAATGTAAGTATTCATTAGTGCTAAAAAGAAATGAGCCATCAGGTCGTGAAAAGAGATGAAGGAAACTTAGATGTTTATTACTAAGTGAAAGAAGCCCATCTGGAAGGTCTGCATATGGGACATTCGGGAAAAGACAAAATATGGAGGCAGTAAAAAGAGCAGTGGTTAGCAGACATTGGAGCGGAAACTAGAGATGAATAGGTGGAACACAGGATTTCTGGAGTAGAGAAATTACTGTCTAAAATGTAGAGACATGTCATTGTACATTTGTCCAACATATATATATATATATATATATGTATATGTATATATATATATATATATACATATGCATATGTATATCACTAAAAGTGAGCCCTAATATAAACAGTTGATTTTGGATGATTATGATGTATCAATTGTTCATCAGTTATAACAAATATACTACTTTGGTGAATATTAATAATGGGAAAGGTTGTGCATGTGTAGGGACAGGTGTATGGGAAGTCTCAAAACTTTCAATTTTACTGTGATCTTAAAGCTGCTCTAAAAACCACAGTGTATTAAAGTTCAGTATAAAAGGCTCCAATCAATGTTTGGCACATAGGAAGGAATAATTTTAACTATAATTCCATTTATTATTAATAATTACATATTTACAATCAGGTACATTGGAAAGATGTAGCACAAGATACAATTTTAAGGCTTGCCTGTTATTTAATTGCTGACTTTGAAGATGTCATTTTATGGTTTTTACAGTGCCACCACTTTGTTTAATATCTGGACCAAATATGCTCCCCGACTGCCAGCTGACTACTACAATGAAAAGCTCCTGAAGGTTGGAGATAATCTTTGTCACATGAAAGTAAGTGCCTATGGAATAAAGAACCAAAATTAAATTTCTGACCAAGTTTTATTTGGCTGGATACCATTCCTATTTTATATTTTGATTTTTTTCTCGGGGAAATATATAACTACAGAAAGATACTAAAATGAGGCACAGTAGCAAAAAGAACTGTCTGCCTTTTAATTTTGTAGTTCAAATTCTCTAGGAGTGAGAAGTTCCTGAACAAACTGGTGGCTGGCTGGGAGTGGAGAGGAGCTCAGTCTGGTTAACAGAGAGAGGGTGTGGTATGTGCACAACAGGAAGTGCTGAGTCATCATGTTCCTGTTTTACACAAAGGAGTCCAGACACTACTTCCTGTTATTTTTCACATGACTGGCCTTGCCCACTGGACACCTTTCATGGCTACCACTTTGATGGCCTTGCTGTTATGTTGCCCAGTTATGCAGCCTGATTTAATGACTTCAGCTCCTGGAAGTTGTACTGTGTGTGATTGTAGCAGTCATTACCTCTGCACTCTGTTTCTTGCTCAGTAGTCTATTCCCGACCGAATGCCTGCCCTCATTTTAGTTCCGTATGAATGCTTAGGTCTTGGAATGCTGTGGATCAGTGACTTAGTTTGATAAGATCATGTCATGGCTTGGTTTTCAGTTAATGAGAATGTGAGTTTTCCCCTTAAGCTCTGGCATAGGTCCAAATTATTCAAAGTTACAATGTTACTGGAATTTTAGGGCCAAAGCCCTAACCCAGGGGGATTCCGACAAACCGGTCTTGGCCACGTGTCCCATAGTGCCCAACAAGGAGGCAAGCTGTTGTGAAAGGCAGGAAAGGAGCTTTAGTCAGCATGGAAGCATCGATAAAAGGATTCAAGATCTGTCTTTGAGGGGCTGACAGGAATTTTAGGAGTATGTAGAAAAGGGGGAACAAAAGCCGGTGCTGTGGGTTTGCTTAGCTGGGGATTCTGCACACGTGGCAGTGTAGGAAACCCTGGTCAAGGTCTGGTCTGGTTGATTGTTATCTCAGGACAGGTTCTCCAGGGCTCATAGTCATCATCACTTGAGGGGACAATTCTGTTCCTATCAGGAGATGACATTCCAGCTTACAGGGTAGCTTCAGTTCCTGTCATGGGGTAACTGCCCCTCCCTAGGGGAGTGACTTCACATGGGATGGTTTGCAGAGGCTCTGCTTTTCCTGGAATTCAGGATGACTGCAGGTCTAGGACAATGACAGGAGAATTCCAGATCATAGGACAAGCTACAAATAGATGTCCCTGAAAATTACTTACCTACCCTTAGTGTCCACAGTGTTGAAGGAGGATAGGGCTAGCCAGGGAAATTGAGAGTTAGTAAATCTTGTAATGTGGCACTCCTGAAGTGATTAACCTTCTTCTGCACAGAGCTGATCAAGGATCTGAACCAGCATTCTAAGATAGTAAAGAAGACATAAAACGAAGGCAGAAATACCAAGCTTTATCCAGCTTTTAGTTAATCACTGGGCATTTCCAGGTCCAGCCTCTAAGTACTCGGTATGATATTAAATGCTGGACAGGAAGTTATTTTGTCCAAAAAGATTTTAGGCTAGACATGGGCATTATTTATAAGTGTTTTTCTCAATCTTCAGTTTCTCACCTTCTCTGTTTCTATCTTGTACACCTGAATACTTCTGGTCTGAGTGCCAAATTTACCCAGTAGAAGAAATATTATGGAAGAATTTTAATAATAAAGAACTCAGATCTTTTTTCTTTATCTGTCAAAAGAGATAACCTTAGTTTAATGTAAATGGGCCATGGCTTTTTAGATACTTGACAAAAACGGGGTCTGGAAAAATACAGGGGAAAAAAAAAACCCAAAACAGGTGAGATTCAACTTTTAAGATGTGTTCTGTTGTTACTGACTTCATAGGTTCTTGGGCTTTCCTTCTGAAGAATCACACAGAAGTGCCTTGACGTAGGAATAAGGTTTTTATTTTTATGCCTGAGCATAAAACAAGAACTCCATACTGACCCAAAGGATCAATGTGCACAGCTTTTTTGGCATCTACAGAGTAGGCAAGGACCTGGTCTCTCACATGTAGAAGTGAAGTTGTATCTGCACCTGCCTCTAATGCGTATGGATGCTAGTCTCATTACTGACCTGTCTGCCCCTCAGGAGTGATTTTTATTCTGCTAATAAAGTACTACAGATAACCTTAGGTTACTTTAATGATTATCCTATTCATGCCTTTATCCCTTGCTACTTGAAATTTGTTCCTTATCATCTGGGAAATTTTCTAATTGGATTTTGGGGCAAGGCAGATCCTCTCACTTCAGTGAGCTTGATTTTAATAATCTCGTGTTTTGGTTTTGCCTTTTTAAACATCGTTGCTGACCACATACTCTGAAGGCTAAGCTGATTTCACCTTCTCCCATCTCTTGCTGGGCTGTCTAATTTATCTTGAAGACTGGTCCACTTTTAAGTCTCAGGCTTGTTTGTTAACCTGATAAAATTGAGTGCTTGAGGCAGGGAGGTATAGCTCAGTTACTAGAGCCCTTGTCTAGGAAGCCTATGGCCTTAGGATTCCATCCTCCAGCCTCACATAGTAGAGGTACAGTGCATATAATCTCAGCACTCAGGAGGCTGTAGCAGGAGGATAGCCTTGAGTTCAAGGTCAGCCTGGGCTACATAGTAAGTTCAGAACCAGCCTGGACTACAGAGGAAGACTGTCTCAAAAAATTAGAATAGAATAGAATAGAATAGAATAGAATAGAATAGAATAAGGGCTAGCCTGGCTGTTTCAGTAATAGTTTTCAAGAATTACAAGAGAGCTCCCTTTCCATCTTTACAGGTTCCTGGAGGGAAGAGGAAGATGATAGAGCAAGTAGATGATGGGTAGGAGCTAAGGATTTTGAAAGTTTCTGATAGAAAGGTCTAGAGAGGATATTTTTAAAATTTAAAGGAGCAAAAGAAAAAGTTTCATTGATGGGAAATCTGGCTTCTGAAGATATTTATTATCTTGGAATTGAACTTAAATATATTTTGATTTCTAGATTCATTTTTTATTTTAGTTATAGTAAAGCTCCTCTTGTGGAATATTTTCGCTTTGAACTTGTTTGAACTTATATGACCATATTAGACTGGGAAAGATTCACAATTAATTATTGAGCAAATAATAATTCAGCAGAAATATAAACAAAACAATGTTTTACTGTGAGTACTTCCTCTGGAACTGGTAGCTGACTGGGCAGGTCATACTTAGAGCTAGCTGTTATTTTTCCTGGGGCCACAGTTACAGGAGGAAGGGTTGTGTCAAACATCTCTGAAGGGTGTGTCAAATATCTCTTGTCCAATAATGTCCCAAGCACCATACCTTCCAAGTGTGAGTGACAGAAAGGAGCTGTCATATTTTGTCTAATGGGAGCATTAGCATGTTTGTCCTGATGCAGCTTTCATGGGTAAAAGCAAGACAGCTAGGTCACGTACCACCTGTATTTCTTCAGTTTTCTTCTTCCTCCCTCTACCTCTTTTCCTCTTTTGAATCTTATGTGTTATCAGAGAGGGACACTGAAGGAAAGCTCTCTCTTACATTTAGTATGCGGGTTACCATGATCTGGTAGTGTTGGGTTTGGGAGTAGGGTTCTGAGTGTGTGTAGATCCACCACACACAGCACCACAGTGACTATTCTTTATGATCATGATGGTCCTGTATCACAGTAGGCTTGTTGCTAGTAGAATTAGGGGAAAAACCGCACACAGTTGCATAGTACAGTTTCCATCACTTTGGATGTGCTTGGAAAATGGTATGTTAATAGTAATGATCAAAATTGGTACTTTTAAGAGTAATATAAATGTTAATATTAAAATGAGTTTGTTCTCTTTATTTTAGGAATACAAACTGGCCCTTTTGCAGTGCTATGGAAGATATCTTCAGCAGTTTGGTACCCATTTTGATGAGAATAAATCAGATGTTAATGAATTCAAAACCACCTTTTTCCCAAAAGGCTTTGGAGATAAAACTGCTGGACTTACAGTAAGATGGAATAAACAGTTAAATTAGCTATATTGGGTGATTAGTTATGCAGCCTCTAACTGCCTTCTGTTAGCATCTGGCCATGTGCTGTAAGTTGCTTAATAAATGCTTTCAGTGCAGGACTAGAAATTGAACTTACTAAACATTTTAATGCTTCTTTGAGATAGTGTCAATATAATCACTTTTATCTCACATTAGCTGTTTTTATTATAACTAATACTTGTACAGTGAGTTTGCAAAGTGCTTTGGGAAGTATACTTTATGAGTTAAATACCGTTGTTACCATATTTTAAGCAGAGACAAAGCTGATCACATAGTGTAAAAAGAGTGGCTCTTGAATTCAAACATATGTTTGTTTTTCTTCTGTTAACCCAGTATTACCTCAGTTGCTATCATTAATTCAGTATTGAGCAAATACTGGGTGCTAGGTACTCTTCTAAATGCATTACAGGAGCCTGGGGACGCAGCTCAGTGTCAGGGCACTTGTCTAACATGTATGAAGTCCCAGGTTTGATACACAACACCACTCTCTTAACTGAACTACTCTATATGATTTATCATCTGAGTAATGAAGTAGAACTGTTTTTTAATAGATGAGGAAACTGAAATATATTAGAGGTTAAGAAACCCGCCCAGCCCACTGAAAACAATGAACAGGGATTGGAACTCTGGTCACTTTGATTCCAGATTTATGTTTTTCTCAAATTGGCTATTTAAAGCCTTCAAAACAGAATGTGGTTGGCCATTAAGCAGAAGATCGCAAGGCCATGTTTGGGAAACCATTGAAGAGCTCATTTTGACTGGATCACAGGTGCATGGATGAGTGTACTGGGCAGTGTAGGTTGGCACCCCATTGTGAAGAGCGCGGAAAAGGTCGCTTTTAGCCTCCCTCTGTATGGAGATTTCACCCAAAATCTACAGCTCATTTCCCACACTTGGTCAGAATTAACTTCTAAAAGACAAATCATATTGTTTTATTTCAAGGCCCTTTGACTTTGCTTTTTGGCTAAAGTCCAGTTTCCTTGGAATAACATGGAATACTCCATGTGCTGACAAAGGCTACCTCCTCAGTCTCATCTCTTATCTTGACCCTTTTATTTACATTAGACATTCAATTCAGTGATCACAGCAGCCCCTTAAACATCCTTACAGCTACATGTGCCTGTAGTTCTTTCCCTCTGCTGAGAGCAGGGAGTGTTTCTGCCTCTTCTTAGGCTGCTTCTCGCCCAGCAAAATTGGATAAACAGATGTTCAATAAACATTTGCTGGATGAATAGTGTAAATGCAATAATCACATATGAATTAATACATAGGTTAAAATACTACTGGGTGAGCTTGTAAAAATTGATTCAGTTTTGTATTTTGCTATTGGCATTTTTGTACTTTCTTGTTTTATTTGTGATTTCTTTCTTTTAAATTTTTGTTGACTAAGGAGAACTAATAACAAAATGGAGGTGTTAATGAAACTTAGCTTGTTTCTTTCTGCACTGATCTTTTAAGCTAATCAAGCATCATTGTTTCTATTTTAGCTTTCTATATTTTGAGAAATGCTTTCCTGATTGCATAAATTTTGTTTATCTTTTTATTCATATTTTTCCATGTGTCTCAGTTTCATGCTTTGTGTGGTAAAAATATTTGCAACTACCAGCTGGTCTGTGCCAGTGATACAAATCTACGGAATAAAGACTCCGTGGGCCACTGTCTGCGTATCTTGGCCACCTTAAGGCTTGTCACACAGGTTGCTCTGCCACAGGAACATCTTTGCTGGATAGTCTTCAATTGTATGTACCAGTATGCTTTATTTTCCATTGCATCTTTCAAAAAAGTTATTTAAATGTCAAGTTTGATTTTAACTTGATTACCTGGTGATTTAAAACATGTGCATTTCATAATAAAATGCTCCATCCCTTTCTCTCTCTCTCTCTCTCTCTCTCTCTCTCTCTCTCTCTCTCTCTCTTATTTGCATTTTTCTTACAATTTACTTTGCCCTCAAAGGTAGGAATTTGTAATATGTGTCTTTAGGTTTTCCACTGAGGGGAGGGCCAGAAGCTGTGGGGATAGTTGAGCCATGATTAATAGGTAGGAAAGTGTAAGATGTAAGTGGGGAAGGATCAGGTGATCACCACAGGTTTGGTTGGTCTAAACCTCTGTTGGCTTTCTCCTCAAATACCTTGGCATATATTTTGGCTTCCTATGAGCACAGTACAACCCTTTTGCCATGCTTGATTTTGATTGAGGAGCTCTAAGAAAGCACTCATGTGCACACCTATCCACCCAGCCACATCAACACTCACACACCTGAAGTATATCTGTAAAGAAGTGAATCTTAGCTTGAAAAATATAAAAATTGTTTTTTTTTAGAGTTACATTGAATTCATATATTGTTCTTGGAATATATATATATATATATATATATAATTTTTGGTGGTGCTGGGGATGTATAATATACTCTGCTTTTTTTTTGTTATTGTGTCAATGCTGGGTACCAAACCCAGAGCCTTGACATGCTAAATAAGTGCTCTGCTGCTGAGCTATACCCCTACCTCAATGAATAATAAATTATTACATGAAAAATAATGGTGACGTAATAGTTTTGATATGGGTTAAAACTAGGATAAAATAACTTTGAGGAAAATATAGTAGATTTTCCTTCATTCTGATAAAGAGTCCATAAAGCCTGTATTTCTGAGCCTTTCTTTCTTTACCCAACACAACTCATATTCTGACATCTTGGTGAAAATTAGATTTCATATTTTCTGTGTGAAATGAGGTGAACGTTGATGAGATAATTCAAAGTCCAAAGTGCTAACTATTACAACATCAGGGGACCAATAGAAGACAAGGTATTTCATCACAGCGATTGTTAAGCTGTTGTGCCTGATCATATCATGAGGACCTTTTATTTCATTGGTTGCTGCTGCCATCTTTTCACTCTAATTTTTGATACATCTTGGCAAGGACAGCCAAGCTGGAGCAGTGGTTCTGTACTTCAGAGGCAGTGACAGGCCCAAGGGTTAGGTCTGTATGAGGGCCTTGTCTCTGAGGTGAAAGTGATAGAGCTGGTTGCATACTTTTAGTCCTTTTAAGGTCAGATGTGAAAAAAACTTCTGACATTCTTTTCAAAGAAGAAAAGAGAGGCTGGAGGAATAGTGCAGTGGTTAAAGTGCTTGCCTGGCAAGTGTAAGGTCCTGGGTTCTGTTTCCCATACCACATAAGCCAGACATGGTAGTACATGTCTGTAATCCCAGCACTCAGGAGCCTGAGGCAGGAGGATTGCAGTGAGTTTCAGGACAGCATGGGCTACATGGTGAGTTCAGGACCAGTGGAGACTATACAGCAATACTCTGTCTCAAAATTAGAAAGAAGAAGAAAAGAATAAATGTGTACTATATCTTCTATATCCTTTTCTTGTGTGAGCTTTTCATTTATACACATGACATTGTACTCCAGACTTAATTCTGTTTCCTACATTTTTCCGGTCAATAAAGTGGTATTAGATTCTAGCCAGGTTTCTGTATGTAAGCTTACTTTATTAGCTCTGCCTGCTGAATGTGTTTCAGATACCCATACTCGCCTAGGGATGGGCACTGGGCTTGCCCTACCTCAAATAATTCTGCAACGAATGTCTTTGCACATATCCTTTTATAGCCTGGTGTGAGACTTTTCTGGGACTTATGCCCAGGCAGAGGATTTCTGGGTTGCAAGAGATACACATACTGTACTTTCTTTCACCAAGTACTGTCTCTGTTTCAGTGTATTCGTCTAAAAATTACTGAGTGCCTCTAGTGAGCCAGGCAGGCATTGTCCTAGGTGCTGGGGACACAAGGGACCACAAGACAGAACCCCCTTCTGGTGCTTATTTCTACTGCTGGCAGATGATAAAACTAAATAATGTCAGATAAGGATGAGTGCAGTGGAGAAAAGTAAAATGAGGGGGGATGGAGAAAGAAGGGGGTGGGTCTAGGGGTGGGATGCAGCTTTAACTAGAAAGCCTCACTGAAATGACAGTTGAGCAAAGACTTGAAAGATTTGGAGAGTGAACAGTCTGGAAGTTTAGGGGAAGGCCATTCAGCAAATGTACAGATCCTAAAACTTTGACCATTTGGAGTGTAAGTGGTCAAGATATATTTGACTATTTACTTATTTTAAAAATATTATTATTGTGGTACTGGGAATTGAACCCAAGGTCTTCACACTGAAGTATATCCTCAATCCTTATTTTAAAAAAAATTGAGACAGAGTCTCATTAAGCTGCTAAGTTGTCTGGACTCAAACTTGTGATCCTCCTGCCTTGACATCCTGGAGTGCTGAGATTATAGGCATGTGCCACCATGCCTGCTTTGTATTTATTTTTAACTAGCATGCATACATACCCTTAGTTTATTAAGATATTTAACCAGTCTTTATTCTTATTGGATAACTTCTCAACTAATCTGGACCCAACTAATTTAGACCCTCAGATTATATTGATGAGGACTATTTTTAATCAAAAGGTGTTACACAATCATGTTGTTTTTAGGTATTTGGGTCAAAACAAAATAAAATCAACTCTTGAGAACATAAAGATTCAGTTCCCCATCCCCTCCTATACCTTTACTCACTCCTTCTGGCACTGTGGTGGGAATTTGTGAGCCAGGCCGAGATCTTGAACTGTCAAAGAGCTATTCAGTTATAGCCAGGATGCATTTAGGCAGGAAAGGTTAGAGGCCCGTTTTTGAAATACAGAGGGCCCTTGTCATTCTTGAGGGCAGTCTCCTGAGGCCTTCTCAACTTCCCCAGTTCCTCATCACTGACATGTTTATTCAGGCTGCTGGCATGTACCTGCATCACATGTTTTGTGGGGAGGCATGTGTTTCCTGTGCATATCCTTACTTGGTGACTCTTTTCCTTTCCTACAAAGAAACAGTTACACAGTTTTATTTTTAAAGATTAAAAGTAGTGGTTAAAAACAAGCAAGTTGAGATAATATGTATGCTGGGATTGAGCTCTGGCAAGCCAAGCAGATTCATTTTCAGGGGATCTTGAGTGAAATAAGTAACTCCACAGCCTGAGCAAAGTCACAGCACAGTGCTGAGTCCTAGCTTCTAAGGACCAACTGCATTCGCTATGAAGCTTAAGCTGCCATAAGGATTTCATAGTTTATTCAGTATTTTTGTCACTGATTTGCATAATTAATGTTTATTATGCTTACAGGTGTATTTTAATCATGGAATATGTTTTAGAGCAGATGTTGTTTTCTCAGAAACCTTTAAAGTTTAAACATGAGCATAGGATTCATAATTATTGAATTTTGATGGTTGTGAATTTTAGATCAGATATTTTGTAGAAAATATTTAGACTGCTTGTCATCACAATTATATGCCTTTTTAAAGTGTGTTACCATCTTTTGGGCATATTTTTAGCACAATAATGTTTTCTATGTACAGATAGGTGTATGATGATGTTCCCCACTCTTCCCTCTAACCCTGCCACTAGCTTTCTCTCTTGGTTTAATTAGTAGCCTGATACAAAATCATATCTTAATGAAATGCTATTCTTCATTATGCTTCTTATAGGACATATAAATAAGGGATAACTGTTATATGCAGGTACAAATGAATATAACATATTATATATAGTGATTTTAAATTATGATGAGGTTCCTTGTTGAGTGTTGTGCCATGTAATTAAATATGTATTCTAATTTTATTTGGAGATAAATCGTTCGTTTTTTTAGTCATAAGAAAACTGTGGGAAATAATGACATTTTATAGGATTCAATAAAAGCACAGGATGCATAAATTGTACTACTAAAATGTTTTTTATCATGAAATGTAAAATAAATCTACAGGTTTCCTTTTGTTAGTGTATTTGAAATATGGCTGTATTAGTTATTTTAATGATTTTGTCTACAAGTCACATGAAAAATTGTAGTAATTCTCTACTATTACCAGACTTTGGGATGAGATCACTTGTTTTGGGAACTACAGACAAGCCATGGAAATTGACCTATGCGATTTCCTTCATTTGAGTGTGAAGCACTAACAGTCTTCTTCTGCCCATAGGTACCATTTATATCTACACCATTTGCAGAAAGCTGATGATCATAGGTCAGTCTTCCAAGGTATGAAATGTAATGACAAATTATTTTCTCCTACATTTCCTGTTTTCTCTTAGGCTTCTCTTATACCATACATTGATTGTTAAAGAATATTTAGTGGACCTCTAACACACTTCAGTGAATAAACATATTCCATAATTTTTCAGACTTTCATTTTAATAGTACTCATATGTAAAAATATAGACAATAAAGTATTAATAAAAGGGAAAGAAATTCTCAAAATGAATAGATGTTTTCCTGTGTTCCTCCATCTGTCAGATAGTCATGCTTGATAGTGAATGTTCATCTGATTTCTGTATCTCTACGTCAGGGGACTGTCAATGTTGGCTTGCCTGGGACAGTACCGCTTATGCTTATTGTCCTGGAGTAAATTATTAATAGTGTCTTCTTTAACTCTTAAAAGTATCCGGATTTGGATGATAAACCCTGTATGTGTTATGAAGTTCTTGGATGTTGTTCATAGCCCATGTGCTATATGTAAGTGAGTGTCTATCCAAACTCTGTAGCTCCCTTAAAAGCTGAGAGTAAGGAAGCTTTATATTAAGATTCTCAGTGAGGCGGCTGGTGGCATGAATCAGTGGTTAAAGCTCTTGTCTAGCAAGCGCTACATCAAGCACTAAGTACCTGATTTCAATTCCCCAGATAAGCCGGGCGTAGTGGCACACAGCTGTAATCCCAGCAGTTGGGAGGCTGAGACAAGAGGAGGATTGCCATGAGTTCAAGGCAGAACTCACGGCTTAGTTTTAGCTTGAGGAAGTTGTTGACACTACTACTAACTTCCCTGCAATGGTGCTAGCACTTTGTCAGCAACAGCCATACTTGTTTTTTGTATTCATTTTCCAGTCATTGGAGTGTAGGCCAAGAAGGGTGAACACGCCCTCGTTGAGACCCTGCTGGGTTGTGTTGGTATCTTAAACTTTACTATTTTATTCTCCTTTATGGCACGTAAGAGCTTAATCTAAATATTCTCACACTCAGAAGAGATTTTTTGTTTCTTTAAAATAGGCAGAATTATAGAAATTAACAAAATAAAAATAAAAGGAAATGTATGTCCTGATGATTAAATTAATATTTTGTTACCTTTCTATTTTATTTCTCAAAAAAATCTATTACTGACAGTGTCTGGAAGAAATTCTGGACCAGCATTTTGGGTGTGAATTAAATTGAGGGGAGACTGTCTCATGTATAATATAAATTTGGACTGCAAACTATTCCAGTGATTCTACAGTTTGTTTGAGTTGACTTCCTAAAAATATTGGCATACTCCTGTTGCACTTGCTTTAATGACAGACGCTGCTTCACAGAGCCATCATAGTTGGTCTGCTGTGGTGTTTGATTGCCAAAAACTTTGAAGGGCAGAGATGTCTGTGCCAACATTTGACTCTTAGTGTTTGTTTTTGTTAACGTTGAAAGAATTTCCATTTAATGTGATAGTCATCTTAAAATAATTTGTTATGTATGACCTGTGTAAGCTAACTCCTCTCCCCTCTCATGTAACTTGAGTTTGTTTCTGACAAAATAAAGTGGTGAATGATGATAGTCCTTGGGTTGCAGCTTTGGGGGATGGGAGCAGAGGAGTGAGATATGTAAGGATTTTGGGGTGACAAGTGGTTGTACGTTTGGCACTTGAGGATCAGTATGAAAGAAAAAGTTTCAAGAGAATGAATTATTTTCATCCAACATTCCCAAGCTGCCGTTTTTAAAGTTGACTTCTGAGTTGAGGCTATAAATGGGTTAGATCATCCCATGTGGTGGAGACAAGCTCTTGGAAGTTCAGTTACATTCTGAGTGCTTCTGAGTCTTAAGGACCCTGAATCTGTCATGTCTTTGGAGTTTAAACTGTTGTGGCATAAATCAAAAGAAAAAATAGGCTGGGGATCCTCAGGCTGTTCATAGTTATCATTTCAGTGCAGTGTAAACTTTCGTTTATAGAAGACCTGGGCGTTCTGGGGCTGCCCTTTGCTATCACAACTGAGTTCCTACTCTGTGCTCAGTGCTGTGCGAAGGGCATTGTGCACATGGTAAAACCACAGTGGTGTGAGGCAGACATTATTACTGCTGTCATGGTCAGCATTGTTAGCATTTACTGAAGCAGGTGTACTGCCGTGCATTTTCATGAGTTACCTAATTTAATCCTTACAGGTGTTGTTTTTATTTGTATCTTATAGATGGGGATGTTGAGTCAGAAAACGTCATTGCCTTACATTAGGTTAGAGGTATGTTGAAGTCAGAGCCAGAGTTACACTGTACCACTTCTGAAACTTTGTAGGGAAATGCATGTCCATTTTCTAAAATGATTCTTGTCATGACCCGTCTTATTATTTTTCTTATTATTTTACCTACTCAAGGGGAGCTGTGTGGGAGGAGGAGTTGTTTTTTTTTTTTTTTTATGACTGTTTTGCTACTGAAGACCTAGACCAGCCCTGGGATTTTTTTCCTGTTTGGGATTCAATTTAGTGCTTAGGCTGGTCACTAGCAGAGATTAAGGAACACAGGGAAATCTGATTTCTAAAAACTCTTTCCCTAAATATATATGATAACTTTGTTTTTGTTTATGAAATCGTCTAGTTTCTTTTGTGGCATTTAAAACTTTAGTATGGAATTGAGCAAACATTAAGGAATATAGTAAGATGTATTCTTCAAAAAAAAAAAAAGCCCTATTGATTTCTGTTTAATATCATTATAAATTTAAATAGCATGATAAAGTATTTGGCTTGTCTAATGAGTGTCTAATTGTTCCACAAGCTCTTACATAAGCTTTAAGTGAACTTTGAAATTGCTTCCGTGTAGCTTTCTTCAAATAATATAAGGCGATTTAAGTGAAGCTGCAGTGCCATCCTGTGGCGGAAGTGAGTAATTGTGTGTGTCTTTTCCTAGTGACTCCTGAAACATGCTCTTGCTGGGCCTGTTTTTGGATATACTTTTTGGATATAATTGGAGTCAAATTTTCAAAGTTATTTTTTATTCTCTCTTGTTTGAGGTGTTGAGTAGAACCCAGGACATGGAACATGCCAGGCAGTTGCTGTATCACTGAGCTACATCCTCAGCCCATTCCCCTTTCTTTTCTTTTCTTTTCTTTTCTTTTCTTTTCTTTCTTTCTTTCTTTCTTTCTTTCTTTCTTTCTTTCTTTCTTTCTATATTCCTTCCTTTCTATTTTTTATTTCTTTCTTCCTTTCTTTCTTTCAATTTCTTTCGAGATTAGTCTTGCTGTAGCCTATCATTCTTTTAGTAATACAAATATTTGTCCTTTTAGGAATAAGAAAAATGCTGCAAATTTAGTTATTTTTCAAAATGGATTTGCATTTCCAACTTTGGAAGATAGTTTTTCAGGACCTTAAGTTTTTTTTTTTTGTGAACTTTTATAGCAGAAATAGTGCTGCACTTGAGATTTCAAAGGCCTAAATTCTTGTTCTAGATATATGGCTTAGAAGGAATTTAGCCTCTTGGAATTATATTAGGTTAATTTTAGTTTGGTATCAAAAGTTGTGATTTTCTTTACTTCAAAGGCAAGCTAAAATATAATGTGAGTAACTCTTAACTGAAGCTATTTTTAGTTAGTATATATTTTTTTCTGAGTCAGCGTCTCATTCTGTGGTCCAAGCAGGTCCTGAACTCACGGCTATCCTCCTCCTGCCTCAGCCTCCCAAGTGTTGGAATTACAGGTTTGTGCCATGCTGAGGAATTGAATGCTGTTCCTTTAGTTAGAATTGAAAATTTCTAATACCAGGAATCTTGAGGTATTTTGGAAAGACAGGCCAAATCCTAAAAATCACAACGATCCAATCACAAAAATTCAAAATAGAGGTTGTTAGGAAAAGCGAATGTGAGAAAAATTTAAGTGGTTTTGATGACTGTTTATTTTATGTGGGTTCACGGTTAGGCTAGGATAGTGTATAATACTTACAATGGCAATAGCCCCAAACAGCCACAAGGCAACCTCAGACTGATGTAGCAGAAGTACAGTGCTCAGGATGCTGCAGGGCCTGGGAATTTTTTCTGGACTGGGTTGAGTCACAGCCATGTTCTTGAACCTGGAGTGCAACTCCGAAGACCATGTGTGCTGGAGGACCCCAGGGCAAGACTGTGAGGTCCGGAAGTACTTAGTCAGCTCATCCTGCAGGGAGCTTTAGAGGCAAGGGCAGGCTGCACAGGTATTTTCAGATTCTCAGAAGGCTGTAATTTAGAAGTGAGCTTTGGATTGTTTTGTATTGTCGCAGAAGGCACAGCTAACCCATGTGCTGGAAATACATCAAGGTGGAGTTTATTTTAAATTATGGAAGTATTTTGCACGTTGAAAATTGACTTTCTGCTGCCATGTAAGTATGTGTTTTGCTATTTCAGGTAGAATTGGGTTGGGGTGAGGGGAGTTGTAGGGCATCTGTAAGGATGCTGGTGATGCTGATGAGGAAGAAATTTAAAGGAGGGGGGCAAGAGGGATAGGGAAATTGTAGGGCATCTGCTAATGGTTATGAGTGACTTTCAAACTTTTGATTCCATGGTTGTTTGAAATATTTCCATATTTGGCACTATAAACTGAAACTTTAGGGAGGTCATCTGTAGCTCGTCATTCTTTTAATTAATACAAATATTTGTTTGTATTTTCTGCATGTCTGCCCTTTGCCAGGTAAACTTCTAGGATCTGGGCATACAGTGGTAAATAAGACAGACAAGGAGCCCTTCCTAAGTGTATTCACATTCTGGTAGGAAGAGCATAGATTTCAGCAAATGGTTGTTAAACACTGATCCATTACCAACATTTTCTTTTCCTCTGGAATTAAAACTGGCCACTTGTGAATTCTGCCCCTTCAGTCTTCTTTCTGTGCATTTTGTTTTCCCTATTTGTACTTTTAAATAAGTGTGTCACTCTGGTAAGTTTGTTTTTTGTGTATGAAGCTGCTGGACTTTTTTTTTTTTTTTTTTTTTTTTGAGACAGGGTCTCGCTCTGTAGTCCAGGCTGGTCCTGAACTCACTGTGGAGCCCAGGCAGGCCTCGGACTCATGGCAGTCCTCCTTCCTCAGCCTCCCGAGTGCTGGGATTATAGGTCTGTGCCACCATGCCCTGCTTATGTGGTGCTGGGGAATTGAACTCGGGTACTTAGCACTTGACATTGGCAGAGCTTGCTAGGTAAACTCTTTAGCCACTGAGCCATTCCTCTAGCCCTCCTCTTTACCCCTGTTTTTGATGATTTACCTTTTCAAGGAAATTTTTTTGATCCAGTACAGACATATTTTTAAAAATGATTTCTTCTGTTATTGAAGGCTTAATTTGTTATTAGAAGAGGGACTTTGTTATCTTGTCCAAAATTATTATTGTGATATGAGAATCTAGGATACTTGTCAGCTTGTCTGTGCAGGTCTGTTGACTTTAGGGCTGTCTGTTGCAGCTGTTTACTGATGCCTGGGAGTATCTGGTGCATACCTGGCTCTCTTGTAGGTGCTGATGATAGATGATATAAGAACAAATAATAACATATTGTTCTTGCTTTCAAGAGATCACAGTCTGGTTTTGGAATCACACTTACGACTATGTTAATGCAATTGGGTATGATAGGTGATATATTGGTAAGTTATCATTGATCTGGCAATTTAAATTCTTCAAAATCTGAAACTTTTTACACAATGACATGATGTCACAAGTGGAAAAATCTACATCTGACCTGAAGTCATAGGTCAAAATCAAAATGTACGAGGAATAAAAAAAGCTGTGTGAAAATTAACCTTCAGGCTAAGTATATAAAGTGTGTGTGCAAAATAAAAGAATTTTGTGTTTAGACTTGAGTCACATCTCTAAGATATCTCATTATTACAATGAATATATCCCAAAATCAGAAAATCTCTGAAACCCAGAACATTTCTGGTAACAAGCCCTTTGGATAAGGGCTAATCTCTGTAAATACACATATATAGTAACATAATTATAGTACAGATAGAAATGAGGCAGTAATTATTTTTCTCAAGTGACATTGGAAGTTTGAACAACTAATTTTCTTCCTATTCCTTGTCTTTTTTTCTGTTCTCTACTTCTTCTTTCCCTTCTTTCTTCTGTTTCTTCATTGTCATTATTAAAAGTAACACCTTCCATGTGCCAGTCATTGTTAAGCATTTAACATGTACTAATGCATTTAGTCCTCAGATAACCCCATAGGGTAGTTGCTATTATCCTTATGCAAATGAAGAATCTGAGTCACATGGAGTTTAAGTAAATTGGCCAAATAAGTTAGTAGTGGCTTAGTCTTTGGGGCAGGTGAAGAATAGAGTGTTATGGATGGGGACTTTAGAGTGAGCAAAGACACATAGATTAGGACCAATCAGATGTCTTGTAAAATGGAAAGCCTTTCGGAACAGCTTGATATGTACAGTGCAAGGCCAAGAGTAATGGAAGACAATGGAGACCAGGACATAAGCCTTTGCATGCTTTAGTAAAGGCTAGTACTTCCTCATGTAGGCAACAAAGAGCCATTGAAGCGTTTTAAACACTACTGACATAAGGTAACTTAGATTTTAGAAAGATAATCTTGATGGAGGTGAGGAGACTCTCTAAAGAGGTGTGTAAGGAGAAAAGAGGTGATTCTAGCAAAGAAAATAGGCAAATGAGAAATACCTTGTAAGGAGAAAAGAGGTGATTCTAGCAAAGAAAATAGGCAAATGAGAAATACCTTGTAGTCTGGAGAAGCATGCGATCTGCTTGATTAGGGCTAGTTTACCTAGGCACGGAGTTGATAATTTGAGAGTCTGAGGTACTTTAACTGCAGGTTTTTATTTCCACCCCAGTAGTATTTCTTATAATATGTAGAAAATAAGCCAAATATACTCTTTTATTAAACCAGGTGAAAAGCAATATAATCTCATAAGCCATTGAGATTTTTTTGAAGAAAGGATAAAGATGAAAAAAATCAGCTGTATAATACATATGGTCAAATAATGTTTCCCAGTCTAGAGTTTGTGTTAAAAAAAAGAATTGCCTGTAAGTTTTGTAGGGGAAAGCCTTTCATCTAGCAGAGAACAAGAGACTTAAATAACTTGCTGTGGAGAGAGGAAGGACGTTTTGATCCTTCTCGCACCATTTTATTTCAAATTTGTACCTTGGGTGTCATGATGTTGCTGATATGCATTATTTGAAGTGTGCTTGCAGGGTGCCTAACACTGTGCTCACACATCGTGCACACTGTCCTTTCCGCTTTCCATGCCTCACTGTTGTGTTATGGTAGGATATCCACTTTACACGTGAGAGCATTGAGTTCTAGAGAGGTAAAATTGGGATAGAAATGCAGGGCTGTTTGGTTTCAATCTTTGTTCTGCTAATTATCACCGGCTCTCAGCATGGGGCCTTTTCTCTTTCCTCTGCCCTCCACTGTCAGTATAATGCACAGGCTGTAAGCCAGCTTGCCACAATTGTGTTATTGGACTGACTCCTTCCCACTTGATAAATACTAATAAAAATGAGCTGACCTAGGCGGTAATATTAGAAGCTAAGAAGGGACTCTAAAAAGGGTAACTTGAGATTTTGAACTCTGAATTACTCTTTTACAATGACTTTTACTCTTGGCTCATTGCTTATGGCATATTTTGGTTTAAGTAGACAGACACTTTGTGCTCCTAACTTAAGATTTGATGATATTGAATAACATCATCATTATTAGCTTCCAGAGAGTGTTAAATTAATTGTGCCCTTCATTCCTCAGGCTTTAGAATACCTGCTGTGGGCCAGCATCTGCATGGAGTCCTCAGTGCCGCTTCTGTCTGTCAGGTACCTGACATGGAGGGCCACTCTTTATGCTGCTGTTTGCCAGTGCTACTATGACTGCCAAGCTGGTGTTCATGGGGAGGTATGTAGCTTTTTAATTCTAATAGTTCTAATGTTTGGAATAGTGCTTATTCAGCACTTTATTCTTTACATGCTTTCAAGGAACAGAACAAAACAAGACAGCTCAACCTAAGAACTGAAATGAAATCAAGACAAAAATTCTAGGCTTTACTTGAAGACATTTACTGGAATTTCTGTTCTGTCAATTTCTTGCTCTACTCTCCATTCTTTCCTTTATTCTCTATTAACTTCCCCCCTCCTTGCCTCTCTTCTGGGTATGACTTCTAGCACCTTCCTGTCTTTGTCTCATTTTCTTGGGTCATTTTTCTTCCCTGTTTAGTTTTATATTTCATATCACCTATTACACATTTATCCTGGTTTTTTCTCCCTTCTGTTTCCAGTTACCACTTAATATATTTTGTTTCTGTTTTTTTTTTTTAAATCTTAGTCTGTACATCTTTTGGCTAATTACTTGAAATACACCATAAGTTGGTAGGAGATCCTGTTGTCATATACAGCACCTCTGTCTGTGTACATTAACAAGAAAATGTAGGTTAGTGCTTAGAGATCGAGTATGTGCCTAACATGCTCCAGCCCATGGATTTTATCCCCCAGAACCACCCTCCGCAAAAAAACCACTTGCTTGGTGAATGGGACTTGGACCAACATATCCCTGCCCAGGGTGCATAGTTTGTTGAATGGGGTGAAGGTTGTATTTTAACTTTTACTCAGTACTTTGGCAGGGAGTCTTGTGCAGGACATTGCCTTCATAGCTATACAAATACCTGCTCAGATCCTGCTCACAGCTGTAAATAAGTCATCTGGCCCATTAAATAGTTATTTGACATTTAATTTTTCTGCCTGGACCAATTCTCAAAGGTTTGGTTAATGTGTGGTTAGTTTAGATAATCTTCTTTAAAAATTATAAATTATGAATAAACATTTCAAAGAAATAGAATAAATGACACAATCTCTTATTGAGCCTTAATAACTCTTTTAAACTCTTGTTCTTATCTCTAGAGAATTATAAGAATGGTGACATAATTAAATAAGCAAGCTTGCCTTCTCTTTTTTCACTTCTCAGGTATTTATTAAATAATTTCTGTATGATGGTTATTGCAGGTAACGAAGTGAGTAACAGTGTTTAAGGCCCGTACAATGTAGTGGGCAATGGGAACAGCTAATAGATTGTACAGTGGATTATACTAGGAAAGCTAAGGTTTGAGAAGAGTATCTGAGGATGGTTGTGTGTGTGTGTGTGTGTGTGTATGCAAGCATGTTGCATGCGATGCCAGGGATATTTCTGTTAGATTCACACTTTGGCTTTCCTTATTTCTCTGAATTTCATAGTTCATACAGTTGGCATATCTGATGGTTTGTTAACTTGAGATCTGTAGAGTTTAGTGGTTTAGTGGTGCTTACAGGAAATGCTAGGCTGGCTAGCTACCATGTTCAAAGGCGTTAGCATCAGCCTGCAGTTTAATTCAGATTAAGTCAAATGTCTGTGACAACAAAATGTATTGTCTTTATACATTTTTAATCACTATATTCAGACTTATTATGAATTACCTTTATTTTAAATGCACACAGGCATTCGCTCGACGTGGTTTAGCTAAAGTTGATGAATTACAGCAGCTGGAATTAATGAGTTCCTCACAATCACATGAAGAATCCAGAAGACAGTATAGAGAGGCCACAATAAAGGTATCAACATTTCATGAAATGAAAGAAACCTACTGCTCTCCCCAGTTGATTAAGTACTTAATATTCGTGAGTGGGAAGCACATTCCTTTGTCATTTCACATATGATTCTCCTTTTTGAGGCAGATGGCAGTGATGATCTTCAAAAGAGGAGTATTCGAATCCAGAAGAAAAAACAAAGCTTGTTTTAGACCAAAGATAAGAATTAACCTAAAGGAAGCACAAAGTGTAAGTTGTCTCCATTAAAGACTCTTCCTGCGCTGTATTTGTGCTATTCTGCTGTATCTTTCTATTTTTATTTTTTCCCCATTTCATTGATATGTATAAGTGCAAAATTTAAGATTTACAATGAAGTTGAGCATGTTTTGCACATACATATCTTGTCAAGGTGACAAGGACTTTCCCACTCTCCTTTTGTCCCTCCCCCTACCCACCCTTCCCTCCCTCCCCACCCTAGCACCCTGTTTCACTTTGTTTTTCATTTTAAGTTCCATAAGAGTTGTGATTTGGTGTCTTTTAAGCCTCTCACTGATGATTAACCCCAGCCTCCAATTTGATTCTCTGTGCAAATGGGAAGTAGAAGAGTGTGCTTCCATTTTGAGTATGGCCTCTCTTTATCCTTTTCTCTAGCCTTTTGTGCCTTCAAACAATCCCAGTTACACAACATTGAGGGACAGGAGGTTAGTGAGGAGCCTGGGAGTGGTTTGAGGGAACAGTTCTTTCAAAGGGGCCTCTGAGCAAGTTGCGTGGGCTCTTGCGTTGGCTGCCTGGGGGGGCTCTGCTTAAGATAGCTGCTCCAGGCCAGGTTGAGTAGCAGCCATCATTTAAAAAAACTACTAGTTTTTCTGCAGGAGGGGACGAGAGACAGCGCTGGAGCGTCTCTTAGGGGCTATGAAGCTCAGCCTGGGTGTGACATGTCTCACTGGGCACATGGCCTCTCCCAACCACAAGCACATTTGGCAAGCAGCTAGGGATTATTATGGGGAAGGAAGGAAGAGCCATTTATGCCTGCTGGAGTCTATCCTCCCTGTCCCCCTAACAGCCTTTTGTCTCCCGAGCCTCCACTTTTCCCTTTCTGAGCAGTCTCCCTCAAGGCTCAGTTCTGTATCTCTGTGAAACTGCCCCCGACTGTTCTATTCAGCCATCAGTTATCTTCTGAGAGGTTCCACATAGAGCTGAAAAATAAAAGCTGGGAGGGAAAGAGATGAGTCATTTCTGACAGAGAAGCTGGAAAAACACTGAACCTGTCAGGAATTTTTGGAATCATCTGGTTCAGTCCCTTTGCTATAAAGATGATGAAAATGAAGTTTGGAGTATTTACATTTCTGGCTCCAGATTGTAGGCCAGCTATGGCCAGACTGGAATGAGACCAGTGTCTGAGTCCTGTGCTTTCTCGTGTCTCATGCCTGCATTCTTGCACTTGGTTCTTCCTGTGCTATTCAAGAATAATTCTTTTTTCTTCTTTGAAATAAATCATGATAATTAAGTAATAGTATGTTTGGACACGGTGCTGTTTCTTTGCTACTGAATGTGACTGTACTGATGATGAAACTTACAAATACATCTTACACATTCCTTTTGAGTTTTGTCTCATACTGATTGATGTACCTGTTGGGAATGGTAAATTGCCAAATCATAGACCAATCCTTGCATGAGAGCTTAACAATTTGCCTCGTGTATTGGAAAATAGTAGTGCTGTCATCTTGTAAGAAGGCAGGGGATGATTTCCTCCTCTCCTCCATCAGTAGTTTTTTCTCTGTGGAAACCAAATTTAAATATCCAATGCTACAAAATTCTAATTACTTAGCATATTTTTTTAGGAGTTGTAGTCACCCTGATAGCAAAGTTAAATATGTTTTCAAAGAAAAATGCTTACATTCTAGAAGAAATATTATATAAAACTCATTTATTTCTGACATTCTTTAATTATTATATGAAAAATTTTGTGGTGTATTTCTTATAAATAGATTATAATTGCTTAGTAGGTAGTTTATACAGAGATTAGCTAACATGCCCTTTTAATGTAAGCGTCATATTATCTTGACATACATTGCAGAATATCTTATTTTGTGTGTGTGAAATAATTGTGTTTCTACAAAATAAATTAGTTTCAGTGTTCATTAAATCCGTGTTGTACAGCATTCCTATGTTTGTAAGTCACATAAATCCTTTTTTTTTTTTAAACAGGGTCTTGCTTTGTGGTCCAGGCTGGTCCTGAACCATGTTGTAGTTCAGACTGGCCTCAAGCACACAGCAGTGCTCCTGCCTCAGTCTCCCAAGTGCTGGGATTATAGGCAGTCACATAAATCCTTTTGACTTTTAAAAGATTCATAAACCTAATGCTTAACCACTTAGTGAGTCAGTCAATAAAATTTTAGGAGTACCTACTCTTTGAACACAATAGATGAAGATTACGTTTTTTGGAGGAGCTACACAATTAAATAAATAAATACATAAATAAACAAAAATAATTACATTCTGTGATAAGTTTTAGGAAGGAAACAGTGGAAGTAGAGATTAAATGAGTTATACATAAAGCCCTTGGGAATTCCCTGTGTTAGCTAGATCTTCAATAAATATTAGCTATTGTAATTGTTTATGATTCGTTCATTCAACCATTGTACATTGCATTAACCACATAACTGTGTTTTTAAGAACAGTGGGTTAAAGAAAGATTAAGTTGTAGTCCTGGTTTTTTGAATAGTTTTGGGAAAAAAAGGGCAAGATTTTGCCAGACAGGGAGAAGAGGGGTAAACATTGTAAGCAAAGGATCAGAGCATGATCATAGTTTGGAAGCTAGATGAGACAAATTCTGTTGGGGACAGTGAGAAGTGGAGTTTGACTTGGGCAGGTGTCTTATGTTGGAGAATTAGCATAGTATATCTCATAGTGTAGGTGTCATAGAGAACACCGCATTTAGAGGTAGAATAGACTCTAGTATTGGCATCATTTGTGTCATTTGGTTTCTCATCCATTCTGACATTTTAAAAGATGATATAATACATCTTATGTAGTATATGTCCTACAATTTAATATATTTACTGCTATTACTTCTTGTGTTCAACATTTTTTTTTGCTTTTGTAAATAACCCACGTATTCAAACATGCTATTTTTCCTTTTATTTTCTGTACTTAACATTCAAATTGTAGGATTATTAAATTTTGAGAGACAAATACTTTTATTTCTCCACTATATATGACCAAATTGATTTCCAATATAAGTTCTCCCAATTCCATGGTAATAACCTGTATATGACTGTTGTTACCACAAGCTGTTGCTATTTTAATATTGTTTAAAGATTTTCTTGCTAATTTAGATGGCAAATTTGCTTAAATGTTGTTTTTCAGTTTCACAAAATCTCTTGTTACTTTATATTTTGATCAGTTTTCCCCTATTTTATTTTTTATATTTCCTTTTCTGTATGAATTATCTTTCATTCTTTAACCACTTATCCACTAGAGATTTTAATTTTTAAAATTTATTCAAATAAACTCATTATTTTACAGCAAATATTTTGTTTGTCATGCTTGACAGTCTTTTTATTAGTGCTTTGGCTTTATTTTATGTTATTAAAATATTTATATTTTGACATCCTTTATGTTTATCTATAGCTCTGATCAATATTGTATTCCTATTTTTACTAATATTTCAGTGATATTCTTATAAACATAAGACTATCAGTCATTTTACTTATTGGTTAGAACCTACACATTTTTGAATATTTCTAATTATTAGAAAGTTAATTATGCTAGTGAAATATGTATGTATGTATGTATTATTATTATTATTATTATTATTATTATTATTTTGTAGTACTGGAGATTGAACCCAAGGCCTTTCACATACTGGGAGCCAGATTTCAGTTCCTTTAATTTTGTTTTGAGACATGATGTTGCTATGTTTCTCAGGTTAGCCTGGACCTGTAATCTTTCTACCTCAGCCTCGCAAGTGGTGAGATTACAGATGTGCCTCACAACACGTGACCTAAATATTCATTTTTAAAGCTGTTTTTTATTCTTCAATATAAATTTTAGAGAAATCCTTATCTCTGTTAGAAAAGTTAGAGCAAGGTATAAAGTTCAGGTAAGTTTGAGGCTTTTAATGTATTTATCTGTTGACCTGTGAATTCAAAAGTATAGAGGCTAATGAGCAGGGAAGTTTCTATTGAGGGAAAAATAATCTTAACCTGCTTTATCCCTTCTTTTTTCTATCTTTATGACATTGTCCCAAGAAGAGAAACAAATACAAGGAAACATGGGAAATACAGTTGATATCTTCTTGCTGGATGTGAATTCTGGACACATCAACGAGAGCTACCCATGTTAGTGAGAGGTGATCTAAATGGACAGAACACCATTTTCCAGAGAAAGTAAAACAGTAGAAATTGGAATCACTGTGGGCCAGTACAAAGCAGAGGGGCTGGGAACTCAGAGGCCTGACCAGTCACTAGCTTATTAATGAACACTGATCAAATCTTCCATTGGGTTAGCATCCACAAATCTCGTTATCTAGACTATAAACTATTGCTTCAAATTTGTGTTTTCAGTGCTTTGTCACAGTGTCCCATCCAGACCAATGGAATCTTTGGGCGTTTGGTCCAGAATCTGAAAAAGCAATTCGGAGTGATTGCTAGGCAATTGAAATGTGAAAATCAGTCTTATAAGGCTAGAATTAAGGTATCAAAGCATACAGAGATGGTGCTGGCTCAATATAAACACCATAGTAAATAGCCTTTTTCTACTGCATCGGGAACACAAGCATATAAAGAAATAGTAAATTTTTGGTTATAAAAATAGCATGATAAACGCAGTCTGTTTACAGTGACATCTCAAAAATGAAAACCCTGAAAGTTAAACTAACCACTCTTTTAGTATTAGTTAAGCATACCTTACTTTTCTTTGCCTTATAATTGCCTTAAGATGTGAACTTCGTTATTTTTTCTAATTCCAGTCAACATGGCCACGTACAGTTACCGAGCGGCTGTTGGCTGAAATGTTCGACAGCACTGCATCCCAGTTTCTGGCTGTCCTGGAAGCGCTGTCTGATTCAAATAGGCGAATACTGCAAATTGGGCCTCTCGTTACTGATGAAGTGGAGCTTCGTGATGTTGTCTCAGAACTGTTCATGGCAGGAAAAGAACTTTTAATAAGTAAGATTTCATGATAATGTGCCATGGTAGATAAGAATAGCAAATATTTTAACATGGTAATTTATATGTAGGCACTAATATTCAATATATTTATTGATCTTGAGTTAATAATTTTTGCTGAAGGTCAATTGAAAAACCAAATAATTTCTTAAGTATTTTTTGTCCACAGTTATCTGTAATGACAATTGTATATATTTTTCCTTCCAATTTTTAATATTTTGCTTTTTCTTTTCTTTGATTTCATGACTAGAACACTGACTAGGCTCTCTGGTAAATACACAGGAAAGATGCAGTAATAGCAGATATCCTGGTCTTACTTTTTATCTTAAATGAAAAACTTTCAGTGTATTATCATTAGTGAAGATATATGCTTGGGGTGAGGTTATAACTCAGTGGTGGAGTTGTTAGCTTGCATGAAGCCCTGACACCTAAGAGGTTTTTGTTTGTTTTTACTCATGGGTAGTTGTTGAGTTTTATCAAAGTTTTTTTTTTTTTTCTGTATTTATTGAAGTGTGCTGATTTCACCAAATGGCTTTTTCTCTTTTTGTTCAATTAATGTAGTGAATCACCTTGAATATCTAATTTTTATCTATCCTGTATTTTTGGAATAAACCTAACTTGGAGGTGAGGATGAGCCCTTGGGTATATTGTTTGATTTATTTGCTAATATTTAGTATTTCTGCTTTGTTTATGAGAGGGATTTTCCTTTCCTGTAATATTCTTTTTAGGTTTTGCTCTCAAATCATGCTCATGTCAGAAAATGAATTGAGAATGTATCTTCTTTATTATCTAGAAAGTCGGTGTCAGGTTGGTGTTATTTCTTTGTAAATGTTTGGTTGAACTTACTGGTGAAGCCACTGGGACCTGGAATTTTCTCTGTGGAGTGGTTTTTAACTATGGATTTAATTTCTTCCCTAGATGCAGGTTTTCTTTTAATTTTTGCACATTCTTGTTGTTTTGGTAAGTGGTATTTTTCTTAAACATTTTTATTTTATTCAATAACTTAATAATATCTCATTGTTATCATCTTAAGGTGTGTAGATCAGTTGCAGTGTCCTGTTTCATTCCCAACTTGGTCAGTTTGCTTTCTCCCAAATTTTATCACTTTCTCTTAAATGTCCACAAGTTTATTAATCTTTATAAAGAAAGAGTATTTGATTTTGTTGATCCCTCTTATATATGCTTGTTTGCTGTATTATATGTTTCTGTTCTTTGTTTTTCTTTCTTCTACTCTCTTGGATTTGCTTTGCTGATTTTTAAAAATCTAATGACTTGGAAATTTAGAACGTTGATTTTTGGGATTTACTATTTTATACATGGACATCAAGGCATCTCTCTATAGCTTTAGCTGTGGATCTTTAGCTATGTGTTTCATTTTGATATGTTCACACTTTCATTACCATTTGGCTAAGAATATAATTTCCAATGTAATCTAATGT
This sequence comes from Ctenodactylus gundi, assembly GCA_004027205.1. NCBI lineage: Eukaryota > Metazoa > Chordata > Mammalia > Rodentia > Ctenodactylidae > Ctenodactylus > Ctenodactylus gundi. The sequence continues at coordinate 108,731 of PVKB01002937.1, forward strand.
AATTAGATGCAATTATGTAATCACAGTATAATCAATGTAATTATCTTATGGTCAGAGGGCATGATCTGTGCTATTAAAATTTACTGACATGTGTTTATGTGTGCTCTTTGTCCTGACATACAGCCAATTTTGATAAATAGTCTGTTTGCATATGGAAAGAATGTATTTTTTTGGATACATTGTTTTGCATATGTTACTTAAGCTAACTTTGTAAGTCACATGTTTAGATCTCTATTTCTGTTGATTTTTTTCTTGTCGACTTTCCCCATGGATTACAGAGAACGATGTGCTGAGCATCTGCCCCTTTGCATTTCTATTGTAGCAGAATTGCTAGAGCGAAGAATTTGTCTGTTTTACTATGACAGATGATTACCAAAGTTGTGTTGTGAATTTACACTTCAACCAGAATTTTATAAGAACTTCATTTCACACTGACACGAACCATTATTGGTTTCTTTTTTTCTCTTTCTTTTTTTTTTCTTTCTTTCTTTCTTTTCATTCTGGTGTGAATTCAATTATGGATTTAATTTACGTTTTTGTGATGATTAATGAATACCTTGAATAGTTGAATACCTTTTCAAGCTTTTAAAAAATTATCTGGATATCTTAATTTTTAAAGACTCTGTTCAGATATTTTGTTTATCTTTCTATTGGTCTCTTTGCCTCCTTTTCATTGGTTTGTAGGAATTGTTTATGTGTTCTGGATACAAGTTTGTTATTCAATACTTGTATTACAAATGTCTTTTCTACTTGGTATCGTGTCTTTTTATTCTCTTAATGGTACCTGTTGAGAAAGCATATTCTTAATTTTAATATAGCCACTTTTATCATTATATCTTTTATAAAGTTAATTCTTTTTGTGTTTTTAAGAAATCTCTACCACTCTGATGTAACATATATATTCTCTTATGCTTTCTTCTGGAAGCTTTATTGTTTTATCATTTTCATAAAATTTACATTTAAGTTTTTTGTTGTTGGTGGAAAATAGGGATCAGGATTTATTTTCATACAAATATCACAGGAATATTTTTTGAAGAGCTCGTCCTTTCCTCCTGGATACAATATTCCTTCATTATTAGAGCAGGTGCCTGTATGTCTGTTATCTGCTTTTCACTTAGCAATATTCCATTGATATGTATTTATTTTGTTATATATGTTAATAGCTCATATCTTATTATTGCTGAGTAGTGGCCCATGATATGGATATTCCACAGTTTGTTTAATCATTTACTTGTTGAAGGACATTTGGGTTCTTGCCAGTTTTTGGCTATGGGGAATTAAGTTGTTGTGAATATTCAAGTATGGGTTTTTATGTGAAAGTTATTTTTCACTTCTCTGGGATAAATACTCCAGGGTACAATTACCAGCTCATATGATAAGTGCATATTTAGTTTTGCAAGAAATTGCCATATCTTTCCTCAGCTTGACTGTACCATTTTATGTTCCTACCAGCAATGTGTGAATGATCCATTTTCTTGACAACCTTGACAGTATTTGAATTATTGCTCTTTTTTTTTTTTCAGCGTTGAACTCCTGACCTCGCATTTGCTAAGCAAGTGCAGTGCCACTGGGCTACGTCCCCAGCCGCTATGTTTCACTGTAGCCCTTCTCACAGGGATATGCTGATAGCTCTTTGTCTTTCTTTTGCATTTCCTAGTGGCTAAGTTGGAGAGTAGTTTTTCATGTGTGTATTTGCCATCTGGACACTTTCTCTTCAGTCTTTTGCCCATTTTCTAATTGGACCACTTATTTTTCTCTTGAGTTTTGAGTTCTTCTTATGTTTTAGATTTAAGTCCTGGTCAATAGCTTTTTAAAGACAGTAATACCCTTTAAAGGATTTTTCTACTCGTTGTTACTTCCAAATTTTCATTATTTCTTCCCAAATTCATTTCTTTTTCTTCAGATACAAACATGAAGAACTTTCAATTAATTTGATTGATTGCATTTTACTTATGTTTTAATTTTTTAGATAGTATTTTTCTGCATAAGTCATAGTGTATACAGTCATTCTGCTCAGAAGCCTAGTGTCAGTTTCAATAGTATTGTTTTATTTATTTCATTATATTAATTGTACTGGTGGGTTTAGTAATGCAGGAAGTACTTTGAGCTCTTATGTCTTTAATTTTTCATATTGCTTTTTTATTCCTGATCTGTACTTTTTTTTGAGTCCTTCAGTGCTCTTATCAGCTAGACATTGACACTTCTGTATTCTTTATCCATATTCTATTTATTACTTTCATCTCTTTGTGTGGTTGTTATCTACAGTGGTTTCTCAATCTGATTTCCTAGGTCACTAATTTGCTCTTTGATTCTATCCTGTTATCCTGTCCATATTTTGAACTCTGTTCTAGTGATACTATACGTTGTGTTGATTCTCCACAGCAGCTGCTTCTTGCTGTGTGTTTCTGATACCTCTTTTTTACCAGGAGACCACTTGTGATGCTTAAGTTCTTGCCTACTCTTTCAGTTTTCTGCTTCCTGTGGTAAGTGATCCTTAATTTAAGTTTCTTACTTATAAGATACTTTGCATATTTAATTTCCTTTCCTTATGAGCTTATTTTCTGTTGCTTTGCAGCAATAAGGTAGTTTGGCTAAATGTCCACCCTGGAGGGGAAGTGACATGCTAGACCTTAGCTTGTGTCCTTTTAGTTGAGTTTGGTATGAGTATGTGTGTCCATACATGTAAGGCAAGGACCTCCTAGTGCCACATTTTGGGCTCATCTCCTTATAAGAAAAATACAAGTTATCAGGTGAGAATTTTCTTGACTTCTTTTATTCAAACTCTAAGACTTAGCCTCAACTACCCCCATGCTTTCTGTCATCTCCCATTAGCGCAGGAGAGGAGTTCTCCGGTTGCTCTCTGTCTTTAATCTCAATCCCTCCATGTGGTTCCTTTGTCCTATGCCCTCTTTCAGCTTGCTCTCTGTAGTTCCCTGGTGCAGTTAGATTTATGGAAGGAATTTCCTATTTTCAGTGTTCCAGATCTGTCCCTGCCTATTTACACATCAGACAGTCTTCTGTCTCTTTTACTCCATCAAGAATGTCCTGGTCAACCCCTTTATCATTCAGTCAAGGGTCACTTTTCAATCTTTCTTTCTTTATTCTCAGTAATATTTGTTAATGTTGACTACTGCCTTTGCAACGAACCACTCTCCTTTGCAACTAGCCTTCTCTCTGTCCTTAAATGTTGATATGTCTTCATGTTCTATCTTAGACATTTGAACAGTGGCCATGGCCAAGCCTACTACTTACTCTGGATATGTCTTGATGGTGTTATAAGCTACCACCCTACCGTAAATCTCTTTTTTATGTTTCCACAAGTACGACACTGCTGACTTGGCTGGTTAACCATTAATAATTCTTTATAATTGAAATTCCACACTCTTCCATGGGGGTAAGCTTGCCTGACTGTCATCCTCTGTGAAACCTGTTGAAAACTCTTTCTGTTTGTTTCAACAACAACTTATGTTTGTGTAATTGAAGTTTTTATTAGCTCCATTAGAGTAGATGCTCATAAAAGATAGGGGTTGAGACTGTTTTATTTGTATTACTTCCCTAGTGCCTGGCAGTGTCTGAAAAATAATATTTAGCAAACATTCTTTTTGCATGGATGATATTCAAACCTTTCTCTTTCATTTTCTAGCTTCCAATGTTGGTTCACATGGAATGCTTGATTTTCCGAAAACATCTCTTATGGAACTTATAGTGGAAAAGCAAAATGTTATTTCCTTGGATGCTGCTATAAAATTTATAAAATTAGCTTTTACTTATGAAGAATGGAGTTTGTTTGAATCTTCCACAGGGCAGCTTATACCTTTTCTCCAGGTAACATATGTAAACCTATTCACTTGGTTTTTTCTTTTTTTGTGAAAATGACATTGACTTTCTAATTCAATTGTGGGATATACTTCTCTAAGAGGCAGGATGATCCTGAATCAAAGAAAGCAGAGAAGGACTTGACACTTTTGATTGCAATAGAACCACTACTTAATGTAAAGAGAAACAAAGGGTCGATTTTACCTTTGGAAAACTATGCAGGACAACCAGTTCAAACTTACTTGAACCAAATTGCTTTTGATGGTGAGTACTTATTTACCTTCTTGAAAAATGTAGTTTTATCTTATAAAACATGTTATCTCTAGAGAAAGAATGTTCAGGCAAAGGGAGCAGGAAGTACCAAGGCCCTGAGGCAAGAGTGTGTTTGAAGACTGAAGGAATAACGTGGAGGCATGTGGGGCTGCAGTGCATGACAGGAGTGGTGCAGTCTGGGAATGTGGTAGGTGTCAAGGTTGTAGGTACAGCTGGGCTCCAGGTGATACCACTTTTCACCTTGAAGGGATGCTGTGTTTAATTCTAGTGAGTTTTGACATAAGACATTGCGTGGTAAGACAATTGCAGTAAATAATTTGTACCAAGTAGTGACATGCATTTTTTTCCCACTGGTTTCTGAACAGATATTATATTTCTTTCAACTGGCACATTTTAGATGCATTTGAATACTCAAAGCCTCCTTAATTTCTTTGGACATAGTTGGAATACATAATATGAGTAAATTATGATAGCAGTCTGTTTCAACTAGATTAGTGCTACCTATGTTAAATTTCTCTTAGAAGCATTTAAATATCTTATTGAAATATTTTCCTAATATTATTTGTGTAAAGTATTGTAGAACTTTTTGTTTTCATGTCTTTTGTATTTGAAGATTTGTAATTGACTTTTCCCCTGGTTTTATCTTTTTTTTTTTTTCCTACCTTTTGAATACAGATTCTTATGTGAGGACTTATGGACATTCAGAAGATATTCTTCACTTGGCAGCCATCTTGTATTTCTGTGTCTGTACCTCACACCAGGTGAATTAGCCAGTTGGATTAACTTTTAATAGAATGGAGTAAGTTATTATGCCTAATTCAAGGCAAGGTTTAAAGATTGTAGGCGAGGTACCTACAGTCCTACATAATTTTATTTTTTCAATTTAGTATTTATTTTATTTTCATCCTATATTATTTATTTTTTCTTTTCCCTCATTTTATCATATATATGTATATGCAATACATAGTGTTCACATTGACCTTGAGTATTTTGTGCACATATATATCATGTCAAAATTACAATCCCTTCCTCTCTCCTCTTTTGACCCTCCATGTCTCTTACATTTTTTATGGTTTGGATTTCTCTTATTAGAGAAACAATATAGTATTCAACTTTCTGGGTCTGATTCATTTTGCTGAGCATCATGGTCATTCATTTTCCTAAAAATGACTCAAATATGTCATCATTAATGCCAGAGTAATACTCCATTGTGTAAATATACCACATCTTTATCCAGTTATCTGTACTTGGGCAGATGTGCTTCTTCCAAGATTTGGCTATTATCAGTTGTGCTGCTATACAAAAGACATTCAGGTTATCATTACATCAATCAGATTTCTAAAGCTAAAATTATATCAATGACTAAGTAAATGAATTGCTGCATTAAATGAACTTAAGTCTATATCTCAAAAGTATATCACACATAAAGCAATAGATATAATGGCATACTTAGATATTTTAGAATTTTTAAAGAATTCTTTCCCAAAGAGGAGCAGGAAGAAATAGGTAAGATCGTTATTACAATTATAGGTACAGAGCTGAAATTGAGACATAAAATTTAAGAGTCACAGGTTGAACTAATAGCTGACTGAGTTCTTAGCCAATGGACAAAGGCTATTTGATCTTTTATTTTTAACACTCAATGACAGCTTCAGGGAAAAGAACCCAAGAGCCACTTATTATTTATCAACTCTTACTATTTTTAGAACTAATAATATCTGAAATCAAAACCTCTGCCATCTGCCACTCTACTACCAGCTAAATATCTGTACACATCATACATATCAAAAAGTTTCACAGATTGAAATTTTATACCAATTTCCCATGTTGAATATAATTATTATATTTTGCAAATTAATATAGTAATAGAAATAATAATTATGGAGGAAGTTTCACAGATTTTATGAAAAAACTGGTACAGTTTTAGTGGGATACCAATCAAATGATTGATGTCAATTTTTATTGTTACACTGTCTCTTTAGATGTTTCCTTTCCTCATGTTCTTTGGTGCTGCTAATCTTTCTGTCTCTCTCTTAGATTCCTTCAGGTGTTTTCTGCAATGCTGAGCTAGTGGTCACATATTTCTTTAGGGATTCTTGGTCATGAAAAATTTTTATTTCCCCTTCAATTTTTATGGATAATTTTGCTGGATATAACAACCTGGGTTGACACTTGCTGTCTTTTGCGGCTTGAGGGATTTTGCTCTGCCTTTAAAGTTTGCATTGAGAAATCTTTGGGTTTGATTCAAATCTTTAAAACCCAATTTGAATGAGTTTGCTTTGTTAATATAATGCCTATTTTTCTCTTGCTGCTTTGAGTATTCTCTTTATGTTTTATTTCTGAGGTTTTGATTATGATATACTGTGGTGAGTTTCATTGCTGTTTGAGGTTATTTGGTGTTCTATAAACTTCTAGTAAAAAAGTAAAAACAAATTTCAAAATTGGATGGGACTTATGTACTTGCCTAAAAATGTTTGGGGCTTTTCTTTTTAGAAGTAGTAGCATAAAAACATTTAAGAATAGGGAGTCAAGCTAGACAGCTTGGGTTCGAATGCCTCTGATATGCTTCATAAAGTTTCTTTCACCTGTGGAATAGTTCATCACCTTGTGCTTGAATTTGCCCATCTACATGGCGGAGGTGATTGTAATGGTACCCACCTTATGTGTTTGCTTAAGTGAGATCAAGTGAGTTGGTACATGTATAGCTCTTAGAGCATACCTGCCCCATTGTAATGTTATAAATACATATTTTCTTATTCATTTATCTCATCTCTTTTATTTTCAGAATGTTCAGCCTGATAAAGAAATCGTTGTGGACATAATAATGTTCTTGTGGCAGAAATTCAAATTAGGAATTCATCGGATCAGTTTTTCCAGAAATGACTTTGCAAAATTCACCCAGAAAACCAGTACTAGCAAAGTATTCTCTCTCTTTTTTTTGGTTACATTTTATACTTTTTCTTAATTCAAATTGCAGTAGACATTTCAAATCTAGATTTTCTCAACTTACTCACCTTGTAACTACCATAATTTGAAGATGTATGTGTTACGGTTTCTCCAGTGATGTGTGAACCTTGTTGTAAAGTGTGTCCCTGCAATCTTGCTCCACTTTTGACTTGGAAGGTGTGGGAAGGGTGTTTCATATTTAAAGAAAGACATTAAAATAATGTGTGTGAGGTCATGCTAGCTTGGATAAATTCAATATGATGATTAATAATAGAGAATATGAATAAGTAAAAGTTTTCAGGTTTTTTTCTCCCTGAAATAATATTTTTAGGTGATTTAAAGGAGCTGTTTATTTCATGGAAAAGACAGAGTTGAACATTTGAATATTATGACCTAGAGCTTAAGAAAAAATACCATAGCAGTAAATATTTTATCTCCCATGACTCCGAGCCTCCTAAGATTCATTACATCAGAATGCATAGGTTTTTTTTTATCTTGTACTCTCTTAACTAATAATGTGGGTGCATAAATATTATTTTATCAGGTTAGGTTTAGACAGTGATGGTTTTATGTGCTGAGCTTTAAGGATATAGGCATGAAAGTTATTCCTAAGGCACCTGGAGTGGAGCTTGAAACACCTGTTTCTTCCTCACTAATTTGGAGGACTTTGATCACTATCAGCACAGCTGCCTTGAAGGGAAAATAACTGGAGATACAGATAATATTCACTGATACATAAAAATAACAGATCATAAATTTACCATTCTAGCTATAGACATTCAGACTATAAACATGTGAATCTTCTTTATAAATTTATATAAGCGGATTTATTATTAAATATTGCCTTTTAAGGTTACTTTATATTATTTATAATTAAGATGTACTAATAAGGAGGTCTGTATAATATTCTTCTTGCTTAGATGATTTCAGAGAGGTGCTAAATTTTGAAAAATGTGCCTACATGCAGTAGGTTTAATTGATTTTGTTGTGTATTTTCTCTTCAGTGGCTTTACCTTTTGTGGAAGATACATGAAGTGATTCACTGCTGTGCAATGGAGGACATAGACATTGTGGTGGTGGCAGAGGTTGCACTAAGATTAACTGAAATATTAGAGATTTTAGGAAGCCCAAGAAGAAAACTTAAAAAGTGTCTAGGTAAAATACTAGAAAATATGGGATTTTTAACTTATATACAAATGTAAATATATAGACATAAATGAGAATACAAGGTAAGTTCTGTTAGTGGAAGCTAGGCATTCTGATATCATGCTCTATTGGTAGCATCATTAGAGACAGGTTATGAGATAGCGAGGTTTAATCCAGTGAAGACGTGAAGAGAAGGTCACGCACTCTGATGGTTCAATGGCCGAATTCTTTCCACCTCCTCCTTCCTGTATTTCCCTCCTCCATGCCCTGCTACCACTTATTTTTCCCCCTGTCCTCCCTCGTTCTTCTTTATTTTCCTTTTTTCCACTCCCCTTTCATATTTTCTCCCTTTTCATGTCACACAAGAGCGAGTATTTCTTGACAGAAGAGAGTATGTTGGATTGCTGTTAGATTCTTGGCCCTTACCATGTTACCTGACACAAGATAGGAGTTCCAATAAATATTTGTGGAATGTGTCAATGCCCTGTATTTTATCTCCATTTGTATTCTCTTCTTTCCTTATTCCCTGTTGCTTCAGCTCTTCAAGGTTGTTAGACCGCCATATAGCTTCTCGGCTTCCCTGTTTAGCATTAATGTGAGCCCCTAGGTGCCATCCTATAATCCTTAGGACCCTTCCCAAGGCCCTTGCGCTGTATGTGTGTCTTTCATATTTTTGCTTGCTCATTACCTTCTTAACTTCTGGGTTAAAAAAGAAAAGGACTTTTTTCCAGCTTTTCAATAGCCAGGGGAATTTTTCTAGAGTATCTGTTATTGGAAACAAAAGGCCCAATTATCTTTTATAAAGTCTACTTTTTTTAAAATTTGTTTTTTTACTAGTTATGTTTCAAAGACTATTGTTTTATGCTGCTTAATTATAAATGGGCTACATACAATTTAAAATATTAATTATTTTAAAAAAATGTTGGATGTCTAAAGAATTAATCAAGATTGTGGCATAATCCATATATAAACATGAAATATTTCTATATTGATGGAAAGAAGGATTGTTCCCATTTGAATATATAAAGTCATAATTTCCTAAGAATGTTATTAACATCACCATATTGAAACATAAAACATAAAAGTACAAGCTGTTCTTCTATATTAACTATGGTAGTCTGCTTCAAGATATTTATTAGGTTTATTAAGTAATATATTGTTTAGTTTAAATTATTAAACACATTTTAAAATAGGAAAGTAGCATCATCATATAAATTTTTATAATTTATATCCTCTAACTCAAAGTAACCTTCTTTGATTGCTGTCTCAGCTCATGAGGCTTCTATGCTGATATCTGAGTGATTTAGGTGACATTTGCAGTGCATATAGGAAGAATGATACCATAGTATCTTGCTGATCAAAAGACTTCTTGGTTAATTTGGCGAGTTACTACTTTGCAATTTTCTCTTCTTTCTTTCTTTTCTTGGTTTGGAATCTGTCTTTGTTGCTCAGGTTGATCTGGAACTCCGGGACCCAAGTGACCCTCTTCCTGCAGCCTCTCAAGTAGCTGGGTTATAGGGATGTGCCACAGGGCCAGTCTCTACAATATACTCTTAAATTACTTTGTATAATTAAAATATTTAATCGCATGAAAGAAATAATTTGATATTTAGCCAAATTCTGAAGTGTTGATTCATTTCTAAGATAATTACATAATTAAATAATTTAAAAGATAGCCAGTTTAATATAATGAATTTTTTTCTTTGTTTTATACTAGGGATGAAGTCCAGTGCCTTCGCATTGAGTTACATTCCCAGCTCTAGTATGATTTTTATGACTATGATTCAGTGTTCTATCCTCATTTTTGTTCTTCTTTTCGCCTTTATTTTTTCCTCTCTTATGCTCTCACTTATTGGTCCTTATTTTTTCTCTCTTCCTCCACTTTTTTTCACTTCTATTTTATTCTGTCCTTTTCTTTTCCAGACATACCTGTAAGAAAAGGGGAGGAAGAATTCTCTGAAATGCCAAAAAAGATTCTGGAAGTTCTTCCAATATTAAAGGTACTATAACATATAATAGAAGATATAGTTAAATATGTGAAGTTTTGTTTCCAAATAACAACAAATTTGTAAATGTGTAACGATTCATTCTAGAAAGAATGCTGAATATTTAAAATGTAAGAATTTGTGGTTTTTGTGTACATAGAAAAGTACAGGGATGCTTTTCTACTTTTAATTTTTCTGTAGAAAAAAATTAAGTTATCTTAAAAAATAAACTAATGTATCCTAAAGAAGCTCACAGTTATATCAACACTGATAGTTTGAGTTCATTGTGGTTCATAGATTTGTAGAACAGGGTTGCTCAGCATATGTGTCTGACAGATTGAATTCTTATCATACTGAAATAGTCAGGAACAGGCATGGCACATGGGAAGTTTTCTCTTAATTTAAGAGGAGAAAGAGCATGTGGAAGAAAAGAGATACTTTTTATTGTACTTCTCTGATTGTATTTGAATTATTTCTGTACCCCATGGGTTTAATTTTTGTACATATAAATGGAATTCTGGGGGAGTTGCCTCATATATACAATAAGTATCCATTTACTTACAGGCAAAAGCATTTATAAACTCTCTTATGTGTTGCTAGAAAAGGATGTTGTGGTCAAGCAACTGTGAGTGACTTTGGATTATGCAGAGTATTTACTGTGAGATTGCCAGAGACATTGATTTGTTTGTGAGTAGTGTGACTTCCCAAGGAGATATAAATACAATGTGGTCCATGACTTGAGAGTAAAACCCCATTACTCACTGTGGAATATCTCCATTAGGATGCTAATGTTGCATGGACTATTCTTAAAAAAATCTTTTTCTAGAGAGGAATCTCTGAACTGTGTTTTGATTTGCCTGACTTAATTCATAAAATACAATTTTAAATTATAAAAGTACATTAACATTGGAAGGTGTTTGGAGATATAAAAATGAAAAAAAACTGTTAGCTTTACCATATTGATTAAATATTACCATTTTCTGTATACTCTTGTAGTCTTTCCTATTTTAAACACAGTAACATTGTTTTTTTCTTAGCATTAGTTCATCAGTATTTTTTTCTGAGTTTTAATATAATTTCTGCCCTTGAAAACCAATTTAAATATGATGTAAAATTGTAAAATATATTATCATTCCAATTTTAACATACATTCTACTGAAGTAAGTGTAATATAAGAAGTATTATAAGCTAGGTATGGTTTTTGAGCACCTGTAATTCCAGCAACCTGGGAGGCTGAGGTAAGAGGATTCCAAGTTTGAGCTCTACCTGAGCAATTTAGCAACTTAGTGAAAACTTGTCTCAAAAAAACAAACAAACAAACAAACAAACAGAAAAAAAACCCTGGGGATATAGCTCCATGCAAAGGCCAGAGGCTCAGTTCTCAACGAACACACACACACACACACACACACCCCAAAACAAAACACCCAGAAATTCAAACCCCAAAGCCTATTTCTCATCAGCTAACTTAAGAAACAAAATATTGCGAGTATAGTCACCTCTCAGCATATGTGGTGGTCCAACCAGGACTCTCAGCAGTGTTGAACTATGCACATACTCAGGCCATTTATATTATATAATGTCATAATACTGCATAAAATTTATTCACATCCTGCCTCTTGCCTTAAGGGAATAATAACAAGAAAAAGTCTGTACATATTCAACACAGACATAGTGTTTTTTTCAAGTATTTTTCATCTTTGTTGGCTGGGTGTGCATGCACTGAGCCCAGGGCTTTGAAGGACCCTCTTGTACAGATGGAACTCACCTCCTTGTGTTTGTCCTAATCACATTGCCTTTCTCCCCACCTAGGACTAGTTACTGCTCTCAGGAGTGGACTGTGAGTCAGGGATTTTTTTTTTTAATTGCTTATATGTACATTCTGTGCAGGAAAGAATATTGCTTTGTCTATTTTCCTATTTACATAAACAGTGCCATGTTATTCGTATTCATATTCATCTTGCTTTCACTCTCAGTGCTGTGTTTGTGAGTTCTACCTCCAGCTGGCTTGTGGTGCCATTGCATTCACTTTCACTACATCCAATTTGTTCAAACAATGCTTGATAGATTTGAGATCTGAAATAAGGTATTTTGCCTTCAAAGTCCAGGTTTTTAGTCTCTATGATGTGTTGCCTCTAGATTAAAAAAATAAAAACCTTTTAGTATATTTACACCAGATATTTTTCTAACAAGCAGACATAAATAAATTCAATTGGCCTTTAACGATATGCTCCTTTCTCACCACTTTTATTTGTGGCAAACCATTGAAATATAAGAATGAGTGCTAATTTTAAAATGCCATAGTTGTTATAAAAAAGTCCTAAGAAATTGGGTACTAGGCAGTCATCATCAGGAATGGGTAGAAGGGCTATGAGAAGGGTTCATTCTGATTTATTTCATCACATGAATGTTTATCTCCTAGTTATTAGTGTTAAGGGATGCAAATTTGAGTTCTTCATGGTGCATTATGTCTTCTCAAGAGGAGCAGATTTGACAACTCTCAAGTTGGGAACAGAGACTGACTGCACAGGATAGGCATACTAGCTGTGTGATAACAGTTTTTCCAAGGATCACTCTGGATGTATTCAAACATAAGTTCAGATGCAAGGTTCTTAAAAGTTTCTTAGGTAGACTCTTAAAGATGCTAGAGTGTGAGAATGGGCTGGTTCTTACTCACTCAGGCACCATAAAGAAGAAATAGTAATCTTATTAGAAGCTATATGGTACTAAATTATGGCTTGAAATGGGATTTTTTGACAAGTAAAGCCACTAAATTAAATGAATTTCTTAGATCATGTCAATTTCCTACCACAGAGAAATAGAACACCATTTGTGAGTTACTGTTATTGTTCCTTAAACTAGGAAAATGCATTTCTCTTAAAGTAATTTATTAATGCTTTCTTATAAATTATCAAAATACAATTGCAGTATGAATGGCAGGTCCTAAAGTCTACTCAGCTAAACTTGGGTATATGGTAGATGAAGTGATTACTTTGTATGTCTAGGAGCCTAGCATTTGGTTTTGGAAGACCAGAAGTTGAGTCTTGACTCTGATACTATTTGCATGACCTTGAATGAATGATCGTATTTGAGTGTTACCTGTGAAATCATAACAGTACTTACCTATTCCACTGTGTTAAATGGTTTAAATGAGTTATTGGTAGGAGAAACCAGTACCTAACACCTGGTAGTTACTCAACATTTTTTTTTTTAATGTTTCACCTAGATCATAGATCATTTATCTCAACTTAGGGTTCTCCACCACTTGGATGGGAGTGAAGTGAGGAAAAAAGACTGAGTATTGTAAAGAAAGTAAAAAATCTATATAATCACCTAGTAGAGTCTCTAGTGGGATAATTTACACATCTTACAAAGTTACTATTTAAAAGATACGTGAGGTATTCCTGTGATTACATGACATGAAATATTCTAAAAATTTCACAGACTACAGCGCATCTATTTCTTCATGTGGATTATGCAATTATGATAACTAGTGAGCATATTTTAGGGCTATGGCAAGTAAGAGATTAGTCTTTGCCAAGTGTTCAGCCTTGTACGTGAAGCATACTTAATTAAATGTTAGCTATGATGCTGATGAAGATGGTAAGATGAAGATGGGGTGACAATGATGGAGGAGTGTGGGGTCTTTGAAATATTCTGATATGACAAAAGGGTTCTTACTGACAACTGTTTCTGGTCAAAGAGAAACTTAGATGACTTACAATTTTTCCTGCTAGAAAACACATAGAAATTTTGGACACAATTAAACAAATATACTCATGCATATTGCAGATCTCACAAGAAAGTAAGGTAAATGCCAGGAATCAAAATAGCCGAGGGTAACTGAAGACCACAATGGAAAACTGACAAGTGGTGGCTGGGGTGGCTGGGTGTAGTTAAAAGGAAATATAGGTGTTGAACAGTCACTTGCTGACAAGAAATGAGGCTTGGACACATGAGGCTTGTAGCATTTGTTTCCTCAACCTTGTCTACAAGATCTGAAATTCTGTCCTCAAAATATTTTAGTCATCTTCCCCTGCTATCACGTATATTTTTATATGCCGAATTTCAACAAGATTTCATATTTTCCTCTTTATTAAAATGTTCCTTCGTATCTTGTATTTCCTTATTTACCTCAGCCAACTTTTTATTTGTGGCTTCAGTATGCTCAGTGAGCTTTGTGTCCACTAGGACCATTATTTGCTTAGTAAGATCCTCTTTAAGCCTGCTGATCATTGTATTTCTTTGAGAATACCTTGTTTGAACTGGTTGTTTGACTCATTTATTTGCTTTCTGATTTCCTACCATATGAGTTCCACTACTTCAGGGCCTATGACATTAGTTTCTGGGGTCTCAGTCATCTCTGTGGGTGCCCTGTTGCCCTGTCTTCTTCCCATGTTTTTGGTGTTGAGAGGCTTCACTTTAGAGGCTTAGCTGAGAGATTTCTTTGAACAGCTATGATGGTCTGTGGTGGGGAGCAGCAATTCCTCTTAGTTCTGTGCTGGGAGTAGGCAGTGAGGGGGGCCTGACAGTCTGATGACCTCTGAGGTGTCTTGTCCTCCGTGTGCACCCCCCCCCCCCTCCCCAGCACACCACCCTAAAGCTCTCCTGCCTGTCCTGGCTTCCCTCCCCAAAGGGTGGGGCTCACCCCCATTGGAGGTGCGCCTGCTACACTGAGCCATTCGGGAGGTTGGCAGCCATTTTTCTCCTCTCTCTGCAACTGCCTATTGTGCCAATTTCTTCCTAGGAACTGTTGAGGGGTGACCCCAAAAGCCTTGATGTGCTATTTTGAGCTTTCTTTTACTCTAGTGGGTTCAGTCTTGTGCTCTTTTTTTTTTAATGGCTCATGCTTACATCATTGCCTGTTATGGCTGCCGAGCATTGCTCTGATCTGGGCTCCAGGAGGCCATTCCTAGGGGGAGCACACATTGTGTTTGTAGTATGAGCTACATGCAGGTTCATTTTCTGGAGGCTGGGGCTACCAACTGTGGACGATTTCCACTTCTCTCAGATTTGCGCTTACCTCTGTCTGAGGTTCTGCCCTTGGGACTTTTCTCCGTCTGTGGTCTGTGGGTGCTGGCAGCTCAGGACCATGCCGAGTCAGTGCTGTTTTTCTCTACTTCCAATATGACTTCAGGATTTCTTACCCTCCTGTGGCCTCCTGTCAGTTGTTGGGGTGTTGCTTCCTCTCCTAGCTCAGTCAGATGTTCCAGGATCCATTCAGGCTTTCCTCTGACTGCAGGTGCCTGTGTCTTCCAGTGGTTTGCAGCCATTCTGGGGCAGCTCTCTAGGTTGCTTGTTTTTTTTTTTTTTTCTCCTCTTTCAATGTTCCTTTGGGATTTCTGATCTCCCCCTGGCCTCCTTTCAGTTGTTGGGGTGCTCCTTCCTGTCCTAGCTACACTGAGCAGGTGTTTTATGACTAACTTCTCAACTTATAAGTGGGTTGATATGGAGACATTGTGCAGCTCTGTTACTCGGCTGCCATCTTTACCTGGAAGTGTAAGGAAATACTAAGTTTGTCTTTGCTCACAGACACAATGCATGGCTGTATATTTAGTAATAGCAATCTAAATACCTATCAGCAAATGGGTGAATGAATCAGTTGTGGAAAACTTTTTAGAGTAACACTAGTTCCTTGTAGCTGTGAGAACAAATGAACTAGAAAAGGCTTGACTTAATGTCAATGAGGCATCATTGCAGTTCCTCTCCATAGTTACCTTTGAATCATGGGAGGAAGTTTTTGGAGCTATATTTCTAGCATCTCATTTCCATGTAGCTCTAGGTGGTTAATCTTCCAATGAAGGAAAATTTGCATGAATTTGTTATGCAGAAAAGCAGAGAGTTCTCATTCTGCAATGGTAGATGGAATTTACCAGTCACACTGAGTAAATTCTTGCAGTTCACATGCTTCAGTGTAGTAGGTGCTTGAGGTTGTATCAGCTGCCTCCTAGACACTTAGATTTACAGAGGCTTATGAGTAAGTTCTTTAATCACAAGGAACAAAACGATCACTGGAAGATTCCTTTCCTTTGTTGGTCTATGCCTTTCAAGTATGATGGATGCCTCTTATTTTGTGCTTGGAATATCTACAGTAATTCTGTATTCATAACCAAACCCTTCCAGACCCATTGAGGTACATTCACCAACTTGAATAAATTTCAAATATATATAGTTGAGAGAAAATAAAGCACCCTGCAGAATTTTGTAAGGTGGAATTTACAAAGTATGGAATGTGATACCGCATATACCTAAGAACACGTATGAATATAGTGAACATTTAAAAAACCATACAAAAGAATGGTAAAACCAAATTCAAGGCAGTGACTCCCTTAGGGGCAGAAAATAGAAATGACATAGTGGAGAGTTACACAGGGAATTTCAGTTTTATGCGTATATGTGTGTAGACTTTATTTTCTAAAAATAATTTTTGGAAAAAATGGAGAATTTGAAAGTTTGTACAAAGTTGGTTGCTTTTTATATTATTCTCTGTCTCCCTGATCTCCTTATGTTAGGAAGGTACTTAGTTTTGAAAGTTTTGATGCAGTTATTGTATTTGATGACTCTTAAGTCTAAATTTCCAGCTCTGAGTTTTAAAAAAATAATTTTTAAAATTGTGCTCAAATTTTGTGAGCTGTATTTAAAAATATTACCTGTATATTTGACATGATCAGAATTTTGAATATGGTAGATAGAAATTGCATAAATGTTTATGAAAGGTTAATTTGGCCTTAGTCAATGATGAAATGTGTTCATTCTTTTTATCTTCACTGATAATATTTAACATTTAGTCAAAGATCAATATATTTAGTAAGACATATGTCACTGTTAATTTTGGATAGACTATTTAAATTTTTGTTATTTGGTTTTGAATTATTAAAAAGACTTCGGAGATTTTGCATAGGTTTTCTTTTTTACAAATCTTTTTATGTTTTAGAAAAATATATTTTATATTTTCATTATCTTTTTATATTTTAGAAAAATCCTGCAGAACAGTTAATTTTTGCTTATGATCTTCTTAACAAAGCAATTGATAGGATGAATTTGAATTGCATGTTAACTACTTTGCCAAATGGATCATCAGTAATTGACCACTGCTATGAGAAGGTAATAATGAAAATATTTTATATTAGGTTGAAGTTTTATTTAACTAGGATGAGGTCTGGCCTTGCAAATAAGTTCAGCATGACTTCTGGTAGCTTTACTGTTGTAGACACATTTTTCTCTGCCCAGAAGAGATCAAGGAGAGTAAGCAGTCTTTCAATTTGTCAGTGAAGAGGGCATTGATAATTCTTAAGAGATTGATACTCTTTTATTACAAGTGAGTCAACTGCAAAGGGCTAAGTAGTGAGGAAAATTTAGTCACTCTCAGTAAAGTGGTAACTTGATGATAGTTGAATAAATCTACTTTTAGTGACTTTTGATAGCTGTATTTCTTTTTATTGTATGTATTTTGATAACTGTATTTATGTTATTTTGGTCTGCCAAACCAAAGTGCTCTTATGATGTAGATGGAGAAACTTGCAAACCAATGGCAGAAAATCATTTCATAATGGATTTGCATCTTGAACTAATTCAAGCTCAGCATCGAATAGCTGTTCTGCTTCTTGACCAATTGCAAGGTAGTGGTAATCAAAGCAAATAACACACTTGGAGCAATTTTAATCCAACTTTAAGTACAAACTCAATTTAATTTGTAACTGTTCTTGTTGATTGAATGCTTTCCAGATAAATTTGATTATTTTGTTTTCTTCTTTGATTAATACCAATTGATACCTTTTGTTATTGCTTTATACTTTACATATCAAATCAGTTAGTAGGCTTCATAAAATGTTTGTTATTTTACAGTATGTTTATGTTTATTTTACAGTAAATTCTTGATATTTTAATTCAATCAAGAACATTTATTTAGTATCTACCAAAATCCTTTTTCATCTATTTATCCTTTTATATTTTAAGCATTTATATACTTTCAAAAAGTATTTACCTTATGACCTTCCGGGTAAGGCGAGAAGAAAATAATAATTGAAATATCTTTGTGTCTAGTTAAATAAATTGAAAATTAGGTAAAGTTTTCCCTAATACTTAAATGATATCCTTAGAATAATAACCTTGGACAATCTTTGGACTGAAAAGATTTGGTTCAGAAATACATTTCAGAATGTGAACAGAATTATAGTGTCAGGTTTTCTTCAAGTAACTGATCCATGATTCTCACTTAATAGCTATATTATCTTCTTTTAGTGGATCTTATGTATTCTTGGAGTTACTTCTAAGTCATTTATTCTTTACTTGTCGACCACAAGTTTGTGAAAGCCAAGTGATTTTTTTTTTTTTTAAATCAGAGGCTGCTTGCTACTTACAGGTATTGATGGTTTAATTTTAAGTTGAATTATTTATTATTTCTTGGCAGTATCTCTGGTTCTTGATTTTTTTTCTTTGCTTTATTGAGACCACAGTAGCACATTGCCTTAGTTACTTTTTTCATTGCTGTGACCGAAATGCCTGATATTCACAACATAAGGGAAGAAAGATTTATTTAGCTCAAGATTTCAGAAGGTCTCAGTCCATTCATGAGCAGTTGGCAATGGCAGAAGCACATGGTGGTGGCCTAGCAGACGAAGCTGTTCATGGCATCATGGGTAGGAAGTCAAGTCTGGGAGGAAGAACGAAAGTAGTGCACACCCTTTCAAGCCTCCACCTTGGCACATTCTGCTCCTTCTAGATTACATGCACAGTAATGTGCCACATGCTTATAATCTACGGCATGCTCCCAATCTACCACACACCTGTAATCCATTGTGCACCATACACCTGTAATCCTCCATTTGCCATAATCCACCCCTCCTGACCAGGGCCCACCTCTAACAGCACATGATTCTTATAGTAATCCATAACATCCACACATGTAAGGCTTTTCTGGCGGGCATTCCAGATCCAAACCATAACACACATACTATCACTTTATTCCTCTTGTCTTTCTGCACTTCATTACCCTGCTGCTAGATTAATGTTTCCTAAGTACTGTTTTTTTTTTTTTTTTATTCAGGAACCTTACAATGATTGTCTGTTCATTACTATGGTATTAAGTATGATTCTTCTGTGTCTGGCAAGAGTTTTTTTTTTTTTTTTTTGAAATCTCATCCTTATCTCCAATGATTGTAACCAGGGTAGCTTAATTAGTACTTATACAATACCCGAGCTACTCAAAGAGCGATGCATTATTTTCTCCTAGGCATTGCAATCCCTATACAGATAAATTTCCTTCTCCTTTGCCATTAAAGAAACCTTATACTGCTTAACAGTGTTTGTTCATCTTGTCAATCACCATCCCTGGGTAACTCAGGTATATTAGCAAAGTAATTAAAACTCAAAAAGGGGATTTATTGTAAGGTTACTACAGGCACCCTCACATCCCTCCAAGGACCGAAACAAATTATTTCCAGGTCTCTTGAGGATCAGATTTGGAAATTAAGAGTCAGTGCTACAATTTCCATACCCCTGGGCCAGTGTAGTCTTGTCCTTTTCTCCCTCATCCAGGTTCTTTTCCTTAAGAAATGGTCAGAACTATAGTCAGTCCCAATTGCTCATGGTTATCAACAAATGGTAGTCCTTATGTTTTAGTTGACAATCTTGTGGGAAGATTCTGGCCCTCCTGAGGTACTCAGAGCTCCTGCGAAGATCGTGATGAAGCAATTTCTCTAGAAAGGGCTGAGAGCATTGTGACAGCTGATTCATAGCATGACTTGCTTGCCATCTACTTTACAGGAAGGTAAAGTGAACAAAAGTTCAAGGTCAAGGTAATTTTATTTAAGATGAAGTAGAAAATAAAATACATTTATATTTTGGAAATTCTATGCCCTGAGGTACAATCTGACAATAAAGTTGTATCACAACAGTTTTATTTGCATTTTATCTATTAATGATATAGAGGAGGCAAATAGTTACTCTTTAATGTGTAAAATATTTTCTGTCTTAGATACAAGCCTAATTACAATGACAGTCATTTTCTTCAGTTTTGCAGACTCCAACTGTTAGCAAAAATATTTCTGCCAGAGGTTCCGAAAAGTTAAAGCAATCTGGAAACGTTGATTGTTTTACAGGTAATTAAAATTGGAATAACTTGTATTTTCCCAAAATTTGAATGATAGTTATTATTTTGTCTTGTTGGTAAAATATTTGTTTGCTTTCAGAATTAAGTGTAATGAATAAAATAAGAAAGAATAAGCTATCTAAAGCAGTTTACTTAATGCAGAAAGCTCTTTTAATATTTGAGAATGATCCAACTTCTACATCTTCATGGAATCTTTTGACGGTAACAGCATTTCATTTCTTCTTTTGTTCTCAAAAACTGAGTCATTTATTTCTTTTTAAAATTTATTGCTCTTAGATTTAACTATGAAGTTTCAGTTTTACCATCTGTAGTTTATCCTGAGCATAGGAACTAATCTGTACTTCCATTACTGAATTTTTGAAATGAGAGATTATGTCTCTGTAGGGACAACCTATATAGGAAATCAAATAAAGTCAGAAGAGATCAAAATGAGGCCTGTTATAGAGTTACAGTGATACTGTGCTGGCCTACTGTATTTCTTCATTTGAAATTAAAATGGTTAGAGTCCATTGGCTAATGGATTTTCCCTCTCAGATGGATGTTGCCAATTTATGTATCAGTTATGTCATTGTTGGTCACGTTTCTCTTTTGTGTTGGGGATTAAACCCAAGGCCTTCTGCCTGCCAAGTGCACATTCTATGACTGAACTATATCCCTTGCCCTTGTTAGTTTTAATTGAGTCAGATTCTGACCTTGAAATTGTTTTATGTTCTTGCTGATTCATTATTTATTAATTTTAATTTAACTTGCTGTGACACAATCACTTTTTCAAGCTGTGGGATCTTCTTAATTTTTGCCCTTATCTATAATCTAAAAACATTTGATTATATTGGCTTTATTAGCTAACTTTTCATAGCTATGACAAAATACCTGAGACATTTAAAAAGAGGGAAGGTTTAGTTTGGCTCACAAAATCACAGGTTTCAGTACATGGTTGCTCGACCATATTGTTTTTGAGCCTGTGGCAAGGCAGTACAGTGTGACAGAGGTACGTGACATAGGAAACTTGCCTCATGGCATATGATAAGCTTCAGACTAGACTACATATTGTGAGCAAAAATAGAGAGAGAAACAGAGAGAGACAGAAAGATAAAGAGAGAGACAGAGACAGACAGACAGACACTGGCCAGAGGTCTCAACAGTTTTTCAAGGCATGCCCCCAAGGTCCTAACTTCCCTACCTGTCTGCTCAGCCCCACCTACTAAAACTTTCACAACCATCTAATTGTGCCAGAGCTCAGTGGCCAAGTCTCTAACATATGGACCTTCGGGAGAGATAGAAGATCCATTTTGTAGCTTGTCTGAGTGAATGGCACATGAAAATAGAAAATAATGCTACAAATGACTTGGTTGATAAGAGAACAGAAAAAGTAGGTCAAAACTAAGAGTTAAGAGAGAAAAGTTAGTCAATTAGTATGCAAAGATGAAGAACCAGAACAAAGAGAGGTATTGAAGATACACAAGAGGGAGGTTAGTATGGAAAGTGTATTCCAAGAGGGAAGAGGATGAGATTGAAAGTACAGGTAAAGGAATTATTTTCAGTTAAGGGTGGGCTACAGATCAGATACTTTATCCTATGATACAGAAAGACAAGAGCATGATTAACACAGCTAGAAAAAAGCTTGTTGGTTTGGATGTAGAGAGCTGAGTTGATGTCCTCAGTACAAAATTTGACAAATTGGAGGGGAAGGGATAGTTCATATGGAAAGGAGGATGAAGAAGGTTGGAGAATGTGGAGGAAGATGTAAGGGAGCTAATTGCAAGTCAAAAAAAGACCATCCAGCATCATCAAGTTCTGAATGAGGGTGAAGACTGAACTTCCAGAGGGCCTCATCTTCACAGTGGTATGACACCATGTGGATATGGTATTCTCAGTAACAGTAATAACAGAGTATTTCTTCAAGGCTGGATTAAGAAAATTGATGGCATGGGTTAAATGTTTATGGTATGAAAAAAATAAATACAGGTTGAGTGAGGAAGAAAGTCACACCATCAAGATATTTAAAGACTTGGTCATTATGGAAATATCAAGAGACTAGACATTTCTGTGAGATCAACTCAGGAAAAAGTGAAGTTCTGAGAGAGCTAGAAGCTTAAGAGTTTGAAGTTAGCAAGTAGGGTATCAGAATTTAAGATTTCTTATATGGCTGGTCCTGGTAGTGCAAGCCTATAATCTCATCACTATGGGAGAATGAGGCAGGATGATCCTAAGTTTGAGGCCAGCCTGGATAACTTAATGATGTAGCGAAGACCCTATCTCAAATACACAATAAAAAGTACTGGGAATGTAGCTCAGAGCAACGGCCCTGGGTTCAATCCTTAATACTGAGAAAAAAAAAAAAAAGATTTCTAATAGTAAACACTTTTGGTCATCTGTCCAAATGTTGATTTATTGCCTTCTCTTTGTTGTCCTGCTTTATGGGTCCCGCCTTTTCTTTTTTTCTCCCTGAATTTATTCATAGGTAGATCCAGTCTGTGGGAAAGTAGAGAAATGATATGTACTCAGCAGGTAAGTTTTACCTAGCTCAACTGTGAGGAATGTTTAAGAAACACGTGGGAGAGCTTATGTGAAGTTGAATCCTGAAGTGGAAATAAATGAAGCTAAATACTAAAAGATACACAGCATTAAACTGAAGCTGAAGACTTAAAGAATACTTAGCAGCTAGAGAAAGAGGAGTGTAGAATAGAAAGGACATTCTTGGTGGAGAGGACAATGTGTGAAAGGTTCAGAATGCTCAAAACTTGTAGTTTTACCGGCTCAGGTGCAGCAGGGGCAAGAGGGGGACTGGCAATGCAAGAAACCGCAGAGAAAGTGGAGGTGAATCATGAGAAGTCTTTACAACAGACTGCGAGTGTTGGATGGACCAAAAATATTATTGTTCAAGGTGGGGAAGTATTTGGGAAGAGCTTCATTTTATTTGAATTTCTGGTTATTTGAATGAGTTAGTTTTATGACAGTGTTGGGTAGATAGAATTGACAAGGCCAGTTGGCCTCTGCTCACTCTTGGGAAGACTCCCTTGGTGTGTTCTGATCCATGTTCTCCGAAGAGGCTTCTGTGGGTCTGATGTATGTATGGGTATGACATATGATGAATATTTGCTTGGAGAACATTGGTGGTTCAGTCCCACTTTTATGGAAAAATCCTTCCTTCCTTCCTTCCTTCCTTCCTTCCTTCCTTCCTTCCTTCCTTCCTTCCCTCTACTTTAGAAATGCTCTTTTCAGGATTAAGGTCAAGGTAAGTAAAACCTCTGCAGTATTCTCTGGTTTCATTATGACTCAGTCCTGTGTTTCTAACATGATAATTAATGCCTGTTCCTTATTTTGTCTCTCCTTTCCTTCCACTGAGGCTGGAGAGCATGCTGGGAATGTGGGAAGTTTCAAGTTTTCATCACATAACTCTTCTTTCTATTTCTTAAGTGAAACTATTTTAACTTAAGAGAAATTATGAGCGTGATGTTCTATAAATAATATAGACTCATGAGATGCGTTCAGAGGCTTTCATTTATATGAGGACTCCTCCACAAAGATTTCTACCAACTGGGAGCACGTTGGGTTTTATTTTGAGGTTCTGTAATTTCTTTAGCCACCTCTTCTGCTTCTCAGTCATGGTTTTTATCCAAGTGTTAAGGCTTAATGATCAGTCCTCAGGGTACTGCTAAACAATGGTGTTATAGCTTAAGTAATTGCCAAACTTCCTTTTTAAAAGAAGACAAATAAACTTTTTTCCCTGGGCAATCATTTTCTGCTGGGGTACATTACAAAATCTTTTACATTATCATGATCTTGTAATAAAATTGTCACTAAATCAGTAGTTAATGTGCCACCTGATACCATAAAAAAGTATGAAAGCTTGTTTCTTTCTTGAACTCTTAAATAATTCCTATCTTCTTGGAGTGTTTCTGAAACTTTCCTGTTCTTGTGAATCCAGACAATCTCATCAGTTATCTGTTTAATTTGAAATCAGTTAAAAATGGACAAACTTGTTGCCACTGATGCGGTTACCCTTGATAACTTGTTAGCTTTTCAAGTCTAACGACTGTTATTTGATTCCTCCTGATTGTGGGAACTTTTTTTTTTCTGTCTTGGTTATTTATTCCATGGAAGTTCGTTTGGCTTTTCACACATTATTATCATTTTTTACTGTAAAATATTCTTCCAGACCAAAGGAATGGGACTTTCATCTGCTGCTTCTGATTATGTATAGCAGTCATCACGTCTTTGCACTTAATCCACCGAAGTATTCACTTGCTGAACATTCAGAATCTTGGCAGATGAAATTTCCTACTATAAAAAGACAGAAATGCTCCTCAGTCCAAGTGCCAAGGGCCTCAAGGGCAGAGTTCTGTGGTGTTTTCTGTACATCATCCATTCTTTCTTTCAAATGTCACCTTTAGAGGAATTTCTTCTTCCTCATTTGACATAGGACAAGTGAGCCTGTCCTCCAGTGGAAGGTTCACGGTACCAAGAGACCAATGACTGCTCCTCCCTTGGAATCTGTATCTTCAGAAGCACAAAAAGACGAAACCTTAGTTATGCATTCTGATAGAAGATTACTGCCAAGTAAATTTGCTTTTCTTAAGAAATGGAAGTTTGGCAATTCATTAACCGTAGTGCTTTTATCCTGGTCATGTTAACATGACTACACTCTGGAGACCTTGTTCCCCCTCTGGGACTGCTTGCTCTAGAAAACCAAAGTATTTCAACTGTGTATTCTGGACAACCATTCCCCAGTCAGAGATCAAAAAGTGAACTTTTTCAATCATTTCTGTCGCAAAGAAACTAAATCATTGTACCTAATTTCCTCCTAATTTCATCTGTTGGAACCTAAGCAAATTTGCTATTGAGATGATTTTAACAATTTCAAATTCTGATAGTAGTACCTCAACTATAAGCAAAGGAGCATCATCACTCAACAATTTATTACTTATAATTGATACAAAATATATCAGATAGTCCCATGTTGCAACCAGAATTAATGATGAAGCCCAGAGCTACTAGAAATTATAACGCCTAAATTTATATCTCCAAATTTGCATCCTGGTGTGTCCTCAGTACCACTCTTTTAAATATCCAGCAGTAGTTATATTTAATTAATTTTTTTCTGTTTTGTAATATTTCTAATCAATTCTGTGTGCTTTTGGGGGATGTGGGAAAGAAATATGTGAATATATATGGATATTTTTTCTAAGGTCTTCTCTGCTTTTAAAAATGGTTTCACGCCAAAACCTCCCTTATGAATGAGCAAGTCTTTTTCTTTGTGATTCCCCTCAAACTACTAACGGACAATTTTAGCACATTTACATATTATCAAGTTTAATTGTTGTAAAGGTAATGGCATTAAAGCCATCACCTAACTCGTTTTTGTGTTAAGATAAGTTAGCAGGGTTCTTAGGAGCAGAGGGTCTGGGATTAGAATTCAGGTTCTTCTGCTGATTACCTGTGTGTCCTAGGTTGGTTATTTATGTTCTCATAAGTTTTGACTTCTTCGTTTGTAAATCAGAACTTTGGGGAAGAGAATGGAGTGATTCGTATAAAATACTTAGCTCTTCGTTCAGAGCAACCATCAATTAATGCTTGCTGTACTTATTATTACCTGTCATTCACCTTAAGCACTTGAACTATTTTATGTAGCTGATATTATATTTCTTTTTATAACACTACACATGTTTCTGTGTTTTAATTTAGGTTTGTCTTATATATATCATGTATTCTATTTTGATCAATATTTCTTCCCAGGGTTCTTAGATGTAACTTAATATACTTTTTATCTTCTTCTGCAATATACATTATCATGTTGAGAACCCAAATTATACCCCAGGGAATTCTACTAGATAAGTAGCAAATGTGGCACTTTACTATTCCAGCCTTGTGGTACTTGTTTACATATGTCCTAATCATGCCCTCAAGATTGCATTACATCTTTCCATTAGTGTTTTGCCACACTCTGAGTGTCAAGCCTGTGTCAAATGTATTTAATGTCAAACCATCTTTGTAAGCACTGAGTAATTTCTGAAAAGAGACTGGTTCCATTTTTTCAAAATTAGAGCAATGTACAGACAAAAATACTTGGAAGTGAGTTGTTTGTGGTACTTTGCCACATGAACAACCATTGAAAAAACACTCTAAACTTATTTCTGTTGTGATTTAGTGTCGAAATCCCTTTCTGTTGATGTTCCCTCACTGAACCTTTTCCTGTAAATAGGTGAAGGGTCACTTCTTTTTTTAAGATTACTGAGCCCTTGTAATTTGCCAGGACTATGCTAGACTTGGGATGAAGTGAGTAAGGTTGTCATTATTTTCCTTTATGTGCTATGTTGCAGAAATCCACTTGTTGATCTCTGACTGGGGAATGGCTGTCCAGAATTCACAGTTGTAATACTTTGATATTCTAGAGCACTGTAGTTACCTACAACATTCAATCCTCATTGTTGGTACCTTCTCAAAATTGAGTACAGCTAGTCTCATGAGAATTTTTCCTTCTTTATTTTTTTTTCAGGATGTTATTTGCTCCTTTACTAGTTGAAGGATCCTCTAAAAGTTTCCATTTTTTTCATAAATGAAATCTTACTAGCAGCTCAATTTTTCTCACTAAACTGGGATTTCAGTTTTTAACTAGCATTAGGGTTTGCTTTGAGTTCTGTTTTAGAATTTATCTGATAGATCAACACTAGGGATTTTGTCTTAAACTTTTTTCTTTCATTACCTTTCACTTAAAGCTATAATACTTCTGCTCATCCTGTTTCAAATTGAACCAGGACATCTGAGTTAGAGGTCAAAAGCTAATATCATCAAGACCCAGTCAGAACAATTTAAACATGCTAATTTAAAATGCATTGCAGTGAAGATCATCCTCCTCTATCATACTTTAGAATATCTTTCATTCAAAATCCAATGATTGAACCAAAAGAGATAAAGCACTCTCCCTCCCACTCAAGCATATTTATTATTTTGGGGGTTTGGAGCGTCATGTAACATTGTGTAATACTGGCTAAAGTATCGATAGTATGAAATGTAGAGAATAGAATACTTAAATACATGGGACTATCTTGGAGCTACCAAAGTAGGTGATGTTTGAGTTGCTCATGAAGCAGAGAAGATGTAAGAATATCCAGAAAGAGGGAATTGCGCAGAGACTCAAGGGCATGAAAAAGTTTAGCATTATCTGAGAATGAATGGGATTTTTTCTGTTATGGCTTGAGGGGTTAAGTTGGATAGAGGTCAGTATGAGAGAGGGAAGTAGGAAGGAAAATAAGGCTAGAAAATTTGGCCATGATCAGAATGAAAAGGCTGATGGAGAAATTTGCACTTTATCTAGTAGATATTGAAGAAATCACTGAAGGGTGCGAAGTTCAGAGCTTGATGAGACTAGAAACTTTGAAAGGGGTAGATGTACGTGTCCAAATCAGTGGTGTAATGCTCAGGATGTGATTACTTTTGTCTCCTTTGTTCAACTAGGAGCGCTTCTTCTCTCAGTTATCTGGTAAACTCATTTACCTTTTCTCTGGCCCTCTGAATCAAAGCTCTCACTTTGGTTTAGCCTTCCTGGAATTCCTGCTATGCAGATGATTTCTCTTCAGAGAGCCAAAAAGGCTTAATTTTCTGTTAGGGGTAGAGAAATGGATGAGTGTCTGCCTTGTACCATGTGTTGGCTGTGTCCTCCGGCCTGAGCTCCTTACAGCTCTTTCTGTACTGCTTCCTCAGCGCCTAGATCTGACCCCCTCTTTCCATTCATTTTTTCCCCTCAGTTTGATCAAATGAGTGAAAAACTGGAAATAATGAAGGAGGACAGATGTCATCCTAGTTTCTTGACTGATAGACTGATTAATTCGTTTAATGATTCCACACTTACACTGCACACCCACTATGCATATAAGTTATTTTTGGGGTCTAACTACTTAAGATATTTGACATGAATGTACTAAAAACCCAGTTTCCATATAATACATCCTTTCCCTTGTGAAAGAACAATATTGTTCTTGTGGACAGCTAGGATTTAAAAAAAATTTTTTGACCAAAAGATGCAGAGGGTTTCTTGGAACAGAATTACTAGAATTAAAAAAAATTATCATTACAGATGGAATTGTAATTATGACTAATTTGTGTTAGACATTGATGTCAACAATTTCAAAAAAAATACAAATGATGAGTTAATTTTCATCCTGAGTTAGAAGACATTACATTATTTTAGGAAAAAGTGTGTCTTGCTCTAAAGTTTCATAATGCATATATTTATGAGGAGCTGGTTTACTCACTCAATTTTAAAATATTTCTGTGAAGCATACTCAAATCCTGTCTTCAATATGATTTTCTCTTTGGGGCTTGTGGTCCAGATTTTCAGATGGAAATTTCAAACTCAGCATGTCTTCTGTAAGGGAAATAGCACAGGTTTTTGTGTCAGAGCCAAATATGTTTGGAATTTGGTGGACAGCACGTTGCCTTTCCAAGTTCTCTTCTTTTGTATTTATTAAATTGGGTATAATTCCAGAATAACTTGGGATAGTGAAATTCTGCTTCCTGAATTGTATAGGTACTTCATTTAACTCTTTGCTATTAAAATTAAAAATGCTATTGTGGAACCAATGTATTGTTAACTATGAACTGAAAGTAATATTGCTAATGCTACTAAAGGAAGAACTTTCTTAGTTTACTGAGTTTTAAATATGTTCAAATATATTTAAAAAGTAAAGAAAAGTATAGCATTTATTTACCTGGGATTTTCAAGACTGAAGTATTATTCATTGTTCATTATTTTAAATACCAGTAATTAAGCAGCTTCTATGTCCTAAGTATTATTGGGAAATTTGCATTCCACTGCCCATATATTTAACGTTACTTTAAAAATATTTAGATCTGATTTTTGCCTTGGTTTGTTTTGTGTGTAATCTCTGTGTACAAGTTTTTTTAAAAAATGATTGCTTTTCCCTCAGGCTTGCAGAATAATTTTTTCTCTGTTTTATCTTGCTGATAGTAATAAACTTTCAATTCATTTCCTAAATCTCGTAACTAATAGTCTTGTTATTTGATAGTCACACCTCAAATAGCACTAAGGGTAGGTACATGGTTCATCAGTAAAAATGTATATTACTCTGTTACGAACTCTTAAAGGACAATTATGATAGTAGATTTTCAGAGAGTTTGGCTTAAAATAAAATACCTCCTATTATTATATAGTTATATTTAGATATGTAGATATAATGCCATTGGTGACAATATTTAACCTTATCTAGTAAACATTGTATAATCTTGCCAAATCGTAACTATCAATAAATAATATATATGTATGTTATTTATATGTGCATGCATGTATTTCTGAGGCTCAAGAAACTATACAAAGTGATAATGCTTAACACCCTGCAAATATAAAAGAAGTTTAAGATTGTGAAATGTAGTGTTGTGTTTTCACACTTCATTATAGGAAGCGTATTCGTTAATTGAGAAGATTGAAGCTGAACAAAATGCCTTATGTTCATATCAGAAATATTTGCAAAGTTCAAAAAGAAAGAAAAGCAAAATCCCTCCTGCCCCCATCCTTCTCTCTAGAACTCACTCTTCTGTGACATTCAAGCCTGCTCCATTTGTTTCAGATGTTAAGGTACGGTGCCCATTATGTTCTTTGTCTCATACAAAGCAACCTACGTACTTTTATGACTGTGATGATTTATACCTTTATTGCTTTCATGATCTAAATAGTTTTATTTACAATCAATGACCATCGGATTAGTTTTCTGTCTTATCTATACTTGGTGTCTTCATGACATTCCCCCTTTACTCCTTTTATGTAATGTCCTATGTAGCTGTTCTCTACCTAGATACCTGGTAAGAAGAAGCAGTAGTGAAGTAGTTTCTGTGTGTGTCTGTGTCGCCAGGACACCATCGAATGCTGCCATCCTCAGAAGCTCAGGATGAAAGCCTCACTGGAGGTGAAATCAGTTGCAGAGGATAAAAGTTCCTCTCGGAGCTGGTGATGTAGATGAGGCAATAGAGTGTGGAAATTTGGAGGTGGCATATCTAGGGGTTCTGGCCAAAGTTTTTCCAAATAAATGTGGATTTAAAAAAATGTGAACAAATGACAATACTAGCCATATCTTCCATGATAAATTATTCTATATTTATTAAAAAGGGCCTTTTAAGTAGTGCATTTTTCTTTTACATGGTCTTCAACATTGGTACAAAAATAGTTTTATTTTCTCTAGGGTGTTTTGCATGCAAAACTTTGAAGTCTAGAGCATTATATTTAAAATTCTAGCTGCGCTCCTATCTAGTAGTATGACTTTAGGAAGGCAAACTATATTTTTGAGGATGTTTTTCATTTGTTAAATATGTTAACTGCAAAATAAAATGAGTGGATGTGTAACGTTCTTGGCATATTGATTGATGTCTCTTCATTCCTTATGTTAAAAATAGATAGTAAATTTTATCAACAGAATTAGTGGAGTTATACACTGTGGTTCCATTATTTGATGATCCCCCCCCCCCCCCCCCCCCCCCCCCCATGAACTCTGAGCATGGACTGAGCATCTGATCTATCAGTCTCTGTGTGAGGTAAATGAGGCATAAAGTTAAGAGTGGTTTAAGTGTGGATCTTTCTTTGAGGAACTTCAGAGTAATGGGAAAGGAACTTCAGTAAGAAGTAATACCCTCTTTTAAAAATTGTGGAAATCAAGTGACATTCATCTTTTATCTAATTGTGCTATGATAAATTGGATAGAAGTTCTAATAACTTTGGATTAGAATACATTTACTTTCCTTAACTGAAATGTAGAATATTTAAGTCTGGTGTTTCATTTATTTTAAAATGCTTGGAAATAGGAAGAAATGGAGTCCCACAGTTGGCTTCCAGTTCTAACACTTGTTAATTGGGGCCCTTTGTGGGACGTTTATGAAGTTACCTATTAGGAAAGTAGTTCCAGGACAGATCCCTTGCTGGTTCCTACTCTCCAGCACTAGGTGGTGCTGTGGGCTTGAGTAAGTTTTCAGGATCATGGCGTCAGCCATCTTTTGTCTCATCAGAGCCTCTTGTTAAGGCATTTGTTTCCTTAAATCTGTTTTTATTATTAAAAACGCTAACACACTTATATTATTTATAAAATCTTACTTCCGAAGTTAGTGATTTGCTCATGACATCTCTATTCTTATGTAGATTCTAATTAGACATGCTTGTTAGAATTACTCAAACCATTTCCATGAGTGGAACAAAATAATAATATAAAATATAAAATTAGCTTGTAAAAATGTTTTTCAGAGAGAATCTTACCCTCCAGTTTCTGGCTTATGTGGTATAACTTAGAATTATAACAACCTAAGTCATATAACACCATCATTCTTTTTGCTTCTTTTTTCTTCTCTGTGAAAAAATGGCATTTTTTAAATATGGGAAATCAAAGGACATAATTTCATTTTTTTTCTTTCTGAGATTCACCCGGCTTTTCCCCCCTAGCCTCTAGCTTACTGTTTCTTTCTCTTGCCTTTAACTAGCGCTTTTTAATTAGTTGAGCACATCACAACCACCTGAGACATTTTCTTTGGAAACATAGACGACCTGACACTTGTACCAGAAATTTTATTCATGGAAGCTAGACAGGTTTGGGTATCTGCAGTTAAAGAACATTGTTGATTCTATACAAACAGTATTTTTAAAAAAGTGGTTCTGATGCGCACTCAGGGTTGAAACACGTGTGTAGGTGGGGCCCATTACGTTTTTTTCTGTTAACCTAAATGAAGGAGGACCAAACATAAACAATAAAAGGCACTTACTTCCTAGAAGCGATTACATTTACCATCTTTCCAGCTTCCCCTGTAGTTTAGGATTTGCTTCCAGGAGGGGGGAAAAAAAGAATGGCAAAACGATTACCCCCTAATCCCGACAGTAGGGCTTGTTCATAATACCACTCCCTTGAGTAGCCACTCCCTTCAGTGAAAGAGAGCTCCTTGTTGTAATATACCTCCATTATTCTGGCATCTTGGCAGAAGAGCTATTGTCTAAAAGTACTGCATTTAGTATATCACTTCTTTTTTCCATTTATTTTTGCCATATATTATTATGATAAAATATGAAAGAGCATCGATTCTGTGGTGCTTTCTTTTCCCATCAAGTCATACTCTGAGTCCCTCAAGCTTCAAGTCATCTTTGGAATCTTCTTCCATTGTCTGTCTGCACTGGGGCAAAGTTATTTACAATCTCTGTGCCTCCATTTCCCTCAATAATAGTAACCCCGTTTCACAGGGATGCCATACGCATTGGAAGGTATGTGTCAGTTTCCTAATGATACTTAGCACATAAGAACTGTCCAACTACTGGTAGTGAATAGTGTTTTAGTCTTGGTTCTCCCAGGTAAGCCTGAATTTGTCTTTACTTTTGTAAGATTAAAGCTAAACATGCTTGTAAACTTCAGATTTCATATTTTGAAACAGGAATAGTTAATCTTTTTGTTTAGAAAAGTATTGTTTTGCTGTATTGAGACAAAAGAAATCAAATGTCTTTTAAACAGATGACAGGTGATAGGCTCATGGCTCTCCTCCGCAGGTGGCCTGGTACTGCATTCTGGGATGTAAAGCTGAAGGAAGCTATGGGAAAGTGAGGCTCAACAATATCCATCTCCCAAATTCAGGAGAAGCGGTATGTCATATTAAATGTTAGAAAATCTTACCAAGGCATCACTAATGGCATTAACTTTTTCATTAAGTCATGTTTCAGTGACTCTAATTTCAACTTGAATCATAACTAGAATCAAAGGGAAAGTTTTAACAATATTTATGGTTATTTCATTATATTTTGGCTCATATTATTTTAATTTTCTGTGCATAACTCAAAATATGTTTTTGTTAATAGATACCTGCTGATGGTAAAAGCATTTTTGAAGTGAAAGATTTAGAAGCTAATGAAAAATACATATTTGCAATTGCTGCTTATACTTCTAATGGGAAACTTGTTGGTGATGCTATAGGAGAGTCAACTAAACCAATTCTGGCGTATCCACCTCTTTCTGCTGTTACTGCTCGGATGTACCTGACACAGGTAGAAGAGACTTCTGCTAATTTTTTTTGTTATGCCTTTTTTGTTGAGTGTTTGGTAAGTAATTTCTGATGGAAATATATATCACAGCTCCTGTAATACATATTTTTGAAGATTACAGTTTAGTTTGATGAAATATTAATCATTTCTTTCCTTACTAGTCCATTATACTTCTTTTTACAAGAATACTCCCCACTCCATTACAAATATGACAGATCGTAATTTTAGAAAGTTTGAAAAGTACTGAAATGAACATAGAAGACAATGATCTGTTATTGCCCGGAGCATCAGTTCTTACCCTGGGGCAATTTTGTCAATATCTGGACACATTTTTTGGTTGTCATAACCTTAACAGGGTGCTGCTAGCATCGAGGGGGTAGAACTCAAGGGTGCTTCCCACAGTGGACAGCCTCCCATAACAAAGAGTTATTCAGCACAAAATGCCAGTTCTGTCAGTGGTCAGAAGCCCCGAGTGACTTTTGTGTGTTTATCTATCTGCCTGTATATCACCTATCTAGAAATGCGTGTGTGTGTGTGTGTGTGTGTGTGTGTGTGTGTGTTGCTTTCATTGCTGGGACAGAATACCTGGCATCCACAACTTAAAGGAGGAAAGATTTATTTTAGCTTACAGCTTCATAAGGTCTAATACAGTCCATCCATGGGTTGCCAGCAATGATGGAAGGACATGGCAGAAGTCTAGTCAGAGAAAGCTCTTCATGGGATGGCAGACAGAAGGTCAAGTCAGGGAGGAGCAAGTCAATGTCTGGAAACTAAGACAAGGCCAGAACCTTCCCGGGAAGAAGCTATAACCATGCTGCTTCTTCCTTTATTTAGTTCAAACTTCCAGTTGGGTGATGACACCCAGGGTTGATGCTCTTTTCTTATTTCCTGACCCAAAAGGCAATCACACACACCTAAAACTTCTGCTCTGGGCATTTCCCATTCTCAGCAAATTGATATAATTCTTCCTGATCAAGCATTCATCCTTCCAGCCAGGTACCACCTTCCAAAAGCACATGGTTCCATGGGTATCCTACTGTACCCAAATACATGAGGCTTTGTTGAGGGACAGTCCAGTCATACACAGGCACACATGTACCTGTATATGGATTTATGTGTAATTTGTAATATTAATTATAATTAACATGCTATTTTACAGCTTGATATTTTCATTTAATGTATAATTGACATTTTCACATTTCATTAGAAATTCTTCCAAAATATATTTGTAATGACTTTATAATATTGAATCTTACTGATATACCATAGTCAACTTGGCAGTTCTTCATTGCTGGATATTTTGATACTTTTTAGTTTTTTGCTATTATGTAAAAAGCTATGATGCACATGTTTGTATAGAAATCTCTACTTGCACCATAATTAATTTCTAAGAAAAAACTGAAAATGGAAACTTTTTAGATAGAGAATACCTGAGTTTAAATTACAGCTCTAATGATAGCCATTTGATACTGAGCAAGTGATTTTCATCTGTGAAGTGAGAGTAATAATAGAAAATACTATATTAGAAGTGCTTCTCAGAGGAATTATGAATATTAAATGGAATTATACATATCAATTGCATAACCATCTCACTTGTCACCCCGTAGACACTGAATAAATATTATTATTTTTAGTTGTGAATAAACTCATGAATTAATGATTTTGCTGAAATAGGTGTTATCTGACTTAAAACACATTACTACTGAGAAAGGCACTAGAGTGACTCCTTAACCTTAGGTCTCAAGCATCTAATTTTAAGCCTATTTCAGGCTGTAGAACTTACGGCTACTCTAAATTGTATTATACTTTTACTGTGCTATTTTTTCTCTTAACAGTTGATTAGTGTTATCAGTTTAGATCTCAGTGGCACTTTATATTATCACATTTTTCAAAGAAAATTAAATTGAGAAAATTGCTAGGATTTGTCTGGCATTGGTTTAACATGTCATATTGGCTCATGGTTTTCTGGTATTTTGAATTCTTTGGAATTTAATATAGCGCTTAATTTGCAGTGATGGAGTTATTGTGAGGAACTGAGTATTTCGTCAAGGCCTAATTTTTCTCCAGAGAGTGGTTTGACTCTTGAGTTCCATTTGGCAGAACTTTCATTGAAAGTTAATGAAACTAAGTCCGAGCTATACTGCTGGGATAATGAGAAGTGTCATGAAGTAATGACCTGTGTATCTTTATTGATACTATATTTTCAGTTCTGTAGTTAATTCATGACAGTTTATGGTCATTCTCTCTCATAATGTTAAGTAAGTAAAGCAAAACTTTGTTAATTTATGAACTTAAGTTTAAGATTTTAAATTCTGGCTTAATATACCTTTCTTTTGAAAGTACAATCTAATTTTCATGAGAGCATTTAGGTTTTAGTTTCAGGACAATTTTGTTGTTTAAAACATATCACTGAATATATTTTAAAATAAAATATAGAGATATTTTACTTATGTATATTAACTTTTTTGGGACTTTAGATTATTCTTTTACTTATTCTGTAAACATTAATAAAGTCAAGGGAATCTTTTTCCCCCATTTTATTAATATGTATAAGTGCAAAACTTAAGGTTTACAATGAAGTTGAGCATTTGTGCACCTACGTATTTTGTCATGGTGACAAGGACTTTCTCACTCTCCTTTTGTCCTTCCCCCTACCCACCCCGCCTCCTCCCCTCCCTACCTCCCTGTTTCACTTTGTTTTTCGTTTTAAGTTCCATAGAGTTGTGATCTGGGTCTCTCGTATCAGTCAAGGGAATCTTTAACAGATTTCCATTAATGTGAAAAGCTAGGAATTTAGTCTAGGAACACATTAAGAGAATTTTTGAATTATATTTTTTTGTGAATTTCTTTCTCTCTTTTTGGCTTCATTTCTTTTTATTCCTCTTTAAGTTGTGAAGGGCCATAACATATGTTATAAAAATGGAAAAGTAGGAGTGTTTGAGTAGTATTTTAGACTATAGAGATGTTGATTTTAGAGAAGTTATTTCATCCCATTTTTTTTCTGTCTCTTAAATGGTGATAAGACCAAATGATATATTCCACTAGATTTGAACTATCAAATCCAATGATAAATGGGTACACTGTTATTTTTTAGATGAAAACTTATGTATGTCAGGCCTTTATAATTCATTACTATTTTCATCATTAGTGGACACAGAGGTTGTTTACACTTTTCTTGGCTATTGTGACTAATGTTGCAATGCCAAAAGTGTAGACAATATTTTTGCATATTGATTTCAGTTCCATTGTGTATTTCCTTAGTAGGGGAATTGCTGGATTAATTCTAATTTTTTTTGAGACATTATCTTTCTCTGTAGTCCAGGCTGATCCTGAACTTATGTGGGCCAGGCTGTCCTCAAACTCATGGCAATCCTTCTGCTTCAGTTCCCAGTGTGCTGGGATTGCAGGAGTGCACCACCTTGCTTGGCCTAAATGGTATTTGGGAATTGAACCTTAGGCTTGCTAGGGAAGCTGTCTAACTGCTGTGCTGCTCCCCTAACCCCTAACTCTTTTGCTTTTTGAGTAAAGTTCATACTGTTTTCCAAAATAGAGGTATTAATTTACAATACCACTAAAGGGCATAAGGGTTTGCTTTTCTTTGTGTGGTGTCCAACATTTTTTGTCTTTCATTTATTTGATAATAACTATCCTTACAGGCATGAGGTGATATCTTGTTGTGGTTTTTAATGGCATTTCTCTGATAATATATACACTTTGGAATATTACTCAGCCTTGAGAAACAGAGAAGTCTGTGAGTGAAACTAGAGGATGTTAAGTGAAATACAATATAAGCCACACAGAGAGACAATACTGTATGACATCACTTAAGTGTAGAATCTAAAAAAGTCAAGCTTGGGGATGTAGAGAGGAGAATGGTAACTACCAGAAGGGAGTAGACCAACAAAGGGAAAGATGACTACTATTGATTGGTGGTGAAAAGTTACAGTTAAGATTATGTCATTAACAATAACACGCTGATCATTTCAAAATAGCTAAAAGACAGGACTTTGAATGTCCTTACCATAAAGAAATTATGGTTTAGGTGATGGCTGTGCTATTTGGCCTGAATTGATCATTCCACAATGCATATATTTACCAAAACATTACATTCCACCCTCTCAGCATATAGGATTCTTACTTGCCCATTAGAAACAAATCTTAAAAATTTATTATTCTTTACACTTACTCTTTGAGTTACTGTGATTAATTTCACCTTGTAGTTAAAGAAACTGAGATTGATTTGGTCCTTTCGCTGCCAGTCCCGTTGTATTGTGGAAAGGGTGTGTCAAGAAGATTAAAATTTCCCCAAAGTTTCCCAGGCATTTATGATCAGTCTGACCCTTGGGCCAGCTTGTATCTTACTCCTGCTCTGTTTCACTTTCACTTTCAGGAAGTCCAGTATCTGAGGTCTACCAGGTATCAACTCTGTCGGAGCGCCCATCTTGTCACCTATTTTTAAGTGATCCCTTTTCTGCTCCATGCCTTCTCTAGCCTCTCTCTGTCCCTTCCCCTCCAGCATCTGCACCTGTTTCCATGTCCATTTTCTGTTCTCTGCTTGGTTTGGTGCCAGTCGGCAGGTCTTCCTGATTAGTGTTAGCAGAGCATTTGAGTATGGAACATGAATGCTTTGTTAGCAATCACAAGTGAAGCAGGAACAAGGGAAATGAAGGTCAGATTTTTTTCTGCTTCACAGATGAATTCATTAGAGCTCGGATTCATAAAGTTTTGCCTTATGCCTATGGTTTCAAACTTGATAAAAATGCAGAATTATGGATAAAATACAATGATCCTGTCTTTAAGAAATTCATGTTCTTTTTCCTTTCATTCTGTATGTGAATAATACCATACCTTCTGCTCATATGTTTATTGATGAATTATTTACTTAGTATCTATTTTTTGCCAGGACCTATGCTAGATGTCATCTCTCTCATGAGATGTCGTTTTATCCATCTCATTACAACAATAATCTTTGTTGGGATAATTTTGACTTAAGCTTTCAGCTAAAATCTTGATTGCAGATCAAGGAAACAGCTTGGCGTGGGGTGACATAGCCAGGCTGTTGGAAGAGTCCAGGCAGTTCTAAGCTTTGTGCTTTTGATTTTATTTATACATCTGCTCTCTTTTACTCTCTTTAAAGATTATCTTTTTAAAAATTCTCTATCTTTGGATTAAAAATGTAGAGCGTGAATCGTGATATATCCCTTAATTTCAGCTACAGAAGACCAGCTAGATGGTTTCCCAGGAATTTGGAATCAAGATTCTAATCTTGAATTGGAAAGTGTGTAATTGGCCAGTCCCATGTAATGAAGAATCTGACCTCCTTTGTGATAGCTGGCCACTGACTGGATTTTTGAACCTTATCTCTCTTTTATAGTGTGGCCACACATCTGGGAGGATGGTGTGAAAACTTGGGAGCTCACCTTCTCCTTTGGTGTCAACAGGACATTTAAAGCTCCCTGTTGACATGGGCTATTCATCATCTTACTTCCTAGCTCCCTATAAAGACCCAGCCCGCTTACTCTGCTTTGCTGAAGACAATCCAGACCTGCTTGTGCCTTCTTAGTTCTTTCTGGGAGTCCCTGGTGTAAGTTAAAAACTTTCTCTCAAATCTTCCTGGTGCATGGGGTGTCATAAGCCTTGACATAAAACTCAGTCTTGAATGGTGGCGCATTTGTAGGGCCTGTGAAATACTCAGCCGAGTCAGATTGGTGCAGTACAGGACAATTACTGAGTGTCCTTGTGAGGGGGGGAAACTTGTCAGAAAAGGAGGATCTGTAAATGTATTGGCCCCAATATTTGTTTAGCACTTACTCTGTGCAAAACATTACCCCAGGTTAGTGATAATAGAACTTGAGTGTGCAGCAAAATGACTTGGAGTGCTGGTTAAATGAGTTTCTGGGTCCCACTGTCAGGTTTGTGGTTCACTAGGTCTGGGGTAGGACCTGAGAATTTTAGGTTTCTAACAAGTTCCTAGGTAATGCCGATGGCCAAGGAGTGATACTTTGAGAGTGAACAAAATAGCATGTGGGAGATAAATAATACAGAATGCACACAGTCAATAAGAAAGTTACCTAGCACATCAGAAGATGACAGGGGCTTTGGGAAAAAGTAGAGTATATGAATGAATGGGAGGTGGATCCCAATATTATCCAGGGTTATCAGGGAGAGTGAGATGTGAGCCAACACTTGAAGGAAATGAAGGAGTGGCTGTCCACAGGAAGAGCATTTTGCAAAAGGTGCAAAAGCCTTAAGGTTTTCAGAAATGTATCCTCTATGTCTGGTAATAGTAAGAAGGCCAGTGTCATTGGGATACAGGGACCAATGGAAAGTAAAAGAGTTGGCCAGAGAAGTAAGAAATGAATGGGTGAATGTGGGAACAGGTCATGCAAAGATTCCTAGGCCATTGTAAGGACTCTGGCTTTTACTAAAATAAGCAGTTACTGGATGGTCTTGACTAGTGGCAAGATATAACATGACTTCTGTTTCAAAGGCTCTCCCTCACTTCTAAGTATAAATTACAGCATAAGAGATGGTGGTGGTGGGGTGGGGGGCAGGAAGTATTATATCTTGCTGCAATCCAGTGAGAGATGCAGGTGACTTGGCTAGTGTGAAGGTAGTCAACATGGTGGCAGTGGTCAAATCTTGGGTACGTTTTGAGGAAGGAGTCAATGAGAGATCCTAATGGAAATAATATAGAGGAAAGAAAAAGGATCACTTGCTTAAGGTGTTAACTGACCAACTGGAAGGGTAGAGTTGACATCATCTGAATCGCAGAAGGTTGTGGGTAGTATAAATTTGAGGCATGGGAAGATTAGACGTTTTCTTTGGAAATGTTGTGGAAGATGCTAAGATAATATGTGTGAATCTTGAATTTGGGAGAGAAGTCTAGGAAGGAGAAAGATTTGAGAGTAGCAACATACTGAAGTTGTGGGACTGGATGGTATCACTAAGGACATGAGTGTAGAGAGAAAAGAGAAGAGGTCAAAGATTGAGGCATAGCAACATAAAGAAAGTGAGAGAAAGAGGAGGAATAGCAGAAGCAACCGCAAAGAATTGCGGTCTTTGAGGCAGAATGAAAGCTTAGGGTGTGGAGTTCTGGAAGCCAAGTGAAAGCTATATATTGAGGAGGTATCCACTGTACTTAATTATTTCACTAGTCTTTTATGGATTCCTTCTCATTTTAATGTTATTCTATCTTGAAGTCTGTTTTGCACATTGCTACCAGGTTATCATCTGTACTCATGCTTATTGTCTTAGTTACTTTTTTTCATTGCTGTGACGAAACATCCGACATCCACAACGTAAGATTTATTTTAAGTTCAGTTTCAGAAGGTTTCACACAGTCTATTTGTAGGCAGCTGGCAACAGTGGACACACAAGGCAGAGTCTGGGGAGCTGCTTATAACATTTCAGACAGAAGCCAGGTGAAGCAAGAGCAAAGAGAAGTGAGGAATGAGTTAATGTCTGAAGATGCAGGCAAGCCTAGAGCTTTCCCAGAAGATGTTATAACAATATTTCTTCTTCCTTTAACTACTTAAAGCTGCCAGCTGGGCTGCCCACACCCAAGATGGGTGTCTGTCCCTCACTTCCTGGCACACTCTGCCCTGGGCAACCCCTGCCAGTCTCCAATCTCAAGAAATCAATAAAATTTCTCTAGGTCAAAATCCAAGCATCCTCTTCTTCAGCCAGGCCCTACCTGTCCAGCTAACACACCGTTCCTCAGTTATCCCACTACACCCAAATACATGAGACTTTTAGGGGACATTCAAGATCCAAGCCATGTTATAATGTAATCACTTATGTTATAATACTCCTCTATTAAAACCCCACAAGGCCTCCAGAGTTTGTCAACTTTATTGTTTGTTCATCATGACATCTTTTCTTGTTTTGTAGTATGCATTGGTTGAACACATAACATTTTTTGAAAAGATATTTTAAAAGAAGAGTCAACATGGATTCATGAATCTCTTTACCCATGATCTGTTATTATTTTCTATGTTAAATATTATAATTATACGATATTTTAGTGACCACCGAATCTAACTCTTTATGTGACAGATGCAACCCAGAGAAGTCTCTCACTTACCAGTCTAAGAATTGGTTCCACCACTGTTCCTGTTTGACTTCATGTAAAGCTCAGCTTTTCAGTGCTCCAGTTATCTCACCTACGAAAGTATACATGGTAGTAGAGCTTACTTCACAGAGCGGTAGTGGGGAATTAATGTGTTAATACACTTGACGTGTAAATACATCCCCCTGGTCTTCAGAGTATTTTGACAAAAATCATAGCCCATTTTACCCTCTCCACTGTATTGCCCATTTTTCTGAAAAAAATGCGACCTATTTCTCAAGTCTTTCCTGGAAGCTGTGATCATCTCACTACTGGTTCTTCTCAGATTCCATTTGACCTGTGTCACTCAAGCCTTGCATCCTCCTTGAGGTCTTCTACTTTTTGAAAGACCTTACAATAATTATAATTTTTTTTGTGGTTCCATGTGGCTTATGCCTCTGACTTGAATCTTGTATCTGCAATACAGGGCTATTTCTAATCTCTGAAGAAACTACCCTGCCAGTGCTTAGAGTGTAATAGAAACTACTTAACAGCTTACTAGTTGTTTGATTATGAATAACTATTTGGTAAATAGGAAAAGTTCTGGTCATCGAGGGGAAAGCATTCCATTAATGTGCCATGTAGATGCTTAATTCAGTTAATTTATTTCCAGTTTGTCCCTCACCTGTTTCTACAAAGAATTTGGAGCAGCATATAAGTCATTTGGTGAAATTTCATACTGTGGTATATATATTTAAATAGAATAACTTTTAGAATATTTAAATATATTCTGTTAAAATAAGCAGGTGGTTGATGACATTTTCTTTTTTCTTTTGGACTTTCAGGTTTTTACAAGTAGAACACTTTTTTCTTAACATTAAATTTGTTAAAATTAAAAGATCCTGTGGCTTCTTGGAAAGCATTTCTGCTTTCTTCTTTGCAGTGGCGAACCTTTGTTGCACAAAAGCTCTCCAAGTGTCAGTCAGAACCACAAAAGAATGAAGTACATCTCACATATTGAGTCTGGGAAATCTGATTGTTTCTCTTGGAGCAGATTGTTCATTATAACAGTATCTATAATAAATGGAGTTCACTGCTGAGATAGATGAAAATGAAATTAATTTGGCTCAGACGTGATCTTTGTTTTGCTTATGAGGATTTGAAACATCCTTATAGAATTTCAAATTTCCATACGATTTAGAAATAAAAGAGATTTCAAAATGTGTCTGTCTCCCTTGCCAGTGGCTGTCGTGCCCTTACTGTAGCTCTGCAGAGCAGAACAGTAAGTGTGAATAGCTGTACACAATTGCATGTGATAGGGCCTTATCAGACTGCTTGCCTAAAATACACATTTATTAAGTAAAATTATTGCACGAGATAATGTGCTTTTTGTTGTAGGTTGCCTATCAGACCGGTAACTATGAGCTGGCTAAGAAAGTTTTCTTACCAGTTTGGGATTATTTTGTTGCTTCTCCACTTCAGGATGAACAGTCCATTGTTTCATTAAGCAATATAATGATGATTTCACAGAGAAGGTAATTGGAAATATTATTTAAAGGTATTAATTAATGTGCACTGAAAGCGTAGATATTGGATATGAAGGTGTGAATTACTTTATTTTCAATGTCATGTTAAGATAGACCTTACATCTAAAACTTTTTTTTAACCAGAATTATGACATAGGAGTGTGTGCATTCTAATATTGTGAGTACTTGCAAGAAACTTCTTTGTTAGAGTCAGAGAATACAATGAAGGAATGTCGATTAAGGTTGTGAAATAAAAATACTAACCAAATATTAACCAGAGTAATAGTACCTATACCAGTAAACATAAATATTTCCTGCAAAGTTTTTAACAGAGCAAGGTCAGGGTGGGGTTAAGGTGAGGTACAGTCTTAGGGTGGGTGTTGGAGTACAAAGCCTTTTTTTTTTTTTTTTTTTTTTTTTTTTTTTTGCCTACAAGAGCCTCCCAGGATTAAAACATCAGCAACTACAAATAGATTGGTGGAAGCCTTATTACAACTGCAGGCTGTCTTTTCACTTCTGGTTTTTTTTCCTCTCAAAGGAACAAAGTTCAAAAGCAATCTCCAAAATGAGTATTCATGCAAGTTTAGGCTTTTGAAACAAGTTTAAAAACAAGAATCTCCCTCACTTGATTGTTAATACTTGAAAGTTCTTAATACAAAGACAAAATCCTTCACTCCTCACTTAATGAACTTTAAATACAAATTCTGGTTGAAGCAAGGTATTGATATTGCATATTTATATTAAATGTATAATTCCATTTCAAATAAAAATATGCAGAGTTAATGTTTATCATGTACAAGGATGCGATGCTGGGTACTTGGGGGAGGGACTTGAGAGACATTTTAGAGGTAAGAAGAGGCAGAATTTAGATTTGCCTTTTTGGTGGGCCCAGGACCTTCACATTGAAATACATCTCCAGGCCATTTTTAAAATTTTTGATCCTGAAACATGGTCTCACTAAGTTTCAAAGTTGCTCAGGCTGAGCTCATAGGACTTAGGTTTTTGTGTGAGTTGTGGGTAGGAGATTGAGGAGTGAAAAGTGCCTGGGTTTCCTAGGTTATCAGACTGGGAAGCCTGTGGTGTTTGCTAAGAGAACATGAGAAGATAATGAATTTCCTTGGGTATATTTTGACTTTGGCTTTCCAGTGGGATACCTTTGTGGATAAGATATGATGGAAGATAGACTTACTTAGCATTCGCACTTAGGAGAGAATCAAGGCTGAGGCAGAGATTTAAGCTTAGCCCACAGAAGTCATCATTGAAAGTTTGAAAATGAGCAGTATCTTCCAGAGAGTGACTGTTCAGTAGAGAAAGTAGGAATCCTGAGCATTCTTTACATTTAAGGTGCAAACACAGGAGATGAAACCAAAAAAGTAAGCAAAAATAAAGCTGCCCCATCAATAAAAATCCAGGAAGATGCATTGCCAAAGGAAATTCGAATATCTTCAGGGCCCTGGACATGTGTGTCAGATTGTAGTGCAAGGTCAGAGTCAGTAAGAATGCTAAAGAGAGTTTGCGAGTGTGGAAACTAAGAGGCATTTAGAGTTGGCACTTTGGAGGCTGTTAGTGAATTCAAGCGAATCATTTCTGTGATTTGGTGGGCCAGAAACCATTTTGCAGTTGGCTGAGGAATTAATGAAATGGAGAATCCAGACAAGCAAAGACCATTCATGGAGTTAGGTGAAGAGGAAAGTG
Organism: Ctenodactylus gundi; assembly: GCA_004027205.1. Classification (NCBI taxonomy): domain Eukaryota; kingdom Metazoa; phylum Chordata; class Mammalia; order Rodentia; family Ctenodactylidae; genus Ctenodactylus; species Ctenodactylus gundi. The sequence goes on from PVKB01002937.1 coordinate 153,291, forward strand.
ACAGATACTTGGAAAGAAAAGTAGGATTAATGGAAGAATTGTGGATGATGGAGGCTAAGGAGCCGGTGGTGAGAGACCAAAGATCCAAGGAAATTCAAGTGATAAGGACACTCTGGTGGTAGAGCCAGGAGGCTTTAGGAGCATGCTGGGTATAGAGCATTTTTTTTAGTGAGGTGCTATGGTTTGGATTAGGAGTATCCCCCGCAAAGCCTCATATAATTACATGTGGATAACTGTGGAACTTTGTGCTGTTGGGAGGTAGGGCTAGGCTGGAAAGGGTGAATGCTTGAGGTTTGACTTGGAGAAATTGTGTCAACTTGTTGAGATTGTAGAGCACCCAGGGCAGAGCTTTCAGGTGTGTTGTTGTTGATGGTAGAACAGGAAGTGAGGGAGGGAGGGGTATTCCCCACAACAGAGAGTTTGAAGTAATTAAAGAAAGAAAGAAGAAAGATTATCACAGCTTTTTCTTGGGAAAGCGCTGGCCTTACGTGATTCTCCTTACTTTAAATGCTCCTGCTGCACTTGGCGCTCTCTGTGCAGTGGGTGAGCAGCTCTCTAGCCTTTGCCATGTACTTCTACTGTCACTGGCTGCCCATGGATGGACTGAAACTATGAGCTAAATATATTTTTCCTCCCTTGCATTATGGACATTTATTTTGTTCCAGGAAGAAGAAAGTAACTGAGACATGGGGAATGTAAATAGAGACATCCAGCATAAATTGTTATGTGTGTAGAATGACTAATGACTGAACTGGTGTCATATGACATGAATTCGCAGTGAAGTCCAGCTTCTTAATGGCTAGGGGCCTGTTTCATTTATCATATATCACAGTGCCCAGAACAATGTTTTGTACATATGAGGCATTCAGCAAATGGTAACCCCCCTCCCCCATTTTTATTAGTATGTATTTGAACATACAATGGCTAAATTAAACTTGAGAATTTTGTGTACATAGATACTGCATTAACATCACATTCTCTTCCCCTCTCTTTCATCGCCCCTCCCATCCCTCCTGCCTCCCAAAAATCTCACCTGTTTGACTCAATTACTTATTTATACTCTGGGTTTCTCCTGTGATATTTAATCTTCTGAGTCTACATCACTAAGCATAATGGTCTCAAGTTGTATCCATTTTCCTACAAATGACTCAAATCTGACTTTGTGGCAAAGTAGTACTCCATTGTGTATGTGTGCCATGCTTTTTTATTGGCCTATTGATGGATATTTCAATATCTCCTATGATTTAGTTATTAGTAGTTGTGCTGCTGTAAACATGAATGCACCTTATCTCAGTTATATGGAGCTTTAAAATCTCTTGGAAAGATAGCTAGAAGAGGTATTGCTTGGTCAAATAGGATATCTATTTTAAGTTTTTTGAGGAATCTACTTTCTGCTTTTCATAATCATTGTACCAGTTTACTGTCCCACCAGTAATTTTACCCCACATACTCACAAGTGTCTATTGTTTTTTGAGTTCTTAAAAAAAAAAAAAATTCTCTCTGGGGTAAGATGGTATCTCAGTAGTGTTTTGATTTGCATTTCTCCCATGGCTAAAATGTTGAAATATTTTTTTTTTCATGTATTTGTTGGCTATTTATACTTTTCTGAGAATTGTCTGTTCATTTGAATTGCCCATTTTTAATTGGGTCTTTGATTTTGAGGGCTCTAATTTTCTTTAGTTCTTTGTATAATCTAGTTCTTAGTCCCTTGTCAGAGGAGTAGGTGGTAAATTTTTTGCCCATTTTATCAGTTGTTTCTTCTTTCTGTTAATTCCTTTGTTTTGTAGAAGGTTTTTAATTTGATATAATCTCAATTTTTAATTCTAGGTTTTATTTCTTTTGCCTCATGTGTTCTACTGAGAAAATCTTTGCCTGTGTTCTTGCCTTCAAGAGTTCTACATATTTTGTCCTCCAGGTGGTCTGTGTTTCCATTTTTGTACCTAGGTCTTTGTTCTATTTTGTTTGATTTTAGTATGGTGAAAGGTGTGGATTTTGGTTCTTTCTTCTGTTTGTGGATAACTAGTTCTTCCAGCACCATTTATTGAAAAGGCTATCCTTTCTACAGGATATGTTTTGGCCTCGCTGCTGAAGATCAGATAATGGAGGGAATTTGAGATTGTCTCTGCATCCTTTGTTCTCTTCCATTGGTTGACCTATTTTTGTGCCAATACCATATGACTTTCTAGTCACTCTTGCTTTGTAATATAACCATAATGATGCCGCCTGCTTTTGTGTGGTTGCCCAAATTGCTTTGGCTGTTGTGGGTCTCTTTTCATTCCGTGTGAATTTTAAGATTGGGTTTTCTAGTTCTGCGCAAAGTGGTGTTAGTGTTTTGGCAGGAATTTCATTGAATCTGTATATCAGCCTTAAGTAGTATGGCCATTTTGATGATGTTAGTTTTGTCTATCTATGAACAAGGGATGTCTTTCCATTTTCTAATGTCTTCTTCAATTTCTTTTTTCAGCATAATGTCGTTTTCATTGTAAAGGTCCTTTATGTCCCTAGTTAGGTTTATTTCTAGGAATTTAATTTTTATGGCATTACTGAGAATGGGATTGAACTTATCTTTTTCTCAGAAAGTTGTTAGTGTACAGGAATGCTATTGATTCTTTTGTATTAATTTTATATTCTGTACCTTGTCTGAATTTGCTAATTAGTTGAGTCTTCTGATGAGGTTTTTGGAGTCTTCTGTGTAGAGAATCATGTTATTTGCAAACAAGTTTACTTGAACTTATCCCTTTCCAGTACATATTCCCTTTATTTTATTCTTTTGCCTTTTGCTCTGGCTAGGATTTTGAGTAATATTGAATTGGAGTAGTGACAGTGGACAGCCTTGTATTGTTCCTGACATATGGAAAAGTGCTTTCCAATTTTCCCCATTTAGTACAGTGTTGGCAGGAATTTTGGCATAAATGGCTTCTATCAGCTTTAGGTAAGGTTCTTCTATACCTCTTTTCATAATTTTTAAAAAAATCATGAATGGATGTTGAATTTTGTCATTGGCTCATTCTAAATCTATTGAGATGATCATGTGATTTTTGTCCTTCCTTTGAGGTATGTGGTGTATTACATTAATTGTTTTACATATGTCGAACCTTCCTTGCATCCCTGGGATGAAGCCAGCTTAATCATGGTGTATGATCTTTTGAATTATTTGTTGAATTATGTTCAGCAATATCTTATTGAAGATTTTTATCAAAAGCTATTTGAATGAAAGAGTAAATGACCAAATAAATATGTGAATAAATGATGTTGTGGCAAAGTGTATTAGTTACTTATTCATTGCTGGGATACATTACTCATCATCCACAACTTGAGGAAGGAAAGGCTTGTCTGAGCTTTCTGTTTTGGAAGGTCTCAGTCCATTCAGGGGCACTGGCAGTGGCAGGAAAGGTTTGGCAGAAAACAGCTGCTCACAGCATCACAAGAGGAAGAATCAGGGGCCTTCAGAAGAAGCCTGGGTGGGTGTTTATATCTTTCCAGACCAGACGCCTGTAATCTAGTCTGCCCCATGCCTGTCCTCCACTATGTTTCTGTAATCTTCCCCTCTGGGTCAGGTCCCACCTCTTAGCAGCACATGGAATCTATAGATATTCCACAATATCTAAATGCATGAGGATTTTGGGGGGACATTCCAGATCTAAATTGTGACACAAGAATGGAAAAAGTAGGCAGTTGCATCTCTGAAATTTCAGACAAATTGATTATTGTATGAATTAAAGAGGTGACAGAACCTAAGGTGCCAGAAAAATCACTTTTGAAAAGATTCATCAGAATGTGAACAGGATAATTAAGAAAATGGAGTCATGAGGTGATAGGTTGGATTAATTGCATGCATTGAAAGTCACGAGGAAGGCTGAGCAATAGGTTTTAGTATGAGATGCAGGAGAACTAAAATTGTTTGGGCAAAATTAAGTTCAGAGTTTGATATAGTGATCATACTTTGCAATTGTGAATTTGATGTGTTACCCTTTCTGGTTTTGTGGAGATAGGGAGGAATAGGGAGTAGATGCACCTGCACCTTAAGAGTGAAGGTTTGTTACCAACTACAGGCAAAAAAAGGAATATTGGAAATAAATAAGGAATACTTGGCACATTTTACAGCTTTCCAATGGTTGATGCTGTTGATGGTAATTTAGAAAAGATAATTAGAAATAAGAATTATTAAGACTCTTTAACCACAGCTGAGTTTGGTATAAATGATCCTTATTTTCTGAAAATTCACTAATTGAAATATCTGGTCTGCTTTTCAATATTATAATGATTTCATCGTATTTATAGAAAAAAAAATATATATATACATATGAACCAGAAAACTTTGCTATTATTTATTTGTACATATCTGTAATATAAAACTTTGGTGGCCTCATTTTCTAAGTTGTGGAATTGTTAAAGATAGTCTTTAGACTTCTGTATAAGAGTAGCTGTTTTATGTATTTACTGCTGTTGGAATTATTGTGTAGGTACTGAGAACAAATGAATTTGAAAAAGTGAGTTCGCATGCTGAATAAATGACTTTCATTTCTATATGTAACATCTTTTAACCTTCTTTCACAGATTACATTCAGATATTTTGGCAGAGACTTCTTCAATCCTCTTATACCTTTTTCTTAGAAATATCTTTGTAACAAGTGATATTAAAATTAAAGAAGAAAATCTTTTCTGTGATAATATTAAAGGCAATGAGATTTTCCCTGCTCAACAAGTAAGTGAAACTAAGTGACTAAGAGCATGTCAATTTCACTCTATTTGCTTCTTGATGTTTCAAGGTCAAGGTCCTTTTGGTATTGTGTATCCTATGTTGTGAATGGACCTAGGTCATTGTATAAATACATTGCTTTATTTGATATTTTATACAGGTATCATAGACTTGCCTTTATGTTTGCTCATTCTTTTCAATTTATCCTTTTACCTGTTTTTAGTAATAGTATATATTTCAAAATCCAAAACCATATAATGTATGCAGTGAAACCCATTATAATTCTAGAACCTCTAAATACTGATTTTATTTGTAAATGATTTCTCTTAATTATAAAATTGATCTAACTTGACCTACTTACTGTTTTGCAAGTTGCTTTTAATACTTTTTTTTGAGATAGGATTTCACTATATACTTCATGCTGGCTTTAAGGCAGCTTTGTACCCAGGCTGTCCTTGAGCTTGTGGTCTTTCTGCCTCAGCCTCTCAGTGCTGGAATAATAAGTGTGTGCCACCACACCCAACATTAATCTTTTTTTTTTTTTTTTGAGACAGGATCTCGCTCTATTTTCCAGGCTGGACTTGAACTCACCCCAGTCCTTCTGCCTCAGTCTTTCAAGTTCTGGGATTCCAGACATGTTCTACTATGCCCCACTGCAATACTATGTGGTGTTGAGGGATCAAACATGGAGCCTGTGGTTTCTAGGCAAGCACTCTAATCTCTAAGCTATGCCTCCAGGCCAGCACTTTTAATCTGGAGCACCATGTTTTCATAGGCTAATCTACCATATTCTTTTAACTATGATACTGCATTTCCATACAGAGGCAGGAATTTAACCTATCTCCTATTGATAGATTGTCAGGGTGTTTTAAGCATCATTGTATACATCCGCAACCCTATGATGCTCTTATTTTTAATAATAATTCTACATTAAAAAAATTCTAACCATTCTTTCCTCTTTTCTTTACTCATTTTAGGCATAAAGGCAGTCATTTTTTACCATTGTTTTTTTTCTGTTTATTTATTTACTAGTCTGTTACTTGTTACACAAAATTGTGCCAGTTTCTGTGGACATGAAAGTAAAAACCAAAACCAAAACCAAAAAAAAAAAAAAAAAACCAAAACAACAACAACAACAACAAAATCTTTTGCTCAAGAAAATATTCTTGGGGCTGGAGGAATGGCTCAGTGGTTAAAGCTAAGTCAAATGCTAAGTTTGATTCCCCAGCACCACATAAGCCGGGCATGGTGGCGCATGAGAGGTGGAGGCAGGAGAATTATGGTGAGTCCAAGGCCAGCCTAGGCTCCATAGTGAGTTCAGGACCAGCCTGGCCTACACAGCAAGAGTCTGTCACAAAAAATAAAAATAAAAATAAAAGAAACTTTCTGTCTTCTTGAGCCCAACTATTAACAACCATCAACCTGCTCCTCCTCCTGTCATCAGATAGGGCCTGAGGGTCTGAGTAAGTCCCCTAAAGAGGAGATTGGGGACTTCAATTCACCGTACAAGTAGCTTATTGACTCTCATCATGGAAAATTAATTTTCATGATGTACCAAGATGAGGCTTAAGTAGAGTTAGAAACTAGACAGAGTTAGAAAATGTGGGAGCACAGAACAAAGATTCTAGCTTGCTTGGTGAAGAGGTGCAGAATTGCCCACTCACAAAGAACAAGATCAGGTTTTCTGGATTAAAGTGGGCCAGGGTCCAGTTGAATATTATCTCAGTTCTGGTTTCATAGCTCTAGAGAGAACCTTTTGGTTTGGGGGTAATTTGGTTCCCATTAGATGATTGTTCTTGTTTTGAGAGAGGTGATCTCATCACGAAGTAGTTTGATAGTCTCACTTTTCCTGAAATTTGAGATGATTTTAAGTTTGGAGACTTCTAGGCATTGCTCCAAGGAAGTCCCAGAAGAGGCGTTGTGAACGCTGACAATTGGATGCCTCTGTGAGCTCTGAAAATTACTTTTGTTACTTTTGTGTTGGATCTTCTGTTTCCACGGGGGATGAGGAAGACTAGGGAAATTCAGGGCAAATAAGCCTTGTGATAAAGGCGTTCCCTAGGTAATTAACATACCTGCATGCAGAGCCAAGCAGGGATCTCACCAGAAGTTTTAAAGTTATAAGGAAAATAAAATTGATTTTATCTCCTTTCTCCTTGTGTTTATTCTAAACTTCCGCATTCCCACATTACATTTAGCTTCTTCTTTCATCATATCCAGCCTGAAAATGAAGACAATGTTAAAGTGCTTTGGTGAACTTCAGAATGCTAGACTACTGTTCTGTTTTAAAGCTGGGTGGATGGCTATTTCTTTTTACCATTCCTGTACTTTTCTTTGTGTATTATGTTATATAAGGATACAGAAAAATAATGAACTGTTTCTCTATGTAAGGAAAAAGATGAGAAAGCAATTTCTATTCTTTTAAGTTACATTAACTTTAAAAACTCTAACTTTACATTTTCTATTATTTTAAGTAGCAAAAATATAAGTAGCAGACATACAACAAAAGATTAATTTGATTTACTGAAACTACCACTTTTAGTAAATAAAAAGAGAAATTGGAATCTGCTAATCAAGTAGAATTTGCTAATCAGTTTTATATGTTAATTATTTGTTATAGTTTAAGCCTTTGAAAGATACATTTTTTCTAACATAAAAGTACAGTCAAATTTTATCTTACTAGCGTGATTAATAGCCCTTGTATTATATTGAGTTCTAAGACTGGGCTATTTTATTGTAGCATTACCAGATAGTTGCTTGTGAATTTAGATTTTCTTCATATCAGTGTTTATGTTGGTGAGCCACATGGATTACACTTGTGACCCTTTCTTCTCCTTAGGGACTCATTAACTAATGTTCATTGTAACAGTGCCTCTTTCTCTACAGATTGCTAGGCTGATTGAATGTGAGAGGGTATTAGTGGCATTGGAACTTAGCAACTTCCTAAATGATTCCAGTTATGCCCTTCAAGCTGTGACTCAGTGTTATGGTCTCCTTGCTCCTATGATATATCACAATATTGTTTTGGTACCTGTTATACAGGTAAGCTGATCCCTCACTCCCACATATGGAATTTTTTTTTTTTTTTTTTTTTTTTTTTTTTTTTTTTTTTTTTTTTTTTTTTTTTTTTTTTACTGAAGGTAATTCAGTGGTTGATTTTGGGAAAGAAAAGCAGTATATTTCTTGTAGAGTATAAAATAGGTCAAGAATAAGTATGAAACTTCAGGAATTAATTGGAAAGCACTTTGTTTGGGAAGATAAAATAAGAACATAAAATATGTTTGTTTGAAAACATTACACTCTACTACTTATAGTTACACTAATTATAGTTAAATACGGGTAACACATATTCTAAGCCATCAACACAGGAACATGTAGTGACTAACCTAGTGACACATGTTTCATGGAGGAGGAAGTGGAATTTAAGAAAAAGGATTGAGGAGATCTGGCTGAAGGAATTCTATCAATATTTGCTACATATGCTTTTTAAATCATTATAAACCTAATGGTTTTAAAAAAACACCCACTTACTATCTCATAGTTTCTGTGGGTTAGGACACTAGACACAGTTTAGTTGGTATTCTGCTTTGGATCTTATTATAATAAATTAAAAGTGGGCCAGAAATGTTATTTTTATCTAAGACTTGACGTCTTTTCTAAGAATCAGATGGAGTTGACAGTCCCACCCAGTGAGAATAGAATGAATATTTTAATAAGTGATGGCTAAACACCTGAACATTCATCTGTTAGAAATGGAGTAGAAATGTCCAACAGCAGAGCAATGGATAAAAATAATTGTGGTATATGTACACAATGGAGTAATACTTTTCCATAAAGACAAATAAATTTGAAGCATTTGTAGATAAATAGAGTCCACAATGCTTAGTGAAGTGAGTCAAACTCAGAAGGCTAAATATCACATGATTTCTCTAATATGAGAAACCTACAATACAGGCCTTTTGTAGAACCAAATGGGTGTGATAGTGGGAATCAGGAGGGATGAGGGAGGGAGCAGGATGGCCAAAATGGGGAAGGATTGTAATGCTGATGTGATATAATGCCCAAACTCAGTGTAACCATTGTGTTATCGCATGTATACACTAATACAAATATGGAGGAACAAATAAATGGAGTTTGACCTCTGAACCATAACTCTGTACTGCAGTCAACTCAGTGGAATTTTCACCTCTCCTTGTATCATATATTATTTAATTTTATTTGTTTTTATATGCAGAAATTGTTATTAATCCTTGAGATCTTTCTGGAACAGGTTTTCCTCTTGGACTGTATTTTAAAAGCCCAGGTGTGTTAAAGACTTAGAGGCGAAATAAGGCAAAAATAGGACGAACAAAATGCCAGGAGCTTGCATGCAGTGTAGGGTCTTAGGGAAAACTTTCTAAGTCAGAACTTCTAGAGACAACAAGAAACCCATGTGACAAAAGGAATCATAACATAGATGATAGAAAACTGAAGAACTTGGAAAAATATCTCTGAATCTGAGGGAGGATCAGTGTGTAATAACAATCTTGTAAATTGATGATAACTTAAGAGAAACATTGGTGCAGTGTATGAGTAAGTAAGTCGTGGGAAAGAAAATCTAAGCAGGCGAGGAATATATGAAATGGTGCTCAAACTCCGAATATTCATGGAAATTCATATTGAATTAATGATATAATAAGATCTGTAACTCGTATTACTATTGAAAATCTACAACAAAGGTGTTCTCATTTATGATGGGGGAAGTGTGAATTATTAAAAGCTTTTGGATTTTGATTAAGCAACAATTTTAGTTAAATCAAGTCTAATTTAAACAAAAACAATGACATGGTAATTCCTCTATTAGTAATTTATCTCAGGATAAAATATTAATAAAATTAAAAATATATTTACCCAATAGAGTAATACCACTACAAGTTATTTATCTCATAAAATGAAATCACTAGTTGGTAAAATGCTACTCTTCATTCTACTCCTGTACCTACTTACTGGGGGATGCACTACCACGTAATGATAATTGATTCAGAGTGACAGCGCATCCTGGAGGTTGGTGCCTTATCCTCAGTGGGCATCCTCTTGAAGCTGGTGCTTCAGCTGCCACTCATAGATGGCACCTGAGTATAAGATGTTTATATTATGCAGCTATTAACAACACTAAGGTAGCACTGTCTGTAGACTTGAGGAAACTTTTCATAAGACAGGGTTGAAGGAGGAATTCAAAGCTCAGAAAAGTGAATATAAATCTTATTTTGAACAAGAATAACCTTCCAATTACATTTACATGTGTGTGAGGGATTATATGAGCTTTGAGAAAATAACCTGGATATTAGCAGAGTGGTCATGGACGGGAGGAATTTGATACTCACCAAAAAATCAATGTACTGTGGCAATAATATTTGTGCTAGACTAGTAGCTTGGAGCAATCAATGTGTCTCTGAAGAACTGATATCTACAAATTCATTTGTCTTTTGAAATCGTCTCGGTGATGTGTAGATGGCTGTGCAGCACCACCTTTCTCATGGAAATATTGGTTAAAACTGGGCAGCAATGTTGAAAGCTCGATTTAATCCTATAGCTTTTGGTCAAATTTGAGATTGTATGATACAAAGCAAAGAGAATAGAAAATAAATACCACTATTAACTGATTTGGAAGGATGTGGATGTTTGGTTTTAATTTGAAAGGAAGATAAAAATTTCAAGTACTTGGAATCACTGAAAAATATTTAATATGGCATATAATCCTCTGTATAGTTTTGAAAATATCCTTCTTGAGCCTGAACACAATTTGTAGTCTCTGGTGTGCTTTTCAAATTTAACCCACATTATTTATGACACTTGTCAGAATATGCTTTGTTTTGTAGTTATTTGCATTTTTGTACTCTTCACCAGTTTTTGAGCTGCTTTAGATGAATCATCAGGAAGTTGAATATTTCAGTTTTATCTATATTCTTTTATATGTGATTAAGTATAAATAAGTATTGATAATAAAATATTATGGCTTAAGACTTACTTGATTTGAACATGAAATTTTATAGTAGGGGTGATATTTTAACACAAAAATCATTGTGCTTCTATTTTTTTAGATCTTGATAAAGTGCATAGTGGTTTTGCAAGGGCTGCCAAATACGGTCTACATGAAAAAGAACATTTCCAACTTCGAAAGTGTACAGCATATGATAGCTTGTTGTATTTTCTACATAACAGAGGTATTTGCTTTATCCTTTGTCTAATGTCAAAAATTTGGGAGAAGTAATAATTTAGAAATTCGAACTGCTTTTAATCACAGTGATTAAAACACTTAAAATGGCATTTCAAGAATTATTAGATCAAAAGCAAATGTAAAGCCTAAACATTACTGACTAACAATTTGTTGAACTTTTTTGATAAAATTGTGGTGCTGCACAAACTAAAACTTGATGTTTCTAAAATAGCTTTTGTTTATCTTCAGGCATTATAAGTGGTCATATAGAACATATTTTTTGTAACCCTAAAACATCAATCATGTATTTATAATACAGTCAACCTGCATGTCCTCTTGTGACAGGCTTTTACCTCAGTGGACCCTGTAGGGACACCTCAAGTGACTCCCTTAAGAGTTAATTTAGGGTGGTGGGGCTTAGAAGGCAATCTGGAGACCAAACAGCTCAATGATGACTGAAGGCTTGATCAGTAGATGAGGGGTGTGGTAATCTTATAAAATTAGAATATAAAACAAGATATTAGAGCTGAAGGAAAGGAAAGACGAGGCAGAGTCCAAAGATGTTGTGGAGTTGATGTGTAGGACCCTGAACTCCAGGAGGTCAAACTGAAGAGGTGAATTTTGAATCTACCAATGAAGAGTGTTGTACCCAGAGATATAAGCCATGAAGAAGAGATAGGTAAAATGGTAGTTGGTCTATGAACTGATTTTTTAAAAATATTTTTATTTCACTTTTCATCCAGCATGTTAACTCATTTACAAATTGTTTTTATGCTCCTGGTCCTGTTTTGGGCATTTGATACGTACCCAGAGAGTTGTAGGCTCTCATAGCAAACGAGGAGTAGGAAAATGAAGAGTAAATCATGGGTGACACCGGATGTCTGGCCTGGGTAGTGAATGGCTGGTGATGACGCAGAGATGCAGGAAGATCACCAAGTTTGGGGACACCTATGGAAAGGTATTCCGTAGAAGATGAGAAGTCAGTGTGCTGTAGCCAAGAGTTACAAACTCGCATGCCTCCTGAGACAAAACAGATAATGTAATTTATGAGTGGGTAAGGAGATAAGGTGTATCGAGTGCTGAGACAAACCTACCTGTAGGCATTAAAATTTATTAAAGCAAAACAAAAACAGCAAGCTGATGTTGTCCACAGAGCTTATGGTTTATGTGCACACATGATATGTATAAATTCCATGCTTTAAATGTTAGAAGCAAAGAGGAAAGCAGTTAGGGGAGAGAGGTTTCTGGACTGGGCCTACCTTAGATGGGGTGATTGGGTATAGGAGCCAAGGTGGAACTAAAACAGATGCAGGAGCAGCAGCTGTAGAGGAAGAGGCCTGAGAAGTCATGTGAGCAAATGCCACGGGGAGACTCATGGCCATTTTAGACCACATCTGAGTGTGCTGGTTAGAGGGGTATACAGGCAGTGGGTTTTCAACCTGTTGTGAACAAATGTTAGAGGTGTACCTTGCTTTATTTGTAAACCAAGTCAGCATATTCACATACACATATTTAATGTGGTTTTTTTTTTGGCAAAACCAATTGGAATAGTTAACTAAATTTATTTTAGCTTTTAATTAATGATGGAATTACTAGAAAAATGTTATTGCTCAAATGCTCGTGGGATGACTCTCTTAAGGTAATGAGACAGAGGATTCGGAGCCAATGGCAGCATAAGTACATATCTTGTCTTCTCCTTTGAATTCAATTTCAGGGCGTTAAAAATGCTTGGGGGCAAAGCCTGGAGTGGTATATTAGATCTGGCTGCCAGAGGAAGGACATCTTAGGGAACCTTATTTTACTTCGGCAATGGGAAGGAACCAGTAGACCAGAGGCAGAGGGATAGGCTTATTTATTTGTCTTTGTTAGTTGTTTCGGACACCACAGAGTTTTAGTTACAGAACTGAGTGACTCACCTCAAAGAAGGACTCCATTCTTTGCCTCCCTGCTTTGTGTGGTTCTCTCGGGGTCGTTCTGATTTGTGCAGAGTTCTAGAAGAATGAATGGGCTGATTGAACTTCAGTTAGGATTTAAGCCTGCCTCTGTGGAGGTCTGGTAACACACAGACCTCTCTGCCCTCTACTTCAGTAAATAAACCATTAATTTCTGGCTGTTCATGATCTGACATCAAGAGCAGAAAATGATATTCCTTCCTTGGACTGCTAGTTTATCACTGTTGGAGAGATCTCTATAATCACCACAGTCTGTATAGATGTTGAGTGTGTATAAGCCATTAGCAGGGAGGGTGAATACTCCAAGGGAAAGAGAGCAAGGCTGAATACCGAAATAACTGTGCTGTTTCCTCTGGCTGTGTTAGAAGGGACTGGAGAAGACCTGGAAAAGAAGGTAAAGATGTTTAAGGACATGCAGTCAGATATCCAAAACTAAGAAGATGAAAAACCTTCTGTAAATGAACAAACAAATTTGATTTTTGATTGAAAATATTAAGCAGATAAAAATTATAGATACAATATTTTGTGAGTCAAATGTTGGTCAAGAAATATTTCCCTACATAGACAGCAGAGTTACCTAGAGATACTAAATAAATTCAGGTACAGAAGCCACAACATGACATTAACAGGAGTCTAGAGGTTAGAAAGCAGCTCATAGGGAACTAAAAAGTTTTTGAGTCATAGGCAAAATTAATGTTAGGAACCTGTCTGTAGAAAAGTGTTGGAAAACCTCAAAATCAAAGGATAAGGGCAAATCTTAAAAGATTTGAGACACAAGGAACAAGTAGGTTATTTGCAACGGAAAGAAAATCAATTAACTTCATTTTTAAAAAAATCAGAAACACTAGAAGTTAATATACTGAAAAGACATTTGTAGAATCCCGAGGGAAAATGACTGAAGTTCAGATATTGGCAGGAAAGATACCATTCACTTGTAAGGGCAAAATAAACAGTTTGAGAAGTGCAGACATTTGGAAAGTATTCTGCCCATGTACTTATCTGAGGAAAACACTTGAGGAAATACTCTTATCAAATGACAGTTGATTCAGGACAGAAGTCCCAAGGTAGGGAAAGACAAAAAGAAGAGGAATAATGGAGCAATGAATCTTGCAGTATATGTGTTATTAAAATTAAATAGATAATAATGACATGACTAGGACTTTGTAATATAAATGCTAAGTAGGAATTCTTGAAAGAGAAGAAGAGTCATCCTTGAAAGAAAAACTTATTAGTAACCAAAAACTAAAACTTCCAAACTTCCATCCTACTTAGGGTGAAGGAGCGTGAGTAGGTAGATTCTTGGAGCAGGGTTTTGTGTGTTTGTGTGTGTGTGTGTGTGTGTGTGTGTGTGTGTGTGTGTGAGTGTATCTCTATATGTGTGTTTATGCACAAAATACACGTATAAAATTATTTTTCTGGTTATATATTCCCACTTTATTTTTATTTATTTATATGTTTATTTAAATATGACTCAGGAATATGTCACCATGAGCTGAACTTTAAAACATAGAACCTCTAAATTGACAGGGATAAAAAATGAATAGGGAAGAGTGAGAGAGTGGAAATAGGAACAAGAGAAAATGGCCAATTTAGCAAAAGTAAAAAGAAGTCAAAGGAGAGGGTATTTGAGATGGAAACAATAAAGTAAACATTATAATCATTAAGTGAATAATCTTAGAAGACAAGAGACTGCTGGATAGGTAAGAAGTTAGGCTCTAATGTAGCCTGTTTCATGAATCACACCAAAGAGGCTGTGGGGAGAAAGGAACCCTCCTGCACTACTGGTGGGAATGTAAACTGGTACAACTACTATGGAAAGCAGTATGGAAATAAATATCCCCTTGGATCTAGCGATACCTCTTCTGGGAATTTTCTCAAAATAGTTAATAACATCAATATAACAGAATTATGTGTATACCCGTAGTGGCACAACTAACAATAGCTAAAATGTGGAAGACATCAAAATACTCATCAACAGACCAATGGATGCATAAGTTGTGACTTTTATACACAATGGGATACTACTCATCTATAAAGACAAATAGGTTGGAGGCTTTTGTAGGTTAATAGATGGAACTTGAGACCATCATGCTTAGTGAAGTGAGTCAGAAGCAGAAGGTTAAATATTGAATGGTTTCTCTAATATGAGAAGCTCAGATCACAATTATTTCATAGAACTTATTGTGGGGAATAATGAGAACTGGAGGGGAGGGAAATGGAGTAGGAGGGTTAAAAAGGGAGAAGGGAAAGATTTGTAATTTCGCCATGATATGTATATGCACAAAATAATATCAATGTAAACTTTACCTATTGTGTTTGTACATATCAATAAAATGGGGAAAAAGAATTACACCAAAACCAAAGTGGTAATGGTTGAAGATATATGGGTAGAGAAATGGGCAAATTAGAAAAAGAGAAGGAAAATGGCATTTTTCTTGTCAGGAAAATACCTTGAGTGTAGGGCCAAAAATATTAATCGGGACAAAGAAAGGCATTAGGTTGTGTCCCTCCAAGCTGTCAGGTCGGACACTGTTCTCAGCTCTTGGATAGCATCTGGTCACTTGCCATTCTCATTGTCAAGGACAAAAGCCAAGCTTGGTCCCAAATGAGAGTCACAGCAATATAAGAAAAA
Source organism: Ctenodactylus gundi (assembly GCA_004027205.1). Classification (NCBI taxonomy): domain Eukaryota; kingdom Metazoa; phylum Chordata; class Mammalia; order Rodentia; family Ctenodactylidae; genus Ctenodactylus; species Ctenodactylus gundi. The sequence continues at coordinate 168,770 of PVKB01002937.1, forward strand.
AATCAAATCTGTATTAAAATAAAACTTTTTTATAAGAGCAATTTAAAGGCCAAGAACAATAAGATTATATGAAAAATGCCACAAAGGCATTTGATAATACTTAGCAACCTTTCCTAATAAAGTTTGTAATAAGTTAGGAATGGAAGAAAGCTGTTGAAAAATGATAAAGACATTTACCCAAATTTTATGGCAAATACCATACTAAATGGCAAATTTCTGAAGCCATTTACTTAAAAATCAGGTACAGGAAAAAGAAGCTGATTCATAAGAGTGAGATTCAGTATTTTCATAGGTTATTACACAAATAGCTAAGAATATGAAATAATTTTACAATATTAGGAAGAAAGGAGTAATTTATTTGTAACTGTAAGATCTCAAAAACCCATAAGAATAGTTAAAATTATAAAGAGAATATATAAGGTGACTACAGATGAGACACATAAACTGGGGTTTTAATTAAATACTAATAATAATCAGAACTGCAGAGAGTAAAATACATCAAATATAGTATGCACCACTAAAGCTTAAAAAATGTTAAAGAACTAAATGAGAATGCTGTGAGATCCTGAACCAAAGGATGCAAAATGAACATGTGACAGGCCATACTAAGTTTCTGAAAAGGAAGATCCATTGTCACAAAAATATAAATCCTTTTGAAAATAACTTCTAAATCTAATGTAGTTCTTGTCAGAATCCCAATAAGATTTCTCTGGAGCTGATTAGAATAATTTAAAAGTTCTTAACGGGTATTATAATTTACTGTCTGACCACATTAATAAAAATAGAATCAACAGAATCGTGGGCAAATCAGAGAGGAATAAAGAGTTCAAGAATACCTTCAAGCATATAGAGAAAAAAAAACCCTATGTAGTCTAATAGTTTATTCAGTGAAATAGCTGGTATCACTGAGTCAGCTGGTATAACTGACTATCTGGAAGTTAGTGAAGCCAGAGCCTGATGTCACATTACTAAAATCAACTTCAGATGAGTTCAGGGATATTCAGATAGCCTCGGAATCAGGGAACATCCTTGTTGACAAAGCACAAAAACACACAGAAAGATACAGATTCTTAGATGACGTGATAGGTGACACTTTTTCATAGCAAGAACAAGAAGCAAAGTTTAAAGGCAAACATGAACTTGGGAGAAACCTATGACAGAGAATTAATAACGTTGATTGCCTTAGGAAGTAATCAATGAGAAAACAAGAAACAATTTTATAATGTATAAAAAGGAGAATGAAATGCGTCTTTCGTCATAGAAATTATGAGTAAATATTTGATTTGTCTTTAAAGGTGAAGCAGTGAACAGGTGGCAGGTGGTAAAGGGCTGTTTTCTGGGGTCAGAGAGGAGCCATTGAAGAGTTTCAAACCAGAAATGAATTAATGAAGATTGCATGAAAAAGAAAAATTATTCTGGCTATATAACAGTTCATAATTACAGGTGAATAAGATGGGCCAGGGATGATTTAGAAGTTAAAAGATAATAACTAATGTGGAAAAAAATGGGATTTAGAATGCTTAGAAGAGTTACTTACAAAATAGGATTGAGAAGCTGGAAATTTATGGAATATAGGGTGTGAAACAGGGAAAGGAGAGGGCCAGTTGCAGCAGCCAGCTATCTTGCCTGGCATCTGGGTAAATGCAGCACTATATTGGTCCTGGATGGAAGAAGTACATTTGTGTGGTAAATAGAAAGAAAATGAGTGTAGGAAGGATTGAATTTTGAGGTCTACAGAATACCCAAAGACGTGGCCATTATGTAATTGGCTTTCAGGTCCGGAGTTGTGTAGTGACACAGGGGTCGCTATGGACTACAGTATTACCTCGGGTGAGTGTGTGGTGTGAGAAGGGAAGAGAAATATCCAAGATAATCTCAGTGGTGCACTCAGCCTGTGGCATGGATCCTGCTTTCCAACTCTACGCAGCGCAGCGGGAAGAACTGATTAGTTCTTGGGACTTATCTGATGAGTCCCACGCGGTTTTCTCATTTCTAAGTGTTCCCCAACCTTGAATATCTTCCTGTTGTTAAGTTCTGTCATTGTCACATGGCGTGACTGATAATGGACATGGGATTTCCTGGCTCAGCACCAGTAGAAGTGAAATTGGAATAAGGAGAAAAAGCAAAATTATTTAATTAAGAAAGACAAGAATAGTGAAAGGACTTCAGCTTGAGGAGAAGAGCTGAGAAGTGCATAGCACTGATAGGGAAAAATTAGGCTTGCTTGTTAACAAGGAAATGCGCAAGCTTTTTATTGGGTTTCTGGCATGGGCTAGGGGCTGGCTGATTCTTATCTCAGTCCTGGTTCTGCAAGGTAACTCTGGGGAAGTTTGAATCCCTTGAGAGGGCAGTCTGGTTCCTTTAAGATAATTGCTTCTACAGAGGGGGTGATCTCCTCGTGGGTGACTTGCCTGGATGGTATCTGCTGGAATCCAAGGTGACCAGGTTTAGGGCAATGGGTTGTGACATGTAGTGCCATTCCAGTGGATCTGTAACAGGATGATATAAAGGCCGATATCTAAATGTCCCCACAAACTTGGAAAATAGCTTACTTACGCTTACCTTGGTAGCTTCAATCTTGAAAGAGGATAACATAGGTTAGGCAAATTTACCTGTTTTTCTCTTGATTGGAGAAATGTTTTTATTATTTTCTTTTTTTAAAAAAAATCATCTTAAAGCAAATGAAAAAGGTTGTACAGTTCTTGGTAAGCCTAAGATCTTAGTATGTAAGGAGGCAGAGTTAGAGTGGGGAGCTATATTAGTTCATTTCTGTTTGCTGGTATTAAAATATACCCCTTTTAATTTACACTTTTTTGCATACTGAAGATTGAACCCAAGACTGCAGTAAGCTACATTCCGGTTCTTTTCTACTTTTTCTTTTACGGCATGATCTCACTAGGTCACCAAGTTGTCCCAGCTGGGCTTCAACTAATGATCCTCTTGTCTCAGTCCTTCAGAGTGCTGGGATTACAGGTATGCTCAGTTCCTCATAAGCATTTTATGAGATTGGACTGTGTGCCAGGTGTCTCAGCCTCTGCAGGACCTAACTACATCTACCATTTAAAATTCATCTCACAATTTTTCTTCTCATCCTGTGTTCCACGGTCAGGAATTTTTTCAGCAGTTGCCTTGCCTCATAGAAGTATTTCCATTTCTTGGCATTACGCAGGTCTTATCAGGTTTAGGCAACTGTCCACTATTTTTAAGCTCTCCTGTACATTTTTTTTCTTTTTGCACAGGAAACAGCATTTGCTTCTTTTCTTGCATACTAACTTACTCCACGGACTGTATCCACACAAAAGGAATTCTCTCACGTGCCTTGAGGGACTCATAGTGGAAGTGTTCCTTTTCTTTGGTTCTTCACAATAGTAGAGTATATGCAAATCAGACTGCTGGCCAAGATAGCTTTCTAAAGTTGATGCTAAAATGGAAGTTTTAATGACAAGGTGACGTTATATAAATGAGATGAAGATAGATGTTCTGGGAGACGGATCAACCGTAGGCAGCTGTGACATCCTGAAACAGGATGCCGTCAGAAATACATTTGGTTCAGTGCTTTGTAAGATTAAAGTGCAAAGAGATGACAGGTGGAAGATTACTGTAGATTACTCTAGAAATGTATGTAAGGACCAGACTAAAGAAGGTCAAAAAACAACTTGGGTACTAGGGAAATGAAGACCCTAGAGTGTCTAGCAGAGTGAGCTGTTCCCTTTATGATTACAGTGTACATTGCCGTTAAGGTTCGTGGAGAATCTTCCCAAACAGCTTTTCTCTAGCCCATTCCTCTACCAGAATGTCTTGTAAATTGTTGACTAATACGAATGCCCTTCCAAGACATCAGAGTGAGTTATAGTGCCAGTTCCCACAGAAAATAATTCGAAATAATAGGTAGAGGGGGCTGGAAGAATTGCACAGCAATTAAAGCGCTTGTCTAGCGAGTGCAAAGCCCTGAGTTCTATTACTCAGAACCACAGAAAGCTGGGTGTGGTGGCGCATGCCTGTAATCCCTGCACTAGGGAGGCAAAGGTGGGAGGATTGCCGTGAGTCCAAGGCTACTCTCTGCTATGTATTGAGTTCAGGACCAGCCTAGGTTACAAGCAAGACCCTGCCTCAAAACAAAACAAAACCCCCCAAACAAACAAACAAAAGCTAGAGGTTATATGGCTATGTGGTCTTCATGAATGACTTTGTTTCAATATGGATTTTTTAAATGAAAAAATATTTTCTTAATATAACTTATTGTACCTAAAGGCATATGAGTGTGTGGTGTGGCCCACCAGAGAGGTGAGGAATTCGTTTATGATGAGGTTCTGTTATTAGTTCCTTAATAAAATAGTGGAATCATACATTTTACTTTGAGAGAAATATGATAGGAGGTAAATATTTCTTTAAGAAAAACAGGAGGTATCTTGACTCCCTCCAAACACCTATGAGACTTTTGAACCTGTGAACGTTGATGCATTATACTTGAAAATGGGCAAGATTGTCTAACAGAGAAAATTAATACTTACTTTTGATCAGATTCTACGTTCATGGAAGGAATTTGACCTGGCAGTCATGATTATAAATTATGGAAAAAAGATGTTGGACATAACACCAGCCTGCAAATCTCTCTTTGGGAAAGGTGAACAGGAAGAAGTGCTAGAAGAGGTATGTTTTTTTTTTTTTTAACATTTTCACACATAGGTGAGTCTTTTAGGGATCATTTAGTATCATTAAGCATATTTGAAAGTGATCAATATTTAATTTGTTGTATTTTTGTAGAAAAAAGTGATATAGTTAGGAGACTTTCTCAGAATTGTGATAAAAGAATAGTAATACTGTTAAGAGGGTGTTTTTTTTGGTTTTATTATTTATTTTTTCGGAGACAGGGTGTTGCTCTGTAGCCCAGGCTGGTCCTGAACTTATCGATGTAGTACAGGCTGGCCTTGGACTCAGGATAATCCGCCTGCCTCAGCCTCTTGAATGCTGGGATTACAAGTCTGTACCACCATGCCCAGCTTTATGTGGTGCTGGGGAATCAAACTCGGGGCCTTTTGCTTGTGAGGCGAGTGCTTTAACCACTGTGTCATTCCTCCAGCCCTTGTTTTTAAATTTTTGATGTGCTTAGGAAAATGAAAAGGGCCTCTGTGTTACCATACAGATACTTTTTCCCACCAGTGCTGGTCATTCATAGTTTGTAATAGAGAACTTTCTGCACCCGGTTAGATAGTGGGCTCCTAAGCCTTCCAAAGTCTTCTTTGAATCTAAGATTTTGTTGCTCTAAGTGGGTTGCTGAATGTAGTAAATACACATCAGAGCTTTTTATCTTGTGCTCAGAGTGAATTTCTGAAACTCATTGCGGTATCTAAATTCTTTATGAAACTGCTAATTTTTGAGAGTAATTTTTAATATGCCTCCTAAGAATGGATTTTATAAGAGATTCTTCTTTCTTGCCTTTCCTTAAAATTATGAGGGTTAATGGTTAATTCTTTTGTGAGATCAAAGTTTGAAATGTTACTTTGTATATTAGGTTTCTAGGGCACACTAAGAATTACCTGAAGCCCCTTTTGTGGCTTGGGTATGAGTAAAGACTTTCTTGGCCTTTAATGACTCCTCCATTATTTTGGTTTGATAAGTCCCATTTTTTAATCTCTGTTATATGTTGAGATAGAAAGCAAGTGACCATTACTCACATCTCTTCAAGTATTTTTTTCCAAAACAAAACGAAGCACCAAATATATATATATATATATATATATATATATATATATATATATATATATATATATATATTTCTACAAATCACCACTAGTTAGTGTATGACTTAAAATCCATTTATTTCTGAACGGGGAGTTGTTTTGTCTAGAGTTTTTATTAGGTTGGAGGCAATTGAGTTGTATTTTTTTTGTGTGTGTGTTGGTTTTTGTCATTGTTGTCCCTTTTTTTTCACCCAAGTGTTTGCTGCCAGAGTCCTTCAGTCCTCTTTATCATTCAGGCCTTGACAATGGGCCTTGTCCTGGTACATCCCTACAGGACAGGGCCTGGCATTACCCTCCTTGAAGCCTCTGGTCCAGCAGCAAGTTGTGACACTTCCCTACGACTGTTTATAAGGACTGCCAATTTATAGGAGTCATGAATTACCAGAGCTACCCACGATCCCCTTAAACCTAATGAGACTTTAAATTTTGTTATTATTATAAATTATTGTTATCTTTTAACAGGAGACAGTGCCAGGTTAGTTCTCAGGCTCACACAGAGGCAGCACAGAGGGAAGCTGGAGAGCAGATTGTCCAGTTCTTAATCTGCCAGTTACTGGTCCTGGTGTGTTTCAATGAAAGACAAAGTGGCAAAGAAATTAGCATAGACATAAAGAGATTCAGGGAAAGGAAAAAAAAAAAAAAAAAAAAAGAACAGAGGGCTACATTCCTGAGAGTGGGATGGAGATTTTCTTTTGAAGATTTTTGTATATTTTGGAGGAGTCTGGTGAGAGGTGTAGAAGGCCTTGGGAAGAAGGAGAGGAAAAGAAGCATTTGAGTAATCTCCACGGGATATTCAGTACTGTGTCTGGTTTTCAGTTGAAACACAATATATTGTTTTTAATTACTAATTGGTATTATTTAGCCATATAGACCATAGTTTTGTCTATGGGACATGAACATAATTTAAAGAAAATTATTTGAAAATTGCAGTTTTTATTCAAGTAATTTGACATTTAACCAATATTTCTAATGTTCTTCTAAGAAATCTTCAAAAACTAAGAAGCCACAGCAAACATTGTCACCTGAAAAAATAACTGAACAACTGACCTTGTTGGAGACACACCTACTCAAACTGACAAAACAATGTAACTTTTCCTCTATATACTTCTATTGAGTGTGTTTCTTAAAATGAGAAAATATTTTTAGGTGGATTAAGATTATATTTATATTTTGATAAACTCTTTAAGATTTACACCATGTAGTGATGTTACATTATGTCATTAATTCTGATAATAGCTTGCTAATAAGGATCACTAACATCTTTCTGTTTCTTTTTCCTTTTTTTTTTGAGGCAGGGTCTTTTCTTTCCCTCTAGGCTGACTACATGGCCTTGAACTCATGGCAATCCTCCTGCTTCTGCCTCCCGAGTGCTAGGATTACAGACATGTTCCACCACACCCAGCTTATGCAGTGCTGGGGAGTCAAACCCAGGGCATTGTGCTTGCTAGGCAAGCACTTTGGCTGCTGAGCTATTTCTCCAGCTACTAACTTCTTTTAGAGATGTGGATTATGAAAGTTAAGTGATGTATTTAAGATGACATAGCTGGCTTAGGTTGAAACTATGTCCTGTGGCTTTAAAAGAGGTTTGCTCAACTTTGACATAATTGTCATCTCAGGACAGGTAGCTCTTAGGCATTATAGAATGTTGGGCAACTATCTGGTTTCTATCTTTGGAAGCTTAGCATGCCATCCCAAAGGTATTGTTAATATTTCCGTTTTAAAGACAACAAAACAGATACAGAGATGCTAAGCAACCTTCCAAGCTTTCAAAACTAAAAATATTAAGGTTAAAATTTGAATTGGGGCAGGGAGATAGCTCAGCAGTGAGAGAGCTTGCCTAGCAAGTGCAAGTCCCTGGGTTTGATTTCCCAGCACCATTTAAGCCAGGTCTGGTGATGGTGCATGCCTGTAATCCCACTCTTGAATGGCTGAGAGTGAGGATTGCTGTGAGTTGGAGGCCAGCGTTGGCTATGTAGTGAGTTCAGGACCAGCCTGGACTACAGAGCCAGACCCTGTCTTGAAAACAGAACAAAACTTGAACCTAGTCAATTTAGCTCTAATGGCCATGCCATATTTTACTGTTTTTTAAAGATAATTTTATGAAAATGAAATGATTTCTTTGGAAGCAGGCTTTCCTAGAGCTTCTATTTCGCCCACATCTTGTCTCCTTAACTAAAATGACATGAATATAATAGGTATATTTTGGTGGTAGATGCCTTTGTGTTTAGTAAAAATTAGTGAAAGAGAATAGTTGAGATCATTAGATTCTTTTAAAGTCCAAACTGTAATGCTATAATTGATATTTTAAGGTGCACAATTTATCATAAATAATTGAGCATTTCCCCCTTTTTAATCCTTCTAAAGAATTTTTATTTTTGGTTGTTAAGCACACGTAGAACTTATTAATTTTTAAAACTCTAGATGCTACAGTTGAGCTCTCCGGAACAGAGGACCCCATATTTCTCTACCCTGTGGTTTTAAATTGGGCAATGAAAAGTGCTGTGAGAGAAGGTAGGTGGCCTATGGCGTCTGCTGCTCACTTGACTTGCTATTGAAAATCGCTTATTTTGTGAATTCTGTTTCTTTTTTTTCTACTTAAAATGTTTATCCATTTTGGGCAGAACATTTTGGGTTCTTAAGCATTCAGAGTAATGTAGACTCTTGATTAAGTACAAAAGCAACCTATTAGGCACCTGACTTGAAGGAAAGACAGAAAAACTGAACTTTCGTGGTGGTTCATTCTGGTAGCGAACAGTGTTAATAGGGAGTCTGCAAAAATGAAGAGATTGAAAAATGCATTGGTGATGATAAATTTGAGTCTGAAAAGATAGCAACACTCTTAATTAACTCACTGGAATATAGTAAACATCAGAATACCTGCACAATTATTGGTAAATGTTCCCCAGTTGTCATACATGAGAAACAACTGCAAGAAAAGTCTTTCTCTGCGCTAAAATAAATGAAATGCCAACAGAAAGAATTAGCTGATCTTAGAAAGAAATGATAGTTCGTACCACATTTACTTCTGAGTTTTCGAAGTGAGAAATAGGTTAATCAACATATCTGTTGGGTCAGAAGTGATTATTAGCTACACTCGCAATCTTTCTGCATTGATAACTAAGATTGTGGATGTTACGGGGATTGGGAGGGGGCAGGAGGACCACAGAAACGGAGAGGAAGGGATTGTAATACTGATGTGATACATACATGCGCAAAATACTCAAGTTCAGTGTAACCCTGGGTATTGCACATATATAAATAAAAATGGGGGAAAAAACTAAGCATACTGGTAACTGTATACAAATTTCTTTGTTTTTACAGTAATGAAGTTTAAACAAAGACCTAGATTCCTGGAGTTCTTTACACAAATTATGCTTAAATGCATAAATGATGAAAAATTTTATTTTATGTTGGAGATAACAGCTTCTGTCCATGAATTCTTGAAAAGGTACCTGTAGTATCAATTTTTACATGTTAACAACTTTAAAAAATGAACAACATTGTTATCTTATGATATATTAAGTAGATGGAGAAGAGCTATAACCTACATAAGGTAGATACAGGGAATATGTGTCCATGACTCACTGAAGGTGTAACTATTTGTACAACAGAGCTAAGCAATGAGACTAGAACATGTTCAGATTCCAGCATGTCTTTTACTCTTGGGTCAGAACAGGGAAAAAGCATCTCCTGAGTCAGAGAGCCATCTCCCAGAGGTTCGTTGTCTGGTTTGGGTCCTTTTGTCACATGTTTCTAAATCTTCTGTTGCAATGAGTAGAGCCATTTCTTGGGATTTCCATTTCTGTATGTGAATGAGAAGCTCCTGAAATAGAAGCCGAGGCTTAAAGCTGTTCCTCTCGTTCTTTCAGTGTAAATGATTCTCTTTTCCCATAGAAAATGTTAATGTCACATGTCAATTATAAGAGATGCCAAATAAATTCAACTTCTCTTCTGAAAACTGACATGTGGGCTTTGCTTTCCCCACGAGGTATAAATCTATCCTGTTTTAATAAAAGTAAACATTAGTAACATAAAACCTGTTTTTAAAGTGGCAGCAGAAGAGAAGCATCCCTTTAAAAAAAGGCAGGAATATATTCCTCCAAAAATAGGTTCATTGATTACAGTAGAAGCTTGATATATGTGTGGTGTGATTAAGAACTATGGAAAATATTGTTTTAAAAAATAATTGCATTGCCCTTAGCCCCTCCTCACTTCAAATATACTTTTTTCATCATTCTTGCCACTTTCTGAAACAGTTCTGGAATTTTTTTTTTTTTAAGCTTGAATATTTAGTTGTTCCATTTGGAGGCCTCCATGTTTTGAATAGCTCCAACATTTTTACTATTCATGGTCACTCTGACTTTGGGGAAGAGTCAGAGGTTTCATGATGTTATTCTGGTGAATAAGGTGGATGAGGACACACAGTATTATGATTTGGATCTGGAATGTCCTCCGAAAGCTTTATGTTTAGTGGGTGATTCAATTGTAGGGGCTATCCATTGACTTTCTGTGTTCTTGGGAAGGAGAGCCTGATTGGAAGGGGTAGATCGCTGAGGCAGGATTGGGAAGGGTATGTGCTGGCTCCACCCTTTCCCACTTTGTTTTCTGTCCACCATGGGATGAACATCTCTCCTCTGGCTGGGCCTTTCCCAAGCCATTCTACCATTGCCAGTTGCCAATGTATGGACTGAAGCCTTCCGATGTGCTGGGCTAAAATAAATCTTCCATCCCTTGAGTTGTGGGCATTGGATGTTCTATCCTAACATTGAAAAAGTAAATAAGACACATGGTAATGTTTTTGCAAGTGTAAAAGGCTTATTGGACATTTAAGGACTTACGTGTGTGGGAAATGACTAGCGAAATGGATAGATGATTTTATCCTCCATCTTGACAATATTCTCTGTCACACACACGTGCTCTTTTTTGTGAGAGTTTCTAACAAAAAGTGTGGTGTGTCTGCATCCACTTTAGTCACTGGATCTGGCATTGTGTGACTTCTGGCTCTTTCCTCAAAGTCAAAACATTTTGAATCAATCAGGACACTGAGATAGCCATCACAGCACAACTCGAAACATGAAATGGTTCTAGAGGTGCTTCAGAGAGTAGCGAGTATGATGGGGTGTGTTAGAAACGAGGTGAGTATTCTGAGGACCACTTACTGGAATGTTTTTTTAAAATTTTTAAAATTTTATTATTTTTAAGACAGTCTCACTCTGCCTTGAATACAAGGTAATCCTCTTGCCTCAGTCTCCCAAGTACTGGGGATTACAGGGATGCTCCTCCACACCTATCTTTATGTGGTTCTGAGAAATCGAACTCAGGGCCTTGAGCTTGCTGGGCAAGTGCTTTAACCGCTGAGCTATTCCTCTAGCCCTGTTTTTTTTTTTTTTTAAACTAAGCATTCATCATATATTTTGATCACACCACATATGGTCTTTATATTGTCAAACGATAAAAGAGGAAGTTGCTTCTATTGAATGAAGCAGGCTATAGTAATCAGAAGACTCGACAGAATTAAGAGAGATTTATTCAATAAAAAACCAAAATTAGACATTTAGAAGCATCAAGTAATATTCTCAATACTAAAGAAAATCAGAAAACATTTTAATATGCAGGAAATTTTGGAGGCCCGACTGTGGAAGTCTAACCTCAGAATAATAGATATTCTAAAAAGGGAAACAGACCTAGTGGCTGAGAAGCACTGAACAGTGACATAACAGAAGACCTGAGATTGGAGATTGAGCAGTGTAACCGAGATCAGAACAAAGGGAACAAGTGCAATGATCAAAGCTGAGCAGGTATTTCGATTTTCTTTGCCAAGTCAGGAAATATAGAAAAATTTCAGACACAACATCTTGATTTCTACTTTGGCATTGGTTTTCTTTAGTATCTATTGTATATTTGATATATTTAGTGAGTAGAAGCTAAATACTGTGTAAAGCACTCATGGAATGAACAGTGATGAGAACCTATATATGTCAAATGCCCCCAAAACAGCAGAGGGGCATATTCTTAGCTTTAGAAACTTCTATTAACAAAGCAAGAAAAGTAAAGCTAAAAACACTTTTATTAAAGCCACAAAACTGAAGAAATAAAACATCTAAGAAAGAAGAAAAAATAAAAATAAAAGTGGAGATTAGTTACAAGCTAATTTTATGACAGCCTAATTAATAACTACTAGAGTTGATTCTTTAAGAACATGAATCATTTTGAACAACTTTGGGACAAATACAGTAAGAGTAATCTGAAGAGAAAATAATCACAAATTTAGAAGTTAAGTAAATATTGAATAATAGTATGGGTAATTCATGTTAATACTTTAAAAATCTAAAGTGATACTTTTCTGGAAAATTTATGAGAATTGAGTGAAATAGTAAACATATAGGTAACAAATTTTAGAATGATTTATATTTTAAAGTAAAGATTAATATGAAGCTGTTTCAAAATTGGGGGTAAAATTTCCTACTAAATTGAGTACATAGCAGATTCTCAATGACAGAGCCTTAATAAAAGAATACAAAGTAATTGGTGAACTTTATATAACAATATATATATTTTCAAAAGTTTAAATAAAATACCAGCCCCTAAGTTGGACAGTGAAAATGGAGATTTTATTCTCAATGCAAATATTGCAAGAAATCTGAAAACATATTCATCACTGAGAGTCAAAAAGGCCTTTAGGAGATGCTACAAAGTCAGTCATGTGATGAAATTTAACAACCATTTCTGGAAGATTAGGATTAGAACATTAACAATTCACGTATACTACAAAAAGGAAACCTGCAATTTCTTTTTGTCATTTAATATTTTTCCGAAACTTCTTGCCAGTTCTTAAGAAAATTATCAGAAGCTACAACTCTGATGGTTATCAAAACTCACAGAGTTTAAAAAATGTTTGTTACATCAATTCCACAGTGAAGTACTTTGAAAGTGGGGATATTTGTGAATAATTATGCTTAAATTTTAAGGTATGGAACTCTACAGCATTGTACCTAATAATGGACTTTTGTAGACAGTTAGATGAAAAATCAATAGCTTTCCCATACTAGCTAGAAAGTATAATGGAAAAATGATCTCATTTCTATGGAGTACATGATTAAATTTATCAGGAATTGTGAAGAGACTTACATTAATCTGAAGATCACCAAAAAATCTATACCAAGAGAAAAAAGAAAGAGTCAAATAAATGAAAACATAGTGCCACACTTGGTGAGCAGCCAGAATGCTGAAGATTTCTATTATTTTCAAGTTATTCCATTGCCTTACGGCAATCACAATAAAAATTCCAATCAAGATCTAGTATGGGCTAAAATAAAAACAATTTGAGAAACAAAAAGAACAAAAATGAGGGATTTGTCCTGCCAGATAAAATGTGTCAGAGTTGTGCCTGTGAAATAGGAAGCAGAGGGCCACTGGGACTTATCTGCCAGCAAGCAGGCATTAATATTGAATAATTAAAATACTGAATAAACTATGAAATAAAAGGTCAATCGTGCTGACAATACAATGCATTAAAAATACTATACAAAACATACTATATGCAACACCATAAGCCGGAGCTTCACAGAGCTATGAAGAGGTCAAGGGGTAGAGGAATTTCATGTAATCAGTCAATGGGTGAAGGTTCTGGAGCACATGGGAACAATGTTGAGACTTAGGGAAAGCAGTCACCGGCTTGTGCACTGTACATTTTTAATTTCCTCCCTTTCCATCTCTTTCTGGAATAACATAGCAGCCAGTAAACATTGAATGATACAGGAGAGAGAGGACATAGGAAAGGAATTAATTTGGTTGGAAAGTGTCAGATAAATATGTTTTAGGATGCAAGTTGCCAAGGACCCATCCCTAAATCCCCTGCAGTCATTGAGCCAAGCTTTCTAGTTGAGTCACACAAACCACTTATCAAAATAAATGTCTGGGAGTGCCTTCAAATTGCCACAGCTCAGCGGGAGGCTCAATCAACCACAGGATCCATGATCTTCTTCAGAGAAATCGAAATGAAAGAATAGCTACCCTGGAAGCAAGATGGACGTGGATCACAGTGTTTTCCTGTCTTTGGAACTAGCTGTGCAGACTCACCTAGTCATTTCGTGAGCCTCACAGTGCTGTGCCTCCATATTTAACTTTCTGGATTCCATTTATCATGCGGTAAGAGGATTTTGCTGTACCTGACAAGTCCTTAGTAAAAAAAATTTCAGCAAATAACAAATTTCAGAAATATTATAGAGTAAGTATCAAGAGAAGGGTGAGAAACTGTTTGGAGAGGAGGCTGTAAATGACTGAGGGGAGGAAGATTGTTGAGCAGGTCCCTGCAAGGCTTAGCTCCTGTTGGTACCAAAAAGTAGTAGTGTCCCGGAGCTTGCTTAGCACGGAACCCAAAAGACTCACTGACTCATCTGACTCACTTCTCTGAGTATGACTTGGCATTGGTCTGTTGATGGGTATTTTGGTGTCTTCCACATTTTAGCTATTGTTAGTTGTGCTGCTGTGAACATGGGTATACATGTATCCCTTTTATGTGATACTTTTAATTCTTTTGGAAAGATTCCCAGAAGAGATATTGCTGGATCATAGGGAATATTTATTTTCAACCTTTTGAAGAATTTCCATATTGCTTTCCGTAGTGGTTGTATCAGTTTACATTCCCACCAGCAGTGCAGGAGGATTCCCGCCCCCCCCCCCCCACCCCCAAGCCTTGCCAGCATTGATTGCTGTTTGAGTCCTTGATATAAGCCGTTCTCTCTGGGGTTATATGGTATCTTAGTTATATTTTGATTTGCATTTCTCTAATAGCTAAGAATGTTAAACATCTTTTTATGTTACCTACTGGCCATTTGGACTTCTTCATCTAAGAACTGCCTATTCATTTCTGTTGGCCATTTTTTAATTGAGTCTGAATTTGAGGGATCTGTTTTTCTTCATTGTGTGTTCTCATTATTCACACTTAAACAGATCCCGGCATGTTCCTGTCTTTGGTTTTTATTTTGGAATGGAATCTTAACCAAGTCATTAAGTTGTCCACCTGGGCTCCATCTTTTAGGAAATAAACAAGTTTGTCCAGGGCCATTTCAGTGTACAATTGTAGAAGGAAGTGTCTATGTTACTTTATGTTCAGTCTAATTGTGTTTCGCCTGTTGATCCAGCATGCCTCTAGCTCCTCCTCTTTTTCCCCTAGACACATTGGTTCTCATGTCATTTTATAGTATGATTTACATTTTGTTCTTTTGAGAGGTAAGCATTTTCTTAACAGAGATCACTGTCTAATTTATGCATGGGGTACACATTGTTTTGGATATTCTTGCATCATTTCAGTGACAACGTTCATTGAAGTCATTATTTTGGGGTAGTTTTGAAAACAATTTTGCAGGTATTTTTGACTGACTTTATTATTATTTTTTGTATTAGGAGGAATGAATCCCTACTTGGAATAAAAAAAATAAAATATAAGGACAGTGCCTCTGGTAGCAATAGAAAGACTGCCACACCTGGGAAGTACAAAGCTGTGGTGATAGAGATTGGAACTGTAAGTTTCCCATGAGTTTTGAATTTCAAGTTAATGAACTTAATTAAAAGATCATATAATTAGAGATGATTAGTTATGTCTTAATTTACCATAATATGAACTAAATAATATCAACATTCTTTTATAACTATCATACCTTATAAATTATTAAGTTGTACAGGTACTTGTGAGAGTAGATTCCTTTTAAAATAGCAATTTTAATTAAAGGGTGTTAAGAAATTGTTGTGTTTCAGTACCAAGAAATAAGCATTACATGATGAGTATGTTCTAACTTTATCTCCAAAGTTTAAACTTTTTTTGTAACGTTTTTGTTATTTGCTCTATTCAGTCTGCAGAAATGACACCAAAGAAAAGGAAAAAAAAAAGGGAAACTCTAAAAGATTTTTATTGCAAAAACCCATCGGTTTTTGAAATGGAGGAATGTGAGAGGTATTTAAAATTAATTAATGTTGTGCACATACATATCGTGGCAAAGTTACAAATTCTTCCCTTCTCTCTTTTTGACTCTCTCTCCCCTTTATGTCCCATTATTTCCCACATTAAGTTCTATGAAATAATTGTGATCTGGATTTCTCATATTAGAGAAACCATGTGATATTTAACCTTTTGCATCTGACTCACTTCTCTGAGTATGACTTGTCACTGGTCTGTTGATGGGTATTTTGGTGTCTTCCACATTTTAGTTATTGTTAGTTGTGCTGCTGTGAACATGGGTATACATGCATCCCTTTTATGTGATACTTTTAATTCTTTTGGAAAGATTCCCAGAAGAGATATTGCTGGATCATAGAGAATATTTATTTTCAACCTTTTGAAGAATTTCCATATTGCTTTCCGTAGTGGTTGTATCAGTTTACATTCCCACCAGCAGTGCAGGAGGATTCCCCCCCCCCCCCCCCACCCCCAAGCCTTGCCAGCATTGATTGCTGTTTGAGTCCTTGATATAAGCCGTTCTCTCTGGGGTTATATGGTATCTTAGTTATATTTTGATTTGCATTTCTCTAATAGCTAAGAATGTTGAACATCTTTTTATGTTATCTACTGGCCATTTGGACTTCTTCATCTAAGAACTGCCTATTTATTTCTGTTGGCCATTTTTTAATTGAGTCTGAATTTGAGGGTTAAGTTTTTCTTCATTGTGTGTTCTCATTATTCACACTTAAACAGATCCCGGCATGTCCCTGTCTTTGGTTTTTATTTTGGAATGGAATCTTAACCAAGTCATTAGGTTGTCCACCTGGGCTCCATCTTGCCATGCTTCTGCCTCAGCCTCCTCAATGCTGGGATTTTGGACAGGGTTCACAACACTCAGCTCTCTCTCTTTGCTTCTGAACCAATATCACACTGTCATAACCACTTTACTTTAAATCTTGGTGCCTAATAGGAAAGGTCATTTTCCCCTTCATGAAAGCCTCAGATAGTTTTCTACAAAATACTTTGGAGTGGCTTGTTGAATAAACCAAAAAATTCTATTGTGATTTTATTAAAGACATAATTGGTTATATATACTGATCTAAGTAGTCTCTTTCATTTTCTACAATGTTGACTATCTATTACTAGATAGAACATATTTGTAGGTCTTCTTATAGCTTTTAATATAGCTATATCAAGGACTAATTTTTGGAATTGGTGTACATGGTATTTTATTTCATTTATTCCCTACTTTTATATATACATACATATACAATATATGTATATGTGAGATGTAATGGTTACAATGAGCTTGAATAATTTATGCACATATATATCACATTACAATCCCTTCCCCTCCCCATCCTTCCTAACTCCCACTATCACACAGAGTGCCTGTATTTTGGGTTTCCCAAAGCAGAGAAACCATGCCGGTGGTATTTTAAAATTACAATGGAAGAAACTTGAGAACATCATGCTTAGTGAAGTGAGTCAGAAGCAGAAGGTGAAACATGGAATGGTCTCTCTGATATGAGAGTCCCAGATCACAACTCTTATGGAACTTAAAACGAAAAACAGAGTGAAACAGGCGGGTAGGGTGGGAGAGGAGAGAGGGAGGGAGGGGAGGGGGAGGGACAGAAAGAGTGGGAAAGCCCTTGTCACCTTGACAAGATACAAATGTGCACAAAGTGCTCAGCTCTATTGTAAACCTTTAATTTTGCATGTATACATATCAATAAAATGGAGAAAATAAAGTAAATATAACTTTAAAAAATTAAATTTTAAAAATTCTTCTACTCTTTTTATAGGAATGTAGTAGAATTTTGGTACACATCTTCTAAATAAATTGATAGCTTTTTCATAGATAAAGTTTTTCCCCTTTTTAATCCATATGTATATGTGGTACACAATGGTTACCTTGAGCTTTAGTATTTTGTGCACATATATATTATGTCAACATTGCAATCCCTTCCTCTTTCCCTTTTTGGCTCTCCTGCACCCTCCTCACCCCCAACTCCCACTATCACACTCACTTGGTTCGTGTGTGTGTGTGTGTGTGTGTGTGTGTGTGTATGAGTGTGTATGTGTATTTTCATACTGTGAGCAGATAAGTTTTTCTAATGCTCACATCTCTGTTTTTCTTATCTAGTCCACAAGCTTGTTTAGTATTGGGTAGTGGACATACTTCCTATAAGGTGTTCTTACAAATACTTTTTATTTATTTTTGTTGTCAGGTAATTGTAGATGCATGTGCATTTCTGTTAGGTAACTGTAGATGCATGTGCATTTCTGAAGGCTAACTACGTACTTATTACACAATTATCACAACCAGGAAATTGACATTAGTACAGTCCAAAACCTTATTTGGATTATGGCAATTTTGTCTGTATGCATATGTCTTCCTTCCTTCCTTCCTCCCTTTTTTCTTTGTTCTACTTGCATGTTCATTTTAATTCAGAATGCTGTCTGCACAAGTGAGCTGGGTACTTCAACTTACCTGGTAAATTCTGTTCTATTTTTTCTCTCCTGTTCAGTATAAATTAGGTGGAATGGTACTGACTAGTAGGACAGCAACATCACTCACACTACAAAATAAATTGATAAAGTGTTTTGAAACAATGAAATTATGTCTTACAACTATCAAACTACAAAATTGTTGGACTATTTTGAATTTTGCTAAGAGTGGCTTTTTTCTAGAGAATCAAATATACATTATATATAAAATCTGAACTATTAATAAAAAGTTATTTTTTTCTAGAGTATTTAAATACGTATTTCAAAGTTATTTCCATCCATATTTGGCATATTTGGCTGATGTTTTTTTTCTCTAGAGTCAAACTAATGTCAGACAAAATTTTGCTCCATTTTTGTTTTCCTTAAGGACCAATACAGAGAAATGATTTCCTTGCTTAATATTGAAGTTAGTTGATGAATGTGTACATTGTGTCTTAATTTATTTGTCTAATCCCAGTGGCCTTTTGGTTATGGAAAAGAACAGCTCTGGATTGAACTGAAACATCACAGAGAGTTATAGACATTATATATTATGTGTGTCCGAGGTGCTTATCCTTGTGTCTTCTTTCTCACCTGATTTCACATTTTTACCACCAAGGAAATGATAAGCAAACCAGAAAATTTTGCCTATGGATAGTCAAGTAACTTCTTGATGTATTTTGTACAAATTTGAATCATTCTTGCTTATTAAATATTTAGAAGTTTTCTCAGTTTCCAAACTTCTTTCTCTTTTGGCAGAAATAAGAGAGCTGATGTTAGAAAAATAGCATATAGATGCCTGACGGACTGCTTGAATCCTCTAATATTAAATTTTGCTAAAAGAAAGAGGTTTCATCAAATATTTCTTGAAGAGATGCCCTGGAGAGCTCAGATGAACCTGTATCTGGCAACTGCACATTTCCACCTGTTTTTACAGAAGCTAGGAGAGCATATGAAAATCAAATTTGGTGCTTCACATGTGATGGTCAGGTAGAGTATATTATTGATTAATATTATTGATTAGTCATGTTTTTTTAGTTTTGTAAACATGGTTTATATATTTATATATTTGGGGCTCCAACTTTTTTATTGGTATATGTTTGTGATGCACAAATTCATTTTGAGGGAATTAATATATATACATATATTAAAACAATGATCCAGATATATGTATATATGTGTGGTATCTGGATCATTTTTGAACCCCTTTCTTCTCCCTTTTCCTGTTCTCTTCTGCCCTGCCTTTTCCCACCTGCCTCTCTGTTTCCTACTACTTCCTGTTTCCTTTCTCTTCTTTACTTTGATCTTTGAATTATTTGTATTTTAGTTTTCTCAAATAAAAGAGAAACCATTTGATATTTAACTTTCTGTGTGTGAAATGCTACTCCTTCTAATATTACGGTCTTAAGATCTATTCATTTCCCTAAAAGTGATTCAAATGTATCCCTTATGGCTGGGTCGTACTTTATTGTGTATATATATACATCACATCTTCTGTATCCACTTTTGTGATGATGGACATCTAGGCTTTTTCCATAACTTAGCTGCTGTGAATTATGCTGCTATAAGTATGCATGCATCAGTGCAATATGATTTTAATTCCTTCTGGAAGATAGGCAGGAGAAGTATAGCTGAGTCAAATGGAATTTCTACTTTTAGGGTTTTTTTTTTGGAGAAATCTTTGTACTGATTTCTGTCATAGTTGTACTAGTTTACATTCTCACCAACAATATAGAAATGGTATTTTTTCCTCTCATCCTCGCCAGCATTTGTTACGTTTTGAGTCCTGGCTAATACTCATCCTTACTGGAGTAAAATTGAATCTCAAGGTTGTTTTGATTTGCATTTCTCTAATGGCCAAAAATGCTGAATACTTTTTTCATGGCCATTTGTACTTTTTCTTATGAAAAGTTCCTCTATTCATTGCAGCTTACCATGTTTTGATTAGATCTTTTGAAGTCCAATATTTTTTGAGTTCTCTATATATTCTTGGCATTAGTCCTTTATCCGAGGAGTAGCTGTCATAGATTGTTTTCACTCTGTTGATTTTTTTCCTTCACTCTGCAGGAAGTTTCAAATTTGACCCAGCCCTTTTGCTGATTCCTGACTCTGTTTCTTGTGCAGTGATGTTCCACTCCGCACACCCTTGTCCGTGCTTATGTATTCAAGTGTTTTGCCAATTTTGTCATCCAACAGATTTAGTGTTTCTATTTTAATATTTCGGACTTTGATCCATTTTTGATTTGATTTTTGTATAAGGTGAGAAGAAATCCAGGACTAGATTCATTCTTCTGCATGTGGATAACCAGTTTTTCCAGCACCAAGAGGTGGTGTTCAAGAGACTATCTGTTCTCTAACATTTTAACAATAATTTTATTGTGGTAAAGAAATTCACATGACATAAAATTTAACGCTCTTTTTTGTAAATACACGAATTCCAAATTCTGTAACACATTAGAGCCATGGTGTTTGGGGAATTAGTGAGTGTCTATGTCCACTCCTTTTTCAGAGGTTCACCCCTTTCCTGTCTGACCGTTGCCTCTCTTTCTACCCTGCCATTCACGTTGGGGCCTTTTTATGTCATTATTTTTTACACATTTCCTAAGAGGAACACCGGACTGTAGTCAGTCTTTTGTGCTTGGTCCATTTTGCTGAGCATTATTGACTCTAGGTGGCCCCATTTTCATTCAAGCACTTTATATCTGTCTATATGGCTGCATAGTATTCCATTGTGTATAAGTACTACAGCTTCATTAACCATTCCTTTATAGATGGGTGGGTAGGTTTGTTTCCAAGATTTGGCTATTATGAATTGTGCTGCTATAAATATGGATATGCATGTATCTTTTTGGTATGTTGATTTTATTTCTTTTGGGAACATGTCCAGTAGGGCAGTAGCTGGATCAAATGGAATTTCCATTTTCAGCTTTATAAGGAAACTCCAGACCGTTTTTCATGGTGTTTGTACCCAACTACTACATTTTTGAACTACTAGGGTAAAGGTCAAATGGAAGAAAATACCTGTGGTTGTGTCTACAGCTTGAATTTCCTTTTGAAAGATGTGTCTATTTTTTATTATTTTTTTTTAAATCACTGTGGCTTTGTTTGACTTCACATTCAGGGTTGTGCTGCATTTTGTTTTGCTCTTGATGCTGAAGGTTGCTTTTGCTGTGTTGGGTCTCTTCTGGTTCCATATAAATTTTAGGATTATTTTTTCTAGTATTGTGAAGGATACTGTTGGTATTGGAATTGTCTTAAATCTCTATATTATTTTTGGGAATGTGGCCATTTTGACAATGTAATTTTACCTACCCAGGGCTGGGGGGTATCTTCCCATTTTTTAATGTCTCCCTTCAGAGTGGTATGTTTTTTGTTAGAAAAATCTTTCACCTCTTTGGTTAGGTTGTTTTCTATGTATTTATTTTTTGGGGGTATTACAAACTCTTTTATTTCTTTCTTGATAGATCCATCATTGATGTACAAGAGTGCTATTGATTTTTGTCCACCAATTCCATGACTTTGCTGAATCTGTTTACTAGTTCTAAGAGCCTTCTGGCAGAAGTTTTTGGGTCTTGTATGTGAGGAATAATACTGTTTCCAGATAAAGATAGTTTGACATCTTCCTTTCCTATTCATATTTCTTTCTCTCGCTTGATTACTCTGGATAAAATTTTGAGTATTATATCAAACACAAGTGGTGAGAATGGACACTCTTATTTTAGTCCTGAGGGAATTGCTTCAGTTTTAAAATTTTGTATGATATTGCCTGTGAGTTTGTCATGAGTGGCTTGTATGAGTGTGGGTAGGGTCCTTCCAGGACTTTTTGTAATCATGAATAAATTATGGAATTTGTCAAAGGTTTTTTTCTGCACCTATTGAGGTGATCATGCGATATTATTCTTATTTATATGATTCATTAATATTTTTTATTTTTTAGTTTTAAATTCATTAATTTCAGATGTGATCTTTATAATTTCCTTTCTTCTGCTTCCTTTTGTCTTAGATTGTTCTTATTTCTCTAGGACCTTGAGATTCATGATTAGTCTGCTTATTTGTAACTGGTATATTCTTTTCATGTGTGCATTTATGGCTGTGAATTTTTCTCTAAGTACTGCTTTCATTGTGTCCCATAGATTCTGATATGGTATACTTCCTTCATCATTTAACTCTATGAAGCTTTTGATTTTTCTGTGATCCATTATTTAGTCAATAGTAAGTTATTTAGTCTCTATGTATTTGTGTATTTTCTGCTGTTTCTTCTGCTTTTCAGTTCTAGTGTTAATCCACTGTGATATGAAAATATGGAAGGAATGTTTTTAATTCTGTTGTACTTATTTAAGCATTACTTATGATCTATAATATGGTCAGTTTTAGAAAATGTTCCATGTGCTGCTGTGAAGAAACTGTATTCCATTGATGTTGAGTGGAACACTGTATAGCCATCTGTTAAGTCCAAGTTGTTTATAGTGTCATTTAACTATTGTATTTCTTTTTGGATTTTCTGTCTAGTTGATCTGTCCATAGGTGATAGTGGAGTATTAAAGTCCCCTACTATAATTTTACTGGGGTCTATATGTCTTTTAAAATCTAATAATTTTTGGTTTACATAATTGTGTGCATCAGAGTTGGGAATGTACATAGATGATTATGAATTTTTCCTGTCTTATTGTTTCCTTAACCGGTATATAGTGACCATCTTTGTCTCTCCTAATCTGTTTTGCTTTAAAGTCTGATGAGTATGAGAATAGTATAGCATTTACTTATTGCCAGGGTCATGTTGCATGAAATATTGAATTCCTTTTATTTTTAGTGTATGAGTTTCTTTATGGGAAAAGTGTGTCTCTTGTAAGCAGCAGATTGTGAGAGTTTGTTTTTTGATCCAGTCAGCCAGTCTGTGTCTTGTGGTAGGTGAGTTAAGTCCATTCACAGTCAGAGTTAGTATCAAGGTGTACTTGGTATGTCCTGCAGTCATTATAATTTTTCAGTGTTATTTACTTGACAGATTCTCTTGCCAGTTTATTTTTCTCTTTCTGTTTTCCCCTTTTCTCTAGCATCTTTGATGTTGTTAGTCTGCTAGTCTCCCTTTCTCTGTCTAAGGTGCCATTTAGTATTTTCTGCAATGTTGATTTAATGGTTGCAAATTTCTTTTAGACTTTATTTATGATGGAAAGTTTTAATTTCTCCCTCTAATCTAGAAGATAATTTTGCTGGATATAACAGTCTGGGTTGGCATTTATATTCTCTTAGTGTTTGGATAATGTTGCTCCTTCATCTCCTGGCTTTGCGGGTTTGGGTTGAGAAGTCTGCAGTTATCCTGATGGGCTTGTCTTTATAAGTCACCTGCTACTTTTCTCTTACAGTTTTTAGTATTTTCTCTTTGTGTTGAGTCTTTAGGATTTTAATTATGAAGCGTCATAGGGGTGTTCTTTTCTGGTCTAAGTTGTTTAGAGTTCTGTGTGCCTGAAGTAGTTCAGTGTTCATTTATTTTCTTAGATTTGCAAAATTTTCTTTCATATTTTCATCGAACACTTTCTTTCTGGCCTCAGTTTGCTCCTGCGCTCCCATAATTCTGAGGTTATTTCTCTTTGAGTCATCCATCAGCTGTTTTTTTTTTAACCATTCTCTTTCTTTTTTTTTTTTTGGTTTTGCATTCTTCACTGCCTGCATGTTCCAAATTATCAACTTTATCTTTCAGTTCTGACAGTCTGTTCTCAAAATATTCAAACTGGTTATTTATTTTTTCCTGTGAGTACTTCAATTCTTGGAGTTCAGTTTTCATTGGTTTTGTATCTTGGCTGCATTGCTGCTTGATTTCTTGAACTGCCTTCATTATCTGTCTATTTGTTACTTCTTTAAATTCCTCAAACTTCTTGTCAGTGTTTTTTTGTACTCCTTGTATGTCTGCTTTGAGCTTTCTGTATGTCTCTTTTATGTCCTGTGTGAGCTTCTGGGCCCAGAAATTATTTTTATTGGATTTAGTATTTGTTGGATCTGCTATTTCAAGATTCCTGGTATCAGTTTTGGGGAGTGTTAGACCTTTTGTCAGTGACTTAGTACCTAGTTTTCCCATGGTTCTGTTGTAGTGAGTTGAAACTCATGTATTGTTGATGGATTCTCTCTATTCCAGAGATACATTTGTTGGATTTTCCTTAAGTGTTATTTGGGTTTTGTTTCAGTTTTAGAATTTAGAATTTTCAATTTGTTTATCTATTAATTTTAAAGTATTCTCAATATCTAGACTTTTCCTGAGATCTTAATTTTCTGTACTCTTTGGTGGAGAAGAAACAGTGCAGAACTATATATGGTCTCTAGCCAGAACATTTGTTAGCGTATCTTGGGTATGGAGGTCTTTAGCAATCTTAACATCCAAACTTTGAATGAAAGTTTACATTTACAGTACTATGCAATATTAACAATTCACTGGAAGATTCTAGTAGTTAAATTAACAGTGTAATCACTCTACCCACAGATTAATAGATATAATATACCCTCACTATATATTTAACTTAACTTATTATAGACTTATTAAAGCATACTATTGATAACAGCAATGTAATAAAAGAGGTTTAGATATACAAAGGGAAGCAGAGGAATATTCCTATGATAGTGAGTGATCTGTCAGTGCTCCTTTCCCTGTCAGAGAGCAACAGATAGGAAAAAGCACTTGAAACTAGGATTCAGATGAGTCAGGGAGAACTCTGAGCGAAGGGGAGAGAGTGTCTGTGGAAATATTTATGAAACTGTGCTTAGGTAGTTACTCAAGAGGGGGAGAGTCAGGAACTATCAAATAAAGAGACAAAAGGAGGTGGAAAGAAAGGGGAGGAAGAGGGACATGCACAAGAAAGGAGGAAAAAAGTAACAGTATACAAAGTAGAGAAGAAAAAATTGAGGAAACTTGGTCAATTTTAGGAGAAATAGGAATCTAAACCAAAGAAATATAAAGAAAAAAATGCAAGAATAGAACAGCAAGAACTACAACAACATGACCAGAACCCAATGGAACCCAAATCAAAACACAGATTATCAAACAAAACAAAACAAATAAAAAATTAGTTACCCCCCTTGTATTATTTCAATATAAACATCTTTATGTCCTGGGTCTCGCAGTCTGCTGAGTTCTGTTTGGCTGCTGATCCTGGTGTTTCCTATTTGCCCTTGTGTTATTTTTCATTTGGACCTGGCAGCCTTTAGATAGATGGGTGGGCCCAGTAGAATTTCAGGCTGAGATCTAGACAGAACTTAGTAGACCATGACTTGGGATAGCCTCTGGGTGGGTTTGGCACAGTTCTGGATAGACCTAGGCCTGGGATAGATTCCAGTTGGGTCCCTAGAGGCACATAATCTACTGGGGTACTGAAAGGATACAGGGAGAGTCTGGTGGCACAGTGGATATGGGAAGCCTCTAAGCCTCAGATGGCTTCTGAGTGGGTCCGCTGGGCATGAGCTGCCAGGACCTTGGGAGGGCCCAGGAGAGGGTGGGAGTGTGTCACAGGATGTACCTAGGCCAGGAATGACTTCTTGGTGGGTCAAGTGGTTTTAAGGTGACATAAATGGGTGCTTCGGAAGAGTGAGTGTGGATCTCTCATTCCTATTTTCAAGAGTACTTTTGGGAAAAAAGTATTGATGTTAAAACTTCTGAGAGCAAAGTTATGTAGAATTTGAAAAGTTTAAAGGAAAGTAGATTTGATTAAGTACCAAAATACTTCATGATTAAAATTTGAGAGCATTCACTTGCAAATATTTAAAAAATAAAAGGGATTGTATTTGACATATTTGATTCAAATTTGCGTATATTGTTTTTTAATGTGACTTTTTTCCTTTTGCAGTTTCCAATCATGTGATCCAAATCTATTCTCACTTTATAATTCAGGAACGGTATTACCAACAGGAAAAATGACTGTGGAAAATTATAAAGCAATGCTTGATTTTCTTTCTGCAGCTAAGAGAAGAAAGACTAACTCACCACCAGGTAAAATATATTTTTTTCCTTACTATCAAATTGTCTTTAGATTTTATTTGCACACACACACACACACACACACACACACACACACACACACACACACTGAGATACACATATTATTTTCCAAAAACCCAATAAATTGAGCTGTCAAATTTGATATCCTACAGAATATTCTTATTTGCTGCATTAGAATTTTTTGTCTTTTTTAGGTATCTTCTTATATGTTTGGAAATTTTTGTGTTCCAAATTATAGCAGTATGGCTATTCAGCAAATTTAGCTTTCTTTTGTTAAATATTGGTAGCTTTGACTGGCTCAAGATTGGCGAAGATTTGCTACAGGCATGATATTTTAATGGATATAGCTGCCTTACTTTTTCATTGCTAGGATATCTACAACCTGGAATCTACAACTTATAGCAGGAAAGATTTATTTTCACTTACAATTTCAGAGGGTCAGTCTATTCATGAGTGACTGGGTGATGGTGGAATCACATGGCAGCAGCGTAGCTGAAGGAAGGCAGTTCACCTCATGGCAGATGGGAAAGTCAAGTCTGGGAGGAAGGGTGAAACTAACATATACCTTTCCAGGTCATCTTCCAGTGATCCATTCCTTCCGGGTCAGGCCCCAGTGTTTGGTCTCTTCTTGGTTAAGTCTCAGTGGTCCATATTTTCCAAGCCCCGTACACAGTAATGTTCCACATGCCCATAATTTACTGCATACCCCCAACCTACCATATGGCTATAATCTACCACATGCCCCATCTTGTAACAGCATGTGGTTCCATAGATAATTCATAATATCCAAATACATGGGGAACATTCCAGATCCAGACTACAACAATAACTTTCTAAACAAATTTTATCAGACATATTTATGCAAACACGCTGACTTGGTAATCAGAGCAGTTTGTCCTACAATCACCATCTAGCACATTCCATGAAGGTTCACTTCAAGATGAGTGGAGGGACTATGAAGTGTTACCTGACCAGGTGCTGGAGGCTCTGGGAGGAGAGGACACGTGGATAAATGGTTCTCCCCATCTGGTGCTCTGATGACTTTTGCCTGCAATATTTGACTGATTTTTATAATAGAAACTGGGCACATTTCCTAACCATTAATCTTGAATATCACTCATTTCACAAATAAAATTTTGTTTCTAATATCCTTATGCTAATACCAACTCAACTGTACAGGTTTTAAATAATGTCATTTCGAGTGCTGTGCAGCATATTTCTGACTGGAGTTCTTGGCATGTTGGTTGGCAGCCCCAGTAGTGTTGATTCCTGTTGACGTACATCACATGCTTTCTGATTTCTTCTAGGCTCTAGCTTAGTTTTAACTGGTACCTGCAATCATATTATGTGTATTGAAATATGAAATATTGGAAAGGAAAATGCATAGACACAGAATCAGATTTTTTAATGTGGACTGTAATGTATTGCTTTCTGAGAGTTCTTTATTTTAAAACAACTCCATGCTATGATATATGGTGAAATTTGCAGTAAGATATTCTGCTTTCGGGATGTTAGGTAATGCAGAACTGAAGAGATGGTTTCTGGCAGGAGAAGCGCTCCAGTTCTGTAGCTACACTGCAGGGACTACTTGGTGCAGGTCCGTGCACTGCTGAGCTGAGGGTGCTGGTCAGTCGCTCTGTATGTTTACCTGGAATGACCTGGTTGAGGGGAGCTTAGGAATGAGATCCTATAGTTGTTTCCCCCATTACATTGTTTTTCCTTCTACGCTGTTCCTTTTACTTTCACCTTTGCCTGAAACATTCTTCTCCATGTTTTTCTACATGACTGAACATGCTCATCCCCTAAGACCTAACCGCCTCCTTCTCTAGAAACTTCTCCTGGCTAATTGTATTTCTGATAGTTCTGTCCTTTCTCCAGGCTCATGTAGCACTTGTTATCTGGATTTCTGATTTGATCCTTATCACTTATTATATTTGTTGGAACTTAATTCTGTATTTTAAATCATGTTATACCTTTTTTTTATTGTAGATGCTGAAGAATTTCCTGCATTTTTTATTTCCAAAGCTAGTGAAGAAAACATGTCTAAGACACAAACAGTTAATGACTCAGACACTCATTCAGGTCTTAGTGCCAAAGAAAAGGATGGAGCACAATATTTGGGACTGGATCACTTTGTGAAGATTTTTTTATACTCTAGGAGAGCAATGGTAATGTGGTCCTTGTCACTCATGTACTAAGCATAAATCTCTGCCCATGAACTCAGGCATGGACGATCTGTTGTATTTATTTACTCTCTGTACATAATTTTAGTTTTGATGAGACCTCATCTTGCTATATTTAGTCACAGCCACTTTTGAGATTTGTCTGACATGGTACTGAAGTTTTACGAATCATCATGTTGTCAGGGAAAAGAGGTACACTCCTTTAGTTGCATGTTACCAATCCAGTCAAAGCCTGGTTGATCTTTGTCCCTCCCCATTAAGTTCCCATGACTATGTTTACATCTCTTTGCTCTCTTGGAGGCCAGGGTAGGTAGTTTCCTCTCTAGGGTCTTGCTGTCTCCTGGAGAATGTTTGCCTTTTCACTCCCCTACAGCTCAGGTGATGATTCAGACTGCAGAAAGCTGTCCCTTGTGACAATCTCCCCCTTCTGTTGGCCATTCATGTCTGTACTCCATGGCTTTCCTATCTACTTGTTTTTATGTGATGAGTTGTTCAACTCAGAGTTAGAGTCAGTGGTTATAAAGAAATCAGTTCCCATTTTCTCATAAAAGGAAGGGCATATGCTTCAAACCTTTCAAGAAGTAAGGGGAATTCTCTATTTACAGTCAAGAACACTGCATCTTCTACAGTCTCCATGGAGCAGGAAAGGTGAGTTTTTGAAATGTTAAGTAAACTCAAGTTGTCCTCCTTTGATCATGAACATTGAGTCCTGTCCTTCTTCCCACCAGCTTCAGGGACACAAGAATGCGGAGCCCTGATTACCTATGAAGCTCAGCTTTCCACGTTGTTGCTCTTTAGCTCAGCTTCCCCAACTCTGCCTCTCGAAGGCATTAAGCTTGTTCCCACCATAGCCTTCAGTTTTCTCTTGGTGCTTGCTATTCTCCAAGCCTCAAGTGTTCTCTTACCAATGTCTGTCACCTCTACTACCTTGATGTGGCTTGTTCAACCCAACATTTAGGTACTTGCTCTGACCACTGGTATGCTAATCCTACATACCATTTAGGAGGTGGGGCACTGTGAGAAATTAGCCCATGCTTTCTTTTCCTTGCTGAGTATTAAGGTACACCTGCTTCACAGGAGTTATTGTAAGAATTGAATGAAAAATCCAAATTAATAACATAGTGTCTAGCATATGCAGATGGCACATATGTTAGTTATTGTTATTACTGACATATGAGATTTGCAAAAATAATTTCAGAGATCTAACATATTGAACTTTTTGATCTTCTGAATGTTGTGTGTGTCTTAGGTTCTTGCCCATCGTGGTGGCTATTGGACTCTGCTTCAGAACTGCTGTCGGGCCTTCTGGAACTTCACTCAGGAGCTGCAGATACTTCTTAATCAGGCAGCCAGTTTGTCCAGGACATTTCCCGTTAGCCAGGATGATTTCCTCTGTACCTCGGTTTTACCATTCTATTTGGGAGCAGAGTTACTTATTGACATGTTAATACAACTACAAAATACCAATTCTATTAAGGTAAGGGCACTTTGTTAATTATCTTTATTGTATGCAGTTAAATTTTTTTCATGCAAATTAACATTTTCTGTGCTCCAACTCTGACATAAACTGATATTAGTGCAGTTAATCTACATAACAATCTTTTTGACAGATAAAGAAACAGATTCCAAGAGAGATTATACAGCTTGCCACTTAATTTTTATTCCACTGTTTTATCTGTCGCTGTTCTGTTATTTCAGATCTACTAGAAATTACAACCATTTAAAAATCTACCACACTGTGGTTTAAAGCACAGAAATAAAATAGAAACTATACAAATATAAAATAACCTAAATATTTTGAGAACTAATAAATGTGTTAAACACTGAGCAATGAAATTTGCTATGTTTCCATAGGAAAAGATAGAACAATAATAACACAAAGGACACAGAGGACGAAAAAATTATTGTTGACTTTTACGCACTTCAGAATAATATTAACTCTAAGTAGGATGGAATAAGTTAAGAATGCATATAATAATCCACAGAATAACTACCAAAAGAAAAATGATAGAATTAAAGAGCCAGTGATGAAAATGGAAGAATAAACAATAGTCAGTTAACTCAAAGGAGGCATGAAAGAAGCAATAGAACTAAAACCAGTAGCACACAGCAGCAAAACAAACAACACGTGGGACAAAGAGAGAGAATAGAAGACGCTAAAACTGAGTCAGTCATATCAATAATTTTACTAAATATAAGTTGGCTAAAGATCCCATTAAAAAGTAGAGATTGTCTTACTGGATAAAAAAGGAAGTCTTACACATGTGTTTAACTGACAAGTACTCTGAATATTAAGAAATAGATTGGGAACAAAAATATGAAAAATAGGTACAATGAAAACAGTAAACATGAAAAGCTGTAAGAAAATATAGAAGAAATACTTGAAGACATTGAAACGGGTGAAATGTTATTTGGTGAGACCCCAGTAGCACACGAAACAAAAGAAAAAATAGACAGTTGGGATTATTTTGAACAGAAAGCTTCTGAACAGTAAAGAAATAACGATGTTAAACAATATACAGAAAGAGAGAAAATATTTGCAAACTGTGCATATGGTAAGAGGTTAACATCTAGTATATATGTGGAACTCACGTAACTCAGTAGCAACAGAAAAGCAAATACTCTGATTAAAAGTGAACATTCAAAAGACTAGAAATAAATATCCACTTTGATCCAGCGACACCCCTCCTGGGAATATATCCAAAGGAGGCCAGAACAACACACAACACAGATATATGTATAGCCATGTTCATAGCACAACTAACAATAGCTAAAATATGGAATACCCATCAACAGACCAGTGGATACACAAACTGTGGTATTTATACACAATGGAATATTATGCATCAGTAAAGTCCAACAGCATGGAGGCTTTTATGGACAAATGGAAGAAACTTGAGAACATCATGCTTAGTGAAGTGAGTCAGAAGCACAAGGTGAAACATCGAATGGTCTCTCTGATTTGAGAGTCCCAGATCACAACTCTTATGGAACTTAAAATGAAAAACAAAGTGAACTAGGGGGATAGGGTGGGGAGGGAGGGAGGGAGAAGGGAGGGACAAAAGTAGAGTGGGGAAGTCCTTGTCACCTTGACAAGATACGTAAGTGCACAAAATGCTCAACTTCATTGTAAACCTTAAAATTTGCACTTATACACATCAATAAAATGGGGAAAAATTAAAAAAGTAATAAGCCTAAAGAGACAGTATTCAAAAGAAAGCATAGAAATGCTAAAAAAGTATTTAAACATATGAAGATAGTAATAATCACATACATGCAAATCGAAATCACGACATAATATCACCTTATTCCACTTGGAATGGCTAGTATCAAAGAGACCAGATGTAACAGGTTTTTGCAAAGATATGAGAATGTGGCTTTTAGAAGCTAGGGAAACTAGAAGGGAAGGAGACGTAGGATAAGTTTGATCAGTGACTAGATGATAAATTACAGTTAGATAGGAGAAATAAGTTCTGGTGTACTGAACAGTAGGATGACTGTATGATAATGTTCTATATATTTCAGAAACCTGGAAAAATGATTTTTAGATGTTTTTACCACAAAGAAGTAGTAAATTGAGATTGCTATGTTTATCATTACTTGAATATTATACTATGCATATATGTATTGAAATATCCTATTGCCCTATAAATATATAAAATTTTAATGTTTCTATTAAATATGCTAGCAGCCCTATGCTAATATTAGATAAAATAGTCTTTAAATCTCTGTCTTGTTGGCCTGTTTCTTCCAAGGTCACTGACAGACACAGGTCCCTTTCCTGGAGGTTTGGGACCCCTGCCTTAGGTAACATGATTCTTTGTATGCAGTTTCTGTGTTATTATGGAGTTCTGTGGGGCATTCCCAAACACATTAGAGTGCTTATCTAACATCACCCTAGACGTTGTGGCTATTTCAGGTTTCAAGATCATTTTATGTCCTTCAGTCATAGAGATACCTTCAATTAGTGTCCCATAAGAAGGTAGCAGATGCTCTTCAAGGGCATATTCTGTAGTGCAAAGTCCCTGTAGTTGTGTCTGGGACACACATGAGGCTTTTGCCATAGCCCCAGTATAGGCTCTAAACAGGACCATCCAACAGAGAATTCATCCATACCATTACTCCAGCTTTGACTCTACAGTCTGTGGACTTGGCCATGTTCAGTTACCATTGCTAGAAGGGTGGGTTTCCATCCATGCTCTCTGTGTACAATATTAAGTAGGGGAAACATTTCCTGTAAGATTTAGTGAGTATCCCCATAATAAAATGAGAGAAAAGAAATGTGACCATTTCACATGAAGTATGTTCAGATGCACCAGTTCACCTATAAACTTCTATCTAGTTTCATCCTTTATTTCTTGAATTGTAGCCTCTATTGGGATTATCACTAAGTTTTGGCTTCTCAGTGCTAGGTAGGGAAATATTATCTAGCCAGACACAATATCCATTGAGATAACATGTTGCATGGGGCAAGGTGTGCGTAGATGGGAGCTGAGATTCCATGCTTTTGCTTGGCAAATACCACCCTCGGGATCCTTCACATGACCGTCTATCTGGAAGTTCACCTAATAAGAGATATTTAAAGTACACTTTGGATATCCAGGTCTTGAAGAGCTTTCTGGCTGTTAAACACATTGTGATGCATCAGGAGGGTTACCTGCCTGGTTCTATACGAAGAGATCACAGAAGCTTTGTGTCTGGGACCCTTCCAGGCTTTACCCTATGTGCCTCTTTGTGTGGCTCTTCCTGAGTTGTGTCCTTTTTTGTGAAGCTATGATCATCTTATAGCGATTTGAGTGAGTTCTGTGAAGCATTCTAGTCAGCGAAAACCCCTTGCTGTGCTATGAAACTCCTGAATTGATAGCTAGTCAGAAAAGTAAGTGACCCTAAGACCTGTGGCTGGTGTCTGGACTGAGGGCAGTCTTGTGGGGGATGGAGCCCCTGCAGCTGTGTGATCTGCCACTGACTCTGGGCGGCGTCAGAATCGGAGTTCAGTACCCACAAGGGTGGGATGAGATAGAGCCCACGTGTATGTGTATCTTCACCAATCCAGATTATGGGGCCAAAATGAAAGTCTTAATGAAACTTAAAAGACTAAAATCCTAAACATTATGCTCTTTGACAGCCCCAGAATTAAATTATAAGAGCACCACAGTATGGAGAAAACGTCTCCAAAGAGGAGAAAATTAAAAATTGTGATGCTAAATGACTCATGTGTTGAAGAAGACAATACAAGTGAAATAAAACATTTAAAATTGATGATAGTATAGAAAAATTTCTATAATTCTCATAAAGTAGGGCAGAGAAACAAATGTATAGCTTTAAATATGTAACAGGAAAGAAAGAAATAATATTCTTTACCTAAGTGTGCATCTATAGGAGCTAGGAAAAGAAGAGCAAATTAACCCTAAATATGAGTTTAAAAAGATGAAGAAATGAAAAGAATGATAAGTGTGGAGATCAGTTAGATATAAGACAAAAAGAAATGCAGAAAATGAAATAAGGTCAAAATCTTTCAAATGGATTATTAGAATTGGAACACTCAGGAATAGTAATGAAGAACATATATAGTGAAAGCTTAACTTACTGATATAATTAATGAAATAGAAATATAACTACAAGTTCTTTAGATATTAAAAGAAAAATAAAGGAATATCATCATCAATTTTTACTAATAATTTTGAAAGAACACACTTACTTGAAAGCACAATATAAGCCATCTGACAGAAGGACAAAATGAAAATATGAATTACCCTAAATGTTTAAAGAAATTGAATTCACAGTCAGAAACCTTCATATAGATGAAACAGCAGACCCTGAATGGTTTCCTGGGGAATTATAACACACGTACATGGAAGAAATAAAAAATTTTTATACCAATCTTTTCTTTTTAGAAATAAACCCAGCTTAACTTTGATTTAAAAAAAAGCAAGAACAGTATGAATCAGTATACCTCATGAATAGAGACGAAAATTTTCTTAATGAAATGTTAGCAAATTAATCCTTCAGATAGACAACTGATAATCTAATATATAAAAAATAAAATCATGCAAATGGTAATCAGATAAGGTTTATTTAGGAAATGTAAGCTGAATGTAAAAAAAACCCTAAATCTAAATTCATGGTATCAGTAAGATAAAGAAGAAAAATTATATGGGCATTGAGATAAGTATAACAAAAATGTTTATAAAATTCAGTGTTGATTGATCCTACAAACTCTCAGCAAACGAGGAATAGCAAGCAGATTTCCTGGGAAGCATTGAGGAATAGTCAGTGATTTGCAATTAGATAGCAAGAAGTTCTGGTGTACCCATTGCACAGTATGTGGACTACAGATAACAGTAATGTACTCTATATTTAAAGAGATTAGAATGAAGGAGTTTGAGTTTTCACATCAAAGAATTGATGTCTGAGAAGACCAGAGATCTCAAAAATGCTTAATGTAATTTAAAAACTATGCAGTGTCTACTTGTACAAAAATTGACATGATACCACATTAATACGTACATCTGTTATGCATCAGTCAAAAATATATTAAAACAAAGTGAAAACAACTTTCTCCACCTGATAAGAAGTACCTACAAGTGACAGCCTACGTGAAGTGAGCTGTTCCATTATTTTCCGTAAGATTTGGAGCCGATTAGGATGTCTGCCAGTTTCAGTCTTACCCGACATCGTGCTAGAGGTCCTGGCCAGGACAGTAAAATGAAATAAAAAACCAAAAGGAATACATGTTAGAAAGAATGAAATGAAACTTTTTATTTGTGGACATGATTTTTATATAGTGATCTTCACTTTTCAGAATTTTATAAAATAATCATCAGAATTAATAAAGAAGGTAGTGGAGTATAAGATCAATATTCAAAGATGTTATTTCTGTATACTAGCAGAAAAAATGAAAAGCAAGAACAATGCCATTTGAGAATTTCAAAGTGTAAGATACCTAAGCATATATATCCAGTGAAGCTTATATAAATATATTATAGAAAAATTAAGGAATTTAATTTCTGAAGAGAAGTTTATATTTGTTCAGAAACAGAAAGACTTAATAAGAGTTATGCCTAACCTGGTTTATTGATTCAGTGACAATCTCAACTGGAATTTTTGATAAATAATTTGATAGTTCTTTCTAACATTGCAATTCAGTTAAATATAAATGGCCAAACAAGGAACATATTTGGAGGGTTCACCACTATAAAGCTATAATAATTAGGAGAATAATTACAAGAAGAAGAGAACTATATCAGTTTGGAACAAATAATATGAAAACACTACACTACATATCTTTTTTTTGTCAAGGGAACAAATAATTCAAAAGGACTCAATGAAAAAATGACAACTTCTAGCACCTCCTTTGTGGTTTTTCCCCCCCATTTTATTGACATGTATAAGTGCAAAATTTAAGGTTTACAGTGAAGTTGAGCATTTTGTGCACATTCCTATCTTGTCAATGTGACAGGGACTTTACCATTCTACTTTTGTCCCTTCACCCTACCTCTCCCTCCTTCCCTCCCCACCCTGTCCCCCTGGTTCACTTTGTTTTTCATTTTAAGTTCCATAAGATAGTTGTAATCTGGGTTTCTCATATCAGAAAGACCATTCAATGTTTCACCTTGTGCTTCTGACTCACTTCACTGAGCATGATGTTCTCAAGTTTCTTCCATTTGTCCATAAAAGCCTCCATGCTGTTGGACTTTATAGATACATAGTATTCCATTGTGTATAAATAACACAATTTGTGTATCCACTGGTCTGTTGATGGGTATTTTGGTGACTTCCATATTTTAGCTCTTGTTAGTTGTTCTGCTATGAACATGGGTATGCATGTATCTCTGTTATATGTTGTTTTGGCCTCCTTTGGACATATTCCCAAGAGGGGTGTCGCCGGATCAAAGGGGATATTTATTTCTAGTCTTTTGAGAGCTCTCCATACTGCTTTCCAAGGGGGTTGTATGAATTTACATTCCCACCAGCAGTGCAGGAGAGTTCCTTTTCCCCCACAATCTCAACAGCCCTGTTTACTATTTCACTTGTTGATATAAGCCATTCTCTCTGGAGTGAGATGGTATCTTAGCGTTGTTTTGATTTGCATCTCTCTTATGGCTAGAGATGTTGTACACCTTTTCATGTATCTATTGGCCACTTGTACTTCTTTGTGAATGAACTGCCTCTTCATTTCATTTGCCCACTTTTCAATAGGATCCTTTATTTTGGTAGGCTTACTTTTCTTCAGCTCCCTGTATATTCTAGTTATGAGCTTCCTATCTGAGTTGTTGGTGATGAATATTTTTTCCCAGTCTGTTGGTTCTCTTTTTAAATTGTTGATAGTTTCCTTTGCTGTGCAGAAGCTTTTGAATTTGACAAGATCCCATTTGTTAATAATTTCTTTTGCTCTTGGTGTCTTGTCAAGGAAGTCTGCCTACCCTTATGTCTTTTAGATATTTGCCTAATTTGTCTTCCAGGAGGTTCAGTGTTTTACTTTTAATGTCTAGGTCTTTGATCCACTTTGATTTGATTTTGGTGCATGGTGATAGGTGTGTGGCTAGATTCATTCTTCTGCATGTGGTGACCAGTTTTCCCAGCACCATTTGTTGAACAGGCTGTCCTTTTTCCATTGTATGCATTTGGCCCCTTTGTCGAAGATTAAGTAATTGAGGGTATTTGGGTTTGTCTCTGCGTATTCAATTCTGTTCCACTGGTCTATCTGTCTATTTTTGTGGTTTTTAAACACCATTTTTCACTAAAGAAAATAGAGCTCCTTGGGCTAAATAAGGTTGAATGCCTTATTTACATCAGTTATACCAGTGGTTCCCAACTCTTTTGACATCATGGACTGGTTTAGTTGAAAATGATTTTTCTAGGGACTAGGGGGTAAGGGATGAGGGGTGGTCACTTCCTTGTTATGCCATAGGTTGTTGGAGGATAGCTTTGGAGTGGCTGGGCAGGTGTAGGAGGGAGCAAGGAGTGAAGCTCCACCTCTTCTCAGATCAGCAGCAGCCTTAGAACCTAATAGAAGCCGTGCTGACCCCAGGTGGAGCTTGGCTTGTAGCTCACCTCCTGCTTGCCACTCATCTGTCTGAAAAATAGTTTTGTGAAATTTTTCCAAATCTTTTTGGTCAGTACTGTAGCATTATGGTTATGTTTTTGTATAATTCTTTTCTTCTTAGAGATATATTGTGATGTGCATAGATTGATTAATATAGTTTCTGATAATGAAGTAAATATGTATGTCCAATCATTGAACCTGATGATGGGTATGTAGGGCCTCATTATATTATTTTATCTACTTTTTAAGGTGTTTTTTTAATAAGTTTTAAAGAATTATACATGGCCCATCCTGAATATTGAACATTTTAGAGTCTATGAGAGAGTTTAAAGATTTTCTCTTTCATGGGTTTGACTTTTGTGTCAAACAATTGGATATACTATTACTCAAATTAGTGAATGTGAACAGTGTGTTGGGGAGCTTTATTATTTGTGAACTTTAGAACTTTTTTCTCAAATCTTTATCAGTTTAACTTTTCTTAAATGAATAATAACTATATATCAAAAATATAGAGCTCTATCTATGCTGTATAATATAATAAACATTAGCAATATAGAACTATTTAAATTTAGGCTTAAATACTTAAAATCAAATAAAATTGAAATTCCAGTTTCACTAATCATATTTTTAAAATTCTATAGCCACATATGCCTCATGAATATACTAAACTATGTTAAACAGCATAAATACCACACATTTTCAACACAGAAAATGTTATTGGATGGTATTGCTCAGATTTAAAAGTTTTTATTTGCATAATAAAAAATTTAACATTTTTTCCAATTATTCTTACATTATCTTACATTCATTTCTTCAGAAATAGGTGGTGAATTCTGAAATTACATTTCTTCTTTCATGTGCTGTGTACAGTCTCTTGAAGGTGAAGGAGAGTTCAGTGTCCCAAGCTGCTATGGAAATATTAGACATGATAATGGTGGTTCTAGCCTTACTTTCGAGGATCCTCTGGATGATGTAAATATGGTTGACTTGAAATGGATCCATGACTTTGTATTAAAATCTCTGGAAGTTTTATATCAAGTGGAAAAATGGGAAACACTAGTATCTGTTGCCATTCAGTTCAATGCAATTTCACAGTAAGTACTGCTCTAAGGGCCGTTAAAAATAACAGATTTCTTTGGAAAAAAAAAGTTTTTTAATTACCGTCTACTTTTTAATCTGCTCTTTACTCCTGTCTAGCGAGAGGTACACAGAACAGGTGACACCACTCCTGGTGTATGCCCAGCGCCAGCTTGTCCTGAGAATACAGAATTTCAAGGGTCCAGATGTTAGTGAACAACCTTGTGCAAGGTATGAGGCAGAATATGGGGAGAAGGTAAGTTCAGTTTTGTTGTTCATGTGATTATGATTTCTTCCTAGTACCTTTTAATAGATAAAGACTTAGAAATCAGATTACCACTTTGGCATTTATCATTCAACCCAACAAACGCTGCCGGGAACCTGCTGTGTGTTGGTGCTTTTCAGACATGGGTAAAACAATAATTAAGTCCTTGCCTACAAGGAGCTTTTCTCAGGTCAGGGCTGCTCACTACAAGGCACTGTGCAGACAGAGCTCACAATACTTAGAAAGGAATCACCATGTATATTTTAATTTCTTCTAAAATAATAATAAGAAACATGTAAATCAAAGAAAATGTTTTAGTTTTTACTATTAAGACTTTTGTACTTATACTAAAATATTCTTAAGTTATAATTTTTTAAATGGAGAAATGGGCTCATAAAGACCAAAGTTCCCAGGAACCATGAAGGTCATGGTACAGCCTGAATCAAACAGAGAAAAGAGCTAAGTTAATTGACCTACTAATTTAACAAGTATGTATTGACTACCTAATTTGAGCCC
Source organism: Ctenodactylus gundi (assembly GCA_004027205.1). Classification (NCBI taxonomy): domain Eukaryota; kingdom Metazoa; phylum Chordata; class Mammalia; order Rodentia; family Ctenodactylidae; genus Ctenodactylus; species Ctenodactylus gundi. The sequence continues at coordinate 208,003 of PVKB01002937.1, forward strand.
ACGCACATACAGCTGTACAGTCCATATGCTGTCTAAAGGGCCTGGGTATATGGCTCCTGCGGTAGGTGGAGTGCTGCCTCCATTCAGCAAGGACTTTATTTTCTGGCTCTCATGAAGGTTCCTTCTGGCTCACTGGGGCCTTTTCGTCTTGCCTATTCTATCTATGTGGTGAGATTACAGTAGAGTTCCTGCTTCATGGAGTTTATTTTCAGAGGCTGGAGATGGGGCCAGGTAAGAAACATGTAAGCAGAAAACAGAAAGAGTTGTGATTATTGTATGCTTTATAAAGAAAATGAAAGAGGGTGGAGACATAAAAATGAGGTAGGTGTGACGTGGAAACTCAGGCAAGATCTCTTAGAGACAGAAGGTGGCATCCAATGAGAAGGACAGCCAAACAATGAATGATGTGAAGAAAGAACATTTCAGTCCAAGGAGGGAGCAAGGGTGAAGAGAAAGGACAGCAAAGAAGGCCTGTGTGGTGGATGGAATGGTTAGGGGCAGGATCCAGAGAGTCACCGTGCCTTCTGAGTCTTCTCTGTTGCTTCTTCCTCTTCTCAATGTCTTCATGTGACGAGACTCTTCTTGGACCTCCTGTCTTCTCTATCCACAAACTATTTCAGAAGGACTAAGGGGCTGGAGGAATGGCACAGCAGTTAAAGCGCTTGCCTAGGAAGTGCAAGGCCCTGGGTTTGATTCCCTAGCACCACATAAAGCTGTAGACATGGTGGCACATGCCTGTAATTCCAGCACTAGGGAGGCTGAGGCAGGAGGAGTGCAAGTCTAAGGTCTGCCTGGGCAACATAGTGAGTTCAGGACCAGCCTGGGCTACAGAGTGAGACCCTGCCTGCAAAAAACAAACAAACAAACAAACAAACAAACAAAAAACAAAAAACAAAAAAAATGTTAATTCACTCTTTGGTTCTAAGTGCCATCTTTATCTTGATGACTGTCAAAATTACATGACCTAGACCTCCTTCTAGAGTTTTGTGTTGCTATGTCTAAGTGCTTTTCAGAGTGAAGCTCCAACCAACAAAGCAGAATATGATCTCTTTCTGAATTTATTGAAAAAACAAACAAACAAAACCCAAAGAAATCAGCTTGTATGATTAGAAGGACTAGCTAAGGAAGTCCAAGGGTAGGTTGTCATAAGCAACGTCAGGGACATGGACAGAAGCTACTGTCCATAGAAAGTCCATGAGGAGAGCCCAGTTGTAGATGTGACTGCCGTTTGGTGTTAGGAACCCTGGAGAATGCTGGCGTGTTGAGGACTTACCTGATAAGGTTAGGCCCACTAAGAAAAATCTCCCTGCTTTAAATTCAGTTCATAAGAGACTTTAATTAGTACCTTCACAATCCCTTTGCAGGAGTATCTCGGTTACTGTTTGCAGAACTGGCATAAAGAGTGAATGTACAGCAAAAGAGCTGTTTCCATCAGTTTCCTTCTCATAGTTTAGCTCCAGGCATGTTGATCTATAAAAAAAACCATTATCCAGTCTAATCAACATCATCTCGTAGACATTAGTAGATTTTTGAAATTTATTACAACTCAACAAAACCTGTTTTGCAAGACTTTATTCCATCCTTGTAGCTGCTTAAGCTAGACACCTTGGAGACATGGCTTGCTTTTCTCTTGCTTTCATTCCACACTTCAAATTGGTTTCCAAATCTTCTACCTTCAAAATGTAGCCAGAATCTGACCCGTTCTCACCACCTATATCATTTCTTCTCTGATTCAACTATTGCTGTATTTGCTACATTTCAAAATGGCTTCCAAATCTTCTGTCTTCATAATATAGCTGGAATATGACCAATTCTCACTTCTTCTTTCATCCCTTTTCTAATCTAACCATTGTTAAGTTTGCTTGGGTTAATACCCTGTGCCCCTACCTCTAGCCTGTAGTCTGTTCTTTCTTTTCCCCATTTTTGGATATATGTATGTATATGTGTGTGTGTGTATATATGTATATACATATATACATATATATGTATGTGTATATATATATATATATATACACATAATATACATTAAGTTTGAGAATTTTGTGCACATATATATTATGATATTACAGTTTCTTCCCCTCTCCTCTTTTTGTCCCTCATATTCCCCCATTTTCCTGACCCCCAATATTACACTCATTTTACTCTATAATTTGACTATATTCTCAGTTTCTCATATTAGAGAAACCATGTAATATTGAACCTTCTGAGTCTGACTCACTTCACTAAGAAAGATGGTCTCAAGTTGCCTCCATTCATCTACAAACAAGTCTAACCTATCTGTCTTATGAAAGAATAGTATTCCGTTGTGTACAAACACCACAGTTTTTGTAACCATTGGTCTGTTGATAGACGTTTTGGCATCATCTTCCGTAATTTAACTCTTGTTAGTTGTATGGCTATAAATATGGATGTACATGTATTTCTGTTATATGTTGCTTTTAACTCTTGTCAAGATACCATTGCTGGAATGGAATATTTATTGTAGTCTATTCTCAATGCAGCAGTCAGCATATCTTAAAAAAAAAAAAAACTCATTAGACCATGTCACGTCTGTGCTTAAATTACTATGGTGTCTTCTCATCTGACTTAGAGTAAATGTGAACACATTCATCATGATCTTAATATAACTTAGACTTTATCAGTTACCCCCAAGCTAGTAACTCACATTTGGAGATTCTCAAGATTTAATGGTCCTGTCCTTTAAGATGCTCCCATCTCCTTGCATTTGAGATTCCCCCTTGGCCTGCTCCTCCCCCAATTCCGTCCTGATTTCAGTCTCAGTGTCTAATGGCTGTTCCCTTCCCTTCTGATGGGGAGGCCTTTCCTCACCACACTATTTAAAGTTGTATACCTCTTTTCCCTATCACTATAGTAGTTGTAATTCTTTAGTACACTACAAAGTGTGATCAAAATATACAGTGAATTTTAAATAATTTTTTTACAGTACAAACATATTGTTATTGATCCCTTCAAAATGCTGTCCTTCCTTTAAACCCATGGTTTCCCATTGTTCTTGCTTCTTTCTGAAGCAATACGGAAGTTGTATTTTGTTGGTGTCTCTAGTTGTGCTGCCTCACAGTTCTGAACTGATACAAACTATTGATTTTTCATCGTCATTTCGACTTAGGGGAACAAGTTGCATGGTGCCAGATCCAGTGAGTAAGGTTGGCGAGGACACCCTGTAATATTTTTATTCGACAGAAATCTCTGTAAACATTTTGAATCAATTCAGGACACTCAGGCTGTCATAACAGCACAACAAAAGAGGACTTTCAGAACTTCTTCAGAAGTGGCAGGAATGACGGGACATGTGTGTTCAAAGCAAGGAGTGATGTAAAAGGAATAATGACAATGTCTTTTACTATAATTATTTTTAAAAATTTAAACAATGCATATTTTGTATATAATGCATACTGTTTTCTTATTTTCCTTTTTCTCCCAGTAAAATAAGCTCCATGAAAGTGTTTATCTCTTATTTATTTAGTTCTCAACTATCTTACTCCCTCAGTATGGAACAGTATTTAGCATATAATATGTGCTCAATAAAGATTTGTTTAATGAGCTGGGGGTGAGTAGGAAGGACCAGGTCAGGGAGAGCCTTATTAGACTGTGAAAAGTGATCTGTGTTTGATTAGCCTGTGTTGGGATCTAATTAAGGACATGCCTATGAGAGAAACAAGACCTATTTGTATGTGAAGGAGGGGTGTGTTTTGAAAAATAGGTTAGATATTGATCAAGCAATTGAGTGGAGAAAGGGAGAGAAGATCTTGGGCTTTAAAAAAATAACTTTTTTCTGTCTAAACCTTTTTTTTCAGATATTTTACAATTTGAGGGCTGAAACATGGGTTAGAAAATAGATTGTTAAATACTAGAGAGGAAACTTGTTTTGAAAAACTGTAATGGGCAAGTTAAAATTGCATTGCTTATGAGTAGGCTGGAGGGTCTGCCATTGAAAAAGAAGCTGATATCTTAAATATGTTTTAACTTACATAATAGAAGATATATTTAGACAAGTGAATTTATGGAATATCAGGAAATCATAATTGCTTTGCATAATTTGCCCAGTGCTCTTCCAGCTGTTATTACAAAAGGAATATGAAAAATTATGCAACCACATTTTCCCCCAAAAGTTTCCATAATTGAATGCTTTCCATCCAGTTTTATTTGTAGCGTTGTTTTGTGTCTCTTTATTTAGACAAATGTAAAATGAGATAAGTATTTCAAGTAAGCCCCATTTTTAAACTATAAATACCCTACTAAATGTTTATCTTCATCTTTTTTTTAGATCACCTGCCGAAATTTTGTTGGGAAGCAGCTCAAGATTGGCTGTCAACCCTGTGCGCTAACAGACACCGGAGACTGTGCAGATGTACTCAAAATGCTTACCCATTCAGGTCAGAGTCAATGTTAGAGTGAACCTGAACTTTCTGTACATGAAGGTTTGCCAATGGCATCTATAGGCCAACTCTTTTGTAATTAAAGTGTTTGTAAAATCTCCTTTCCTGGTTTATTTGGAAATAATCTATCTGATATTTGCCTGAAATGTCACTAAAAATGTCATGTAAGGGGACTTAAAGGTATTTTTAAAAGCTTTTAAAATTTTTTTCATTTAAAAAAGTTGATTCATAAGAGAAATAAAAGGAAAAGAAAAAGGGCAAAAATGAAGATGGGAAAAGCCAGTGTTGCACATATCTCCTTTTTTTTATTCCGCTAGGACCTCTTGGATGTTTCAAGTCTTGCTATTTCTTTGTTCTGTTCCGACTTCCATTTCCATGATAAGGATGGATCGTTCTGTGGGCTTTCCCATGATTAACTTGTTCGTCTTTTAACTAGATGGCAGGAGGTGGTTTGGGACATCATAACATGTGTGTGTCTAGCTGAGGGGCCCTTTCTGAATAGCTTTAGAATCAACTTGCAGGAATGAGGCTATAAACGAAGGAGAAAATGGAAATAATGCCAGCCCTGTATGGCACTTTCTGTGCATCTCTGTTTCTAGCTTAGGAAGAAAATGTTATCTTCAAAAAGTGAGAATTCTGTTATTTGTATATCGATTTTATGAATGTATGTGTGTATACATGTAATCATTCATTCATTCATTCAGTCAACCAGACATTTAATCATTCAGCAAACAAGCACTGAATAACTACTAAATGTTAAATGCTATGCTAGGTACTGAAACCACAAAGATGCAAGATGGTTTGTTATTCAGTTTATAGTTCATTAAAGGAGATCAATAAATAAACCAGAAACTATAAGATAGTGAGTGGTGTGATCTCATAGTGGTAGTATCAGTACTCTATTGGGGCCATAAGCAATAATAGTAAACAGCTAGCATTTGCACGTGCAAGACTGCAAAAAGGCAAAAAGCTGAGGTTTGAAATGTTGGCAGAAATTAGATAATTAAGTGTCTCAGAAGTTAGAATAACAAGATGCAGTTTTATCTGGAGAGCTGAGGGCTGCTGGTGAAGAGGATTTATAGAAGGAAGGTGAAGTGGTCGGATTGTGTTCTTGAAATCTCTTTCAGAAGCAGCCCAGGTAGTGGTCTGAGCGGAGCCTGCAGGAGACAGGAGAGTGGCTCCTTCCACCTTGTGTGCGAAAGCGGACATGGGGAGGCTGGGGGTTGGGTGATGAGACTAGAGAGGGGGCACATGTGAAGGAAAGGCAGAGGGAGGGCGCAGGACTGAGCTTTGTGCGACCGAGTGTGGGGGATAGGTGGGGAGGGGAGGAGTTGGTTTCTGGTGAGGCCAGATGGGTGCTGATGCCCTCATACAGACAGAAAAAACTAAGAGAGGAACCAGTTAGAAGAAAAGCTTGCCTTGGAGTGATTGAGTTTGCCTGGATAACTGAGTAGAGCCACCTGGTATCTCTTTGGACATACAGATGAGGCCCTGGGAAAGACCTGGGTTAAGGGTTGTTAGTTTAGTCTTGAATATATCGGTGGTGGTTGGGGCTTGGTGAGGTCTGAGGCTTGGACAAGGCCAAGAGCTTGGATGAAGTCACCTGAAGAGTTACGCAAAGAATAGGCCTGAGGGTGACTTCCCGGGTAGCTCCATCATTTTGGAAGGCGTATTAATCAAAACAAACTGGAGTTACAGGCCAGTAACAAACAACCCCCAGGATATGTAACATCAGGGAAAGAGTATTTCTTTCTCATGCTACTGGGTTCATGGAGGTTGGTTACTGGAAAGCTCCTCATCACGATAAAATATCCACTTTGGCACAGATTCCACGATTGTTTCCAAGGCAGGGACATAACGGTGGTGCTACGTCTATAGAGCTCTACTGTATGGCATGTGTTGATTGGTTCCAGAAACAGCTTTGATGGACCGTGTATACATGTACTTGCATGTATACACTGCTCTAGGCTAAAGGCATTACATGGGTTCCCTAATTTAATTATTGCACAAACTTCAATAAAATTCACAGCTATGCACTCACTGCAAAACAAGCACTATTACAGATGCTCTCTGAGGTAGGTTTATTGTTTCCATTTTTTGGGTGACAAAAAGATGCGGTAAATTATATACTGGCTCTTAACACTGCTACTAGAATGGGACACATGTCACACCTGCTAACATTTTATTGCCTGAAGTTGCGTAGTCACACCTATTGTCAAAGGGGTGAGGAAGCATGGTCTTACTTTGCACTCAGCATGAAGAGGCATGAAATACGTGATGAGCCCTAGTGAATGTCATGGGAGCAAACAGAGGAAGAACAGTGTGTGGAGGAGGCAGGGGCAGTGCCTGAGAGCTGGGAAGAAGAGGGATGAGAATGGGAGATGCAGGGCCGAGGGAAGAGAGAACTTTCAGAAAGGAAGCGTCAGTGATGGGAGAGGTTCCACAAAGTGAAGATAGTCTGTTTATTGCGTTTGGCAAATGGCTGGGGTTACTGTCAAAGGCCTTTTTTGCTGTGAAACTCCTTCCTTTTCCTAGTTGTTTCTCCTCCCTGAAATACTCTTCCCAGATGTCTGATCACAAACCCCTCCCTTCCTTTAGGTCACTGTGCATCTCCTCTTTTCAGTGAGGCGGGAACCGAATCCTTCTCTGCTTTATCTCATTCCTTTTGACTTTGCTCTATGCTATTTTACTCTGAAACACTCCTAACTGTCTGTTGTACTGTGACTTAAGAATTTTTGTCATATTTATTGATTATTAGCCTGTTTTCCATGGTAAAATGTAAGCTCTGTGAGTACAGATAGCATTGTTTGCTCATTAATATAATCCAGCTGTCTTCACCAGTGTCAGGTACATAGAAGGAACTATTTGCTGAATGAGTGATTTTGTTACCTTGGAAATGATGTGGATTACTGGGGCCATTTTGATAGCTGGACCTGTGCAGGTTTACTGAATAGAGAATAGCCTTTCAGGAAGCTTAGCAGTGGCAAGAAAGAGAGCAGGGCTAGAAGGTAGAGCTCAGGTACTAAGGGGTTTGTGTTTTAATGGAAGGAAGGCAACATATTTCTGTATGGAGAAGAGCTGGTAGAGCAGGAAAGTTTGGAGGTAGGAGAGAAAGCATTTTAAAAGAGAAAGGACCTTAAGGAGAAAGGAGACAGAAACTAAAGTGGAAGGGGGTTGCCCTAGACAGAAGGGTAGGGTATTTCTGTTATGGCTGGAAGGAAGAAAGGACTGACCAGACACAAGACGTTTTGTGAGTAGTGAAGGTGAAAGTTGAAGTCATCCTCAGAGTGGGTGCAGGAGGTTTTCAGAATGGAGCAGGAGGCTGAGAGGACAGCCAAGGCCTCTACTGCCAAGGTTCCGGGAGGAGTGAGAAAAAGTAGTGTCCACTAAGGGAAACAGAGAGGGAGGAAGGGCGGTAGGGCAGGGTTCATTTGAGTGTACTCGTGACCATGACATGGTGGGTTTTATTGTTAGTGTAAAAAATTAGACAGTTCCTTCATTTAGCAAACAATGCAAAACCTCCTTCTCTGGTCAGCATTGTGTTTTTAGTTTCAATCAGAGTGTGATTCTTTTGGGGGTATGTTCTCTCTCTCTCTTTTTTAAAATCCTGTCTGTGAAACCTCAGGGGTTCCTCTGTTTTAGGATCCATGACTCAACTATTATCATTATTACTCCTTCCTTTCTCAAAAAGAGTTGCTCCAGATGTGAGAAGATATGTCAAAAATAGTTGATATCAAAAGATGACTAGCATCAAAAGGATAAAAGAAACATACCTAGCAAAACTCTAACCATTTGTACCCATTGGGGTTTATTGATGATGGATGCAGTATGTCAGAAAATCACTTTGCTTACCTATTAATAAAGTTACATTTGGAAAGTCAGGAAGGGGAGATGGGACAGAGGGAAGGTGGGTACAGTCATTTCACAGGGATCCTTTGGGTTGATGCTCAGTTGTGATAGACGGGTAGCTAGTTTAACCTATGATTAGAGCAGGGGCACTTGAAGGGCTAAGGTTTGGAAAATATTGTAATGACAGTAGTAATACTGAGCTGGAACTTTATTTAGGCTTTTTAATTTTTACAGTCTTAGAGATACATATTACATGCTCATATTACAGATGAGAAAAACAAACATTTCGTGTTAGTAGTGGAACTGCGCTTCAAACACTGGTCTTTCTAATTTCTCCTTTATGGGTGTTCACTGGGTTACCAGTTCCATTCTGATTTGCTCCTTTTCAGATTAGAATTTTCTCAAAATTTATAGTACTCAAGAAATAATTTGCTATATTTCAGTGGTCATAGGAGACAGATACTTATTCCGACTTATTGTGATGGTATGCTAATTTTAGATGACACTGAATACTAATTATGGATTTTATATTGAACTGTTAAAAATGTGGCTTTTAATTTAGAGCTGTTTATTAGACTCTAGCACCTGTGTAAGCAGGAACATCTTTTGCCCTATGTTTTTGGGTTTATTTGGCAAATTTTTAAGATGCTGAACTTTTCTCAGTATACTGAACACAGGTTATTAGCTTTTTTATAAGTGTGTTGGGTCTTCTGTATGCCGCCATGATGTGTTTGCATTTTTTTTTCAGACTGAGAATACTCTGATGGTTTCTACACCAGATCGTCACTTTAGAACCTCATAGGCATTCTTTTGTCATAATAGCATTTGGTGGTGTTGCTTGATACATTTAATTCTTCACAATAGATACAGTAATGCCCCAGTGCGTAAGAACATTTGGTGTTCTCATTATTTAACAGCACCTGATTCTCCCTTCAACTATTTAATAATGCATATGTAATTTAGTATCGTCTCAGTAGGATTTGGAGGAGTGAGAATACCTCATTTTATAGATTATTCCTATATGGATGAGTAACTTGCTTGCTTGTTAAACTCCATGGGGGAGATAACATTGGATATGCCTTTCATTATAAGTGTTTTGTATTTTGTCTGGGATGTCTTTCTTGAGTTTTGACTTTATTGGTATTTAAGTTCTCTGATAGGGTGTGTTTATTAGTCTTTAGTTGGTGTGTTGGAATTTTCAACCATTTGGCAAGTGTGTTTTATTAGTGTCTGCAGGCATTTGGGTTGATGGAACCATTGTGTAGAAAGCAGGCCCAAATTTCTAATCACTCTCTGGGGTCCTTCCTCATTGGGCCTAAATATCAAGAGCCATTGGCTTTTCAGCTTTCATTTTTACACTGGTTCAATGAAAGATAAAAAATCTCCCCTCCCATCTTCCTCTATTTCTTCCTCATCGATTTCAAACTAGTGAGGTTCTATTAGTGGCGTTGGAATACCCTCTTATCAGTTGTGAATGTTTTCAGAGAGGAGCTCTCGTCAGTTAAAGATGTGGGTCCCAAAGTTAATGAGATTCCCCTGATGCTGTGTTGTTTTGTAGCATTTTTCTCATGAATATACACACAGTGCCACCAACAGAGCCCTAATTAGACTACAAGGAAAAAGATATGCTAGAGTTTGAAACAATGAGGAAAACCAGAAATATAATGTAGGAAAAACACAGAGAGACATTATTTATCAGCAGATATGTGGTAAAAAGTACCAGAATGATTTTATTCTATTTTTATTATAAATAACATTTTCAGGTTTTTATTGTACACTGTAAGCTTTGTGAAGGCAGGTACTATATGTTAGGTTTGTTTCTTTGTTTTTCCTCTGTGCCTGGTATTGTATCTAGTACCTATAAGTGCTCAACATATACAGCCAGTCATATATTGCTTAACAACAGGATACATTGAACAGTTATGAGGCAACTTTGTCATTGTGTGGACATTAGAATATATTTACACAAATTAAGATAGATGTGATATCAGTAGATGATATAATATTTTGGGAAGAATATTGAACATGGGGCCGATCATTAACCAAAACGGTGACATGTATTACATACTTACATTTTAAAATGACTAGTATGATTACTAGTCATAATGCAAATCTCCATCTTTTGAGTATTTATTTCGTGGAAGGCTTATGCTAGACATATCACACACAGGTTAAAACAAGAATTCATAAATAATTGGTAAATATTATCACTCTAGTGTAGAGAAATCTGAACTAAAGACTGGAGACAGTAATTATCTTGTACTGTTAATATGTGGGAGTTTTCAGCGTTTCTCCTTTCCTCATGGACCAGATGTCTGTAGCTCCTCAAAATTCCTATGTTGAAATTCTAAACTCCAACGTAATGATGTAGAAAGTGGGGCTTAGGGGAAATTTAGGTCATGAATGTGTTGCCCTCATGAATGAGCTTTCTAGGCTTTATTCTGCAATTGTGAAAAGAGACTGCATGACAAAGTAACCATTTGCAAGAAAGAAAGGATGTCCTTACCAACATTAGATCATACTGGCACCTTGATCCGAGACTTCCAGCCTCCATATCTGTAAGAAATAGATTTATGTGGTTTCTGTTGTAATTGGTTATAGCAGCCTGAACAAAAATATTTGTGTATCTTCTGTTTCTGATCTTACACTCTAAGGAGAGGAAGATTAGAAAACTTATGAGTTATTATGAATTCTTTCAAGAAAAGCAGAAAAACAAAGCATAAATCTGCTGGGTATTGTGTGCAAAGGTGGCAGTGTGAAGAGTAGGGAGATCATGTGAGACTGGTCAGGACTTGCAGAAGCATCTCAGATTAATTTATAGAGAAGATTATTAATATAGCTTCTCAGCCATCCATTTATTTAATGAGCATTTTTTGAGTACATACTATGTACCGTTGGGCATGCTGAGGACATAATAGGGAACAATATGAGCAAAAGTCTCTGCCCTCATGGAATTTCCATTCTAATGTTGGGAACTAAACAATAAACAGTTTGTCAGGAGATGTAGAGTGCTTTGCAGATAAGAGAAATTATGAAGAAGGAATAGTACCAATTTTAACAGGGCAATAGTAAAAGTGCCACTCAAAAGTTAACAATTAAGCAAAAGTTTCATGGAACTGGAAATAGAAGACATAGGGTATCTCAGGGAAGAATTTTCTAGATCAAAGTGATTCATTGGTGCCAAGACTGTGAGGTGAAGCCCCTGCTGTGGGAAGGAGTGGAAGTAAGAGGAGTAGATGGAGCAGTCATGAGAGCCAGCTCACAGGAGGCCCCGTATGTCGTTCTGAGGACTTTGGGGTTTGTTGCAGATAAAGCAGGGAACAGGTGGAGAATTTTGGACAAAGGAATGACATGAGATGACTTGGAGGCAGAAATGAAGAGGCCAATTAGAACAGTTGCTATATTTCAGGAAACGCTGAGGTATTGGAACACAATGGAAGTGGTAGTAGAGAGTGGAGTTGGTGAGACTCCAGGTATGTTTTGAAGAGTGATCCTGTTGGTCTGAGCGCCATCCTTCCATGAGATGAGGAAAGCCTGTGGAAGGAGCAAGTTCAGGGTGTGTGTGTGTGTGTGTGTGTGTGTGTGTGTGTGTGTGTGTGTGGACTAGGAAATCAGTTAAGAACTTGTTAGGTTTGAGCTGTTCTTTGTACTTGCAGCATAATAGATGTTGGCTAAATGAGTTTGGATTTCAAGAAAGTTGGGACCAGAGTTTGGAAGCTATCAACATGAAAATGATGTTTAAAACCATGAGAGTAAGAAAGATCATTCTGAAAGTGAGTGTAAATTTAGAAGAAAAGAGGCAGTCCGAGGACTCGGTGCCGGGTTCCAATGGTAAGAGAGTGGCTTGTTGAGGGTGATCTAGTTAAGAGGATGAAGAAGGAGTGACGGTGAGCATGGAGAACCTTTAAGCCAGAGGGGAAGAAACTTAATTTAAGAAGGTTCAAGAGAGAATGGAAAACAATGAGTACAGGCAACTTTTTGAGGAGTTTTGGTGTAAAGTGGAGCAAAGAAATAGAATGGTAGCCTGAGGGGAAACAACTCAGAAGAGGTATTTTTCTTTGTTTTTTAAAAGATAGGAGAGAAATATGAGCAAAATGTGCTGTTGGGGATGCTGAGCAGAGAAGAGAGGGAGATGGGATTGCTGGAGGAACAGATGAGCACAGGAATGGGGCTGGGGGATGAGGTGGGAGAGCCTCCTTGGATTGCTTTTGTTTCTTCCCAGTGGGATGGGAAGCAAGTCCTTGGCCCTAAAAGGGTGGTGGAAGAAATGATCCTTGCTTTTTCCTTCAATATAGCACCAATTAGAGGCACCTATTGCCTCTAAGGATGAAACGTTCCCTGTGCACTTCTCTTGTTTCCTGTGCTTTCCAGCATAGTGGAATTGTGTCACATAATCACAGTCTCTTGGCCACCAGTCTCTTTCTGTGGCAATCAGATATGAATAGACCGTTGGCTAATACTTCCTAATATACCTTTCTCTTTTTGTCAGAGTCCTTTTTAAAACTTTTCCTTGACTCTTTAAAAAGGATAAGGTCACTTCCTCAGTGAGGGGTTCAGGACTCTGTAACGTGATGCTATCATATTACAGGTCCCTCAGTGTTCCCCAGAACTGGCCATGTTAGCCCACTATGTCATGTCCTTGTTCTTCCTACTGCTTCTGTACCCCTAGCTGGCACAAATGGTACCCTAAGAGTTTGGTAATTTTTCCTATGTGTAGCGACTTTTGTATATTGACTTTAATGCTAACATAATTTTCATAGCATCATCTTTACTTCTGATATTATGAAAAATTTGCCGTGAGCAGATTTTTGCATTACATCACATATTTTAAATACTTATGTATATGTGACAACCTTTGGGACATCCTGTAGTTATGTTTCCTCTGGAAAGTAACCATGTCACTGTGTGCCTTAATACTCTTTTGAAAAATAGGGATAATAATGGTTCATACCTCTTATGGTTGTTTTCAGGGTTTAATAAATCATAGTAAATTATTTAATTTCTGACAGAAGGTTAGTCTTTAATAATAAATTTTAACTTTTTCTTCTACCTAAAACTCCTTGTTTCTTTCTAGTCAATTTTCCCCAGTTCTCTAAGATCCAGCTGGTACATCTGTTGTCTCATAATTTTTCTTTTCTGCTCCTTCCTGTAGGGCTGATTTCTCTCTTCCACCTTTCCTTCATTCTACCATGTGATCGGACACTTGCTGCAAACGTGACTTGCTCCACAGTTGCGCTGCCTAATCTCTTCAAATAGACTGTGAACATGTCTCCAGGACAAAGACATGTTCCTTAATTTCTTATAACTTCGTTGTGAAGTGAGTCGCTACACTACCAAAACCTTAGATTTTAAAGGAGGTGTTCTCTTGCTCATAGTAATGGAAGCAAATTTTTCTGTCATTTAATCCTGAAGCCTCTCAGTCTCTCTCCTGGGCCCACTTCAGGGTGTATATAGCACACCTGCAGCCTAGTTCCCACTCTCCTGAGATCTCGCAGCAGCTGTCTCCCACTATCTTTCCGGGTGCTTTTCAGGACAGATGGATAGCTCCTGACCCCCACACCACCCCTGTCTGTCTTCCGTCTGCACCCTCCTGTTTTAGGAAAGTACCATTACCTTCCTTCAGAGATACGTTGCTCATCTCCAAGATGCTTTGTTTCCTCCTTTCGTCTCTTTCCCAAGGCACCTTTGCTTTGAAGAGGCTGCTGAAAAAGGAGATTATTTCATTTTTTATGATCAGCAAAAGAAAAAGTAGGAGGCCTCATAAGGAAAATTGGCACGATCTAAAGTTATTTGCATTTCATAAGAATCAAAACTTTTCTGAGTATTTTTTTAAAGAATTTTCAAATATATATGAAAAGATTGGAACCTTGAAACACCGGCTGCAGGTCTGGGGCTTTGAACTTAGCAGCTTCAGGTTGGGACCAGGAAATCCTCTGAATTAGAATGATGTTTGTTGCTGCTAGTTGGTTCATGCATCATTTTATCCCCAACATTCCCTTTCCCTTTCCTTTCAGAATACAACCGAGCCAAGCAGCTTGTCTGTGTGCCTGTGGACGTGACAGACACTTTGAGATGCTTTAGAGAGACCCTGGAAAAATCCAAGTACCATAACAGGTCAATCCGACACAGCAGAAAGTTACTTTCATTATTTCTTGCACAGACACAAGGTAATCGCTTGCTCTCTGTGTTTTGATCTTTGTTTACATGGGGTCCCCACCCTGGTCATAGCCTCCTTTTCCCTTGTCACAGACAGACGTGCCTGCGCCTGCTGCCTCCTACTGCCTTTCTGATACTGAGTTGATCTCACCATCTTGTTCTTACGCTTGATTCCAGTGAAGGCACTTTTTCACCTGCTTTTAAGCTTTTGGTCAAACAAGAAAGCTCCCTTGAGTTTTACAGTAAATATGAAAACAATATTCATTAATTTTTTTGATTTTGTGCAGTTTATACAGTCTTCTTCACAGGTGTGGAACTGTGATCACGTTTTGCTTTCACCAGTAGATGAGTCAAATTGTGCTAACTAGAACCTTTTACCAAACACTGCTTCTACCAGTTTCAAAGAAATGGCTGCATTTGAAAGAAGCATCAATAAGATTTCTTGGTACCATAGATTATGATTTTAGAGACTTCTTTTGGCTGAAAGACAGATACTCAATAATTCTGGTTATATCACATCGTCTGGTTTTCTCCTTCTCATTGTTTATCGATTTGTGAACTCAGTCACAGTGGGGCTTTGAGTGTTAATTGGTAAACTCTATGAATATTCCCAAATTTAGGCTGGGAAAAATTCTGGATTTTATATACAGATGCCATTCAAAAAGTTTTTAGACTCTAACTTATGTTTATGCACCTTACTGTGCAGATTTATCCAAAAAAGAACATAGACAAAATTAAAATATACTGTTTTCAATTAATTAAAATAGATTTAAATTTACACTTATGATTACAATTTTGACTGTTTGAAAGTTTTGACAAGTTTTTAAATCACTGACAGTTCACTTTTTACATATTTGCCTTTTGTTATTGTGGTTGGCCTTTCTTTTTCTCCCAATGAAACACTTGCTATAACTATGCAGAGTTTTTGATTCTATTGTTGGTAGATTCACGTTGTGTCAAGTTAGCTCTCCATATGATGCTTCCTTCTTTCCACTGCTTAATACATTGGTGATGAATATGGCCACAAATTTATGAAGCAAACATAATTATCGAGAATGGTTTGTACCAACTTGCCTTGAATTTCACTTGGCACCAAAATATTCTCACTGGCTTATCCCTAATTCTTAGGCTGCAGACTGTGGAGTCCATATCAGCTTTTTTTTTTTTTTTCCTGTTACTTTGGACCACTTCTCTGGCATATTTTTTTCTTTTCCCTCTGTGTATCCTGATCTTCTAAAGACATGAGGGTTTTTTTCCATTTTTTCTTTTTTTTTTCTGTCTCAGGCCAGAACTATGTATTTGTTGCTTCCAACTCAGAAGTTTCTGCCCCAGGGGCAAACTAACATCTTATTGTTGGAAGCTATTAAAAAAAAAAAAAAGGCAAATTCAAGCTGTAGCTATCACCAGTTCCCAGGAGAAAGGAAGCATTGTCTTCACATCGGCTTCCTGGCTGACTGCCCCTTTGTAGTGCTCTCTTTGCAATCACACAGGTTTAGAGCCCATCCTCACACACCTGGATGCCAGTTTGAGGAAACAGTGTCCCTCATAACTACATATAAATCCCAGCTATACACAAAATCTCTCCTTCTCTCTGTCCATTGCTTCTGTTTTTTCATTGCTTATCAACTTTTCTTCTTCCTTTATTTGTTTCCACAAATTTAGGAGAGAAAGGAGTAAACAATTTGAAACTTGCTTCTGGGAAAGTGGAATTTTGTCTGGGGATAGAAGAGATGCACATGCCAGCACCTCCCGACCTTTCCCGGGAGCACTTCCGAGCTTTCAGCTCAGTGGAGAAAAGCAAGCTACCCGGTTCACAGCTTGGACTCGTCGTTTCTTCTTTGCACCAAACCATTGGTAAGGCTAACCCATTTTGTATTTAGTTTCAGTTCGATCTTCTATATTGATGTTGAGATTGCATATAGTCCTGAAATGCTATCATTAAAAGTTAGTTGCGAGAGTGTCAACATAGAGTCTATTTGACACATCTTGTATGCAATGACAGAACAATTTGGAAGCAGGATACTTTTAGAACTCTCCTGCTACCTGTTACCTAGCCAGCCTGCCTGTCACCTCTTTGAGATTGTAGGTCACACTTATGCCCTTTCCCCTTTACAGAGAACTGTGACTTCCTTTTGGAACTGGAAGCATGTTTTTGCTGTCTCAGTTGGATTCCCTTTTGTTTGTCTTCCACACTGATCCAATAGGATATTCATAACCCTTATCGTAGTCCAATGCTTCCCCTTTTGCAACAGACATTTTGTAATTCCCTCTTCACTTCTAGAAATAAAGTTTATAGTTAGTGTATTCTTCCTCAGTACATTATTTAACAGAAATCAGTTATCAAGCTCTAAATATAGAATACATATAAATAATAATCACTTCCCCATTTTAATTAATATATATATGCAATACATAGTAGTTACGAAGAGCTTGAATATTTTGTGCACTTATATATCACATCAACATTACAATTCCCTCCCATCCCCATAACCACTTTTTATAGTAAAGGAATCCATGGGTTAGTATGAAAATGCCCTGGTGTTAGTAGTACTCCTTGTATGTGGAATTGCCACAAATATGACAACTCCAGGTGGTAGCTGACACAGGTGTGTTGTGTGAGTGACTTAAGTGCGATCAGCGTCGTTAAGTTTTGGCGGTGTTTTCTACAATGATAAGTAAATCTTGGTAAAGTTCTGAACAAAATGAAGTACCGCGGTGGTTGCAGTTCTTGAAAGCTCAGGGAATCTAGAATCATGCAAAAGTACCCTTTTATGTATAAAACAAATTGGATATAACAGAGTTACAAGCCTGTGTCTCATCCTTTATTTTACCACAGGGAAAGTTTCTGTGCATTTCAGGTCACCCAGAACTCTGGGCTTTACCTACAGATTACCAAGAGTTGCGACATAGTGTGAGCCAATAAGGCTCTTCCTTTTATTTCTGAAGTGCCCTCTGGGATGCAGTCTGCCTTCATCAGAAACCACTGCCGTGTCACTGTTATTTATTTTTTTTTTTTTGGCAACACAACCATGAATACATTTCTTAGAAAATAATAAACAACAAACATTATGCAATACTAATTTTTTGTTTTGCATTTTGGAAAAGTCTTATTAAGCTCTGATCAAACTCTTAGGGCTTTTTCATACACTAAAGGATAATTTTCACGTCTGCATGTGACATTCAGGGGCCTCCAACACAGAGCTAGTATGTCCCATTTTAGGGCCCCAGTTCCCCTCCTTAAGAAAGCTGTACTGCAGGCTCACTCATCATTTTCGTGTACAGAGCTCTTGCCCCTTCCATGCTGTTTCATAATCCCCTCTTGTGGCTTCACTTCGCTTTTCCCACAATGCCTCCCTTTTCCCTCTGTGTTTGACCCAACCTCTCATTTTCTGTGTTCAATCAGGACATCGTTTGCTCTCAGTCCGTGTATATACATTATCTGGCATTTGAAAGTATTATTAACTTACAGCTTTAATATTGCAATCAGTCTACACAGTTAAGGAATAATGTAGTTTAAAATATTCTTGCAAATAAAAAGGAAATATTTTTTCTTGGAACTGACATTTGTTCTTTTACTTAATTGAAAATACAGATGTTCTCCAAGCCAGCAATCAGAGAAGTCTTAAGGTTCAGGCATTGCATATACTTGGAAGTCTTCTTGTTTTCGCAAAGGAGAAAAGGTAGATTTTTAGAAATCAGTAGAACATAGATTTTCTTGTTTTTATTTTGCTTTAAAATGTTTAATAATTAGGAAAAATGTTCTGCTTTGCATATTTTAGTGTTGGAATAATGCCACATTGTTTCATTTTATTTGGCAAATGCTGCCTGAGAGAAACTGTTATGAGCAATGAATGATCTACAGTTTCTTTAATATGTTAATTGAATGTTTCTTCAGCACACTGCTTTTTCTTTTGGAAGACAGATTTAATAACAGGTCTCAGAAAACAACCTGCTTGAGGCTCTGTTTCTGTTTTAGGGCTGCTTTTAAGTATTGGTGTCAAGCTCTTGATGACCTATTCAGAAAACCAGATGTGCTACATACCTGGAAAGAATTTGGTACCGCCCTCCCCAAACCTACCAACAGCTATTCACCTGTGGTCTTCAAAGACTACAGTGAAGAATTTCTGTCAAAAGTTGGCATTTGGGGGTGTTTGCAAGGTGCAGTCATATCAGCAAAGATAGCACAGTGAGTATGGGGAGGAAGTCACCCCCACCGATAGCTACTGGCTGTTTTTTTGAGATCCTCCTCTGTGTCACTTTAGGTGCTATATCACACAGGCACTGGGTACTCAAAAAGCTTTGTTCATACCATGCAGGCTAACACAGCTTATTTATTGTGCCTGTCTTCGTTCTGTGTCCCCTCCCAGTCCTCAACACATGAGTGCCTTTGGGCACAGGTCTTTCCTTTTTTTATTATTGTATCCCGAGTGCCTGGCAGGGAGCTGCCATGTAATAACTACAGGTTGAGCAAAATGGATGAAGGGGCAGTTGATATGGGAGCAAGAATAGTAACATGGAGGCCGTCTGACTCAGACAGATTCCGGAGTGTTCCAGTCATCCTGGCCCCGGGCACGTGCTCTCTTTGGATCTCAGTGTCCTTATCTGGAAATTGTGGTGCTGAAAATTAGATGCCAAATTCTATTAGGTTGCTTGGCTTGCGTGACCAAAGCACCATAGTTTGGAGGCCTTAGCCAATCGAAATTTATTATTTCTAGGGGCCTCCCAACATAAGATGGCAGCTGATTAATTTTCTGTGGGGCCTCTCAGCTCTCATGATCTTTTCTCTTTAAAAGGCCTTTTTTTTTTTTTCTATAAGGATACTAGTCATATTGGATTAAGGTCTACCATAGAACTTCATTGTAACTCAACTGCTTCTTTAAAGACACTATTTCCAAGTATAATAATATTCTGAGATTAGGACCTCAGTATATAAATTTTGAGGAGATATGCTTTAGCCCTTAGCATAGTAGTATTAGTTTCCTATTGCTATTGTGACCCAAATGTAGTGGCTTAGAGCAAAACTTTTTTTGTTTTGTTTTCTTCTTCTTTGTCGTCGTCGTCGTCGTCGTCGTCGTCTTCTTCTTCTTCTTCTTCTTCTTCTTCTTCTTCTTCTTCTTCTTCTTCTTCTTCTTCTTCTTCTTCTGGTGGTACTGGAAATCATTCCTATGCTGTTGCATATGTTAGGCAACCACTGTACTCCTGGGATGCATAGAGTTCAAGAAAACTATATTCAAGGTATTGGCAGGACTGGAGGATTTAGGGAAGAATTTGTTTGCTGACCTTTTCTAGTTTTTCTCTAAAAGCTGCTTCTTGCCTTCTATAACTTAAACCTCATCTTCTGTCTTCTATCTAACCTGACTTAACAAGCCCCTGATCTTTTTTCCTTTCGCTCTTGCTCTCTTGCTGTCTGACCTCCACTTCTACTCTCATATCTCCTTCTCTAATGCTGACCCACCTGTAGAGGCCAAGAAAATTGCTCCATCTCCAAGTCCTTCCTTTAACCACATTTTCAGTCGTTTCTGCCATGTGAACTAACATATAGGTTCCATGGTCTAGGAGATGGGCATCTTTGGGTCCATCATTTAGCCTCCACAAGTAATATACACAAATGTCTGTGAAAGTATCTTATCCATATTCAGTTACAAATGTCTTAATTATTTGACTAATATGAGAATATTAAAAAGTATAGAGGTAGTAGAAGTATCTTTTTACCTTTTCTGGTACTTTAGCTCATCTAAGGTATGGTAAGACCAAAAGCCTACATCATTAGACTTATTGTCTAACCAATAAGTAGAAGAACAACAAAAACCTCGGTTAATTTTTCATTGTTTTCAGAACATTAGTGTCTTTGATCAGTGAGAAATTACCACTTTGCAAATATTAAATGTGAAAAATCTTTTAAACTGCTGGCAATTTTGACTTTGCAGTCCTTGGGAGGGGAATCATCCTTAGGTACATGCTCAGTAGGCATGCACTCCTCACTTAGGACTTAGTAGAGCTTGTCAGCTGGGCCAAGTAAAGCCCAGGGAGGAAGATTCACAATTTGGAAAGGAATAGCTCTAGAAGTCTTGCCAGAGGGCACCTCGGCTCTGAGCCTCTGAAATTATTACCTAGTGATTTCAACCAGAAGAAAGCCATTTCCTGGTTACCCAGCTGGAAGTCTGGCTTCCAAGGAGATGGGAGTCTACAAGGGCTGGGGCTGTTCTGGTAACTCCTCAAGTTGAGGAAAGTCTTTTCACTGTAAAATATTACACTACAATATCCAAACAAAGAGGCTGAGCTTAGATCGATGGTGTCATTAACACAGTGAAGCTTACTGGTTTGTTGAAGAGATTTAGAAGGTAATGTTATTCATAGTGCCAACGCAAGTTTCAAGATCTGTATGAGGAAGACTGAAACTCTTCTAAGGAGCATAAAAAGAGACAAGAGCAAGTGTGGAGACATGAACTTAATCTTAGAGGGAAAGATCAATGTTATGAACAGCTCCATTATATATGGCTGGTGAGAAAAATGCATTGCTACAATGTTGAGGATAGATTATTTAACCACACTTATCAAAAGCCTTAATTCGTGTATCTTCTGTCCAAATATTGTGTCCAAAATTTATGTCAAAAATTTTCACTTTTGTGGATTTATCCAGTGGAATTTTTGATAGTAGGATAAATGCTCACGTTTGTAATCACAAGTAATTACTTCAGCATTAGAAAAAATCAAAATAGAGATTAATAGTATGATATGCCCATACAATAAAATATTAAATGCTTTTTAAAAGGGTCATTTTATTATATTTGTGAATGGTAAATCTGCATATTAAAATAGTATGTATTGTAAAATTTTAGTCTTTTTTGAGGCAGACATTGTTTTTTTCTATTGGGTATAATTTTCACACAACAGCATGCAGACATCTAAGTGGACAGTTTAACAAGTTTTGACAATGTTATGCATCTGTACAAACATGCCAGCAATTAAGGTATAGAATATTTCTGTCAGCCAAGACAACTGTTTCTTGCCCGCTTTTCAGGCAACTTCACCCTTCTCACACCAGTTCTAGCCACATTCTGATTTCTAACACGACAGTGTTACCTGGTCTGGTGTTCCGTATATATGGATGCATACCGTATGTACTTTTTTGTGTCTGGCTTCATTCATTCAGCCCAATCTTCCTTCATTCACGCCTTTAGGATCATTTGTAATATTGGTGTGTCAGTAACAAACTCCTCCTCCTCCTTTTTTTTAGTGTGTGTTTGCAATATAGAATAGTGATAATTGTTTTGGGGAACTGGTACATGCATGTATAACATATCATAGTTATTTCACCCCCTCTCCCTTACCTTCTCCATCCCCTAACCCCTTCCTCATGTCTAAGAGCTTGTCTTCTTGTTTTCTATCTTCTCTCTTTTATTTTTTCATTTGTATTTTAGGTCTCTCATATAAAAGAAACCATGCAATTTTATTTGACTTTCTATGTCTAGTCTTAACACATAATGTTATATAATTTTTATTTGTGTTTCTTAGTGTATAACTGCATAGTGAAAAAAAATCTAGAAATGACCAAAAGTGCCACCAGCAATTACGTTTAAGTGGTAGGGAGAGTGATAGGTGATTTATTAATTTTTAAAATATTTTCCCGTATTTCCACATATATATGAACATTTCTTGTTTCCTCTATGATATATGTATGTATGTATGTATGTATTTGTGTCAAAATATTTAAATATTTTGAAAATTGTCTACTTATCTCTTTAACATTTAGATTTATTAAGGCAACGAGTGTTAAACAAAGAATCAACTGCTGCATTCTGTCTGCATTACTCTTTCAGGTAATGCTTCCTGAACATTTTTCTGTGGTAGTACACCTGTTTATTCAGTAAAATGTACAAGAGTTTATCACATTCATGAACCTCATAAGTAGGAGAATGGCACCAATTGTGGTTAAATATCCAAAGCCTTTCTTTCCTTCTTACTGACCCCCTGTGGTGCCTTCCTCTTTAACCTTCAGAAAGATCAGCTTTCTCCCTTAGCAGAAGGAGCTTTACGTGCAGCGAAACCGAGCCTCCTCCTCAGTAAAATCACGCTTCTAGTGACCAGGGAGAAGCCAGTCTGTTTGACTCCTGACATTGCCACAGCTCTACATAAGTTTTGCTTGGTTACATAATATAAAATGTATCATATAATGAAAGCAAGAAATAAGTTGAAGACTACAGAGGAGGCATGTTTGTGTTTCTCAGGATTTGTTTGACTTCACTGTAGAAGAAAAGAGCTTTTATCTGAAATACAAGATGTTCTGAGATTTGGGGATGTAGCTGGGGGCCTTTACAGTCTGGTACAGGTTCTGTTTCCTTTGTCTGATGGACAGATAACTTGTTCTGTGTATCAGAGGAGACTGATAGCTTCTGAAATCAGGAGAGAGCAAATTCTTTCTGAAGCTTTCACTGAACGGGAGGCCAGGGTTTGCAATTTTCTTATATTCCAGATTCTCTTGCTTGAACTTCAAAAGAAGGAAGACAAGAAAAGAGGGTGCAAAGTGAATGATGACTTGCCTCTAGCAGTTTTTTATCTTCCTTGTAATCCTGTTCTTCTAGATAATACTGCATATGTTCTAGAAAATACGTGATTTAAAAATGTCCAAGTTTTGTTTAATGTAGGTATTAGAAATTACTATATTAGTAATAATAAACCTAAAATTAAAATTAGCTGGTGGGATTTATTTGAAAACCATCTTAGTTCTTTTTTATGATTTTAAAAGCAAATTTGTGAAATAGAAAATTTCTAAAATTTATATTTGAGAATGGGATAGCTCACAGCCCCAAGAATCAATCTGATGAGAATTGTTTCCTGGTATATACCTTAAAATAATTTCATAATACATTTGTTGAGAAAATTATTTGAGATAACCAAGAAAACACTTCTAAATGTAAACTTTGATTTTCAGTATCCATCTTGCTTGCCCCTAATGTAATATAATGGTGATCATTGAATGGCTCAAGAAATATTGGTCAGTTAAGCAGATCATCTTTTTATTTAATGTAGTTGAAATTTTGGAACCACTTTGATCTAATTTAGACTTTACACTATCGTTTCTCCTACTAATAACCTTGGCGTAGTGAAATAACTTAGTGTTTTTTTTTTTTTTCAGTTAAGTAGACATGAGCTTGGATGTCTTTTTTTTTTTTTCTGACACATTTGCTGTGTGACCTCAGATAAGTTAACTGGTTAAACCTTGATTGTATCATTGATGAGATAACATTCTTTCTAAGAGTGGGTTAAAATGAGCCTTAGAGAGATGATGTTTATAAAGAATTTATTGACAGTGTCCAACACAGATTGACATTTACCCAATAATAATAATATGATAATTTCTTTGAAAATAATAAACTTACTACTACCATGAAATTTATAAATAAAAAAATTCTAAAAGCATTTGGAGCCTATAATAGTATTAAATACTATTTATTATGGAGAACAACATGCTAGGCATGTACAAAGCACTTTAGGAAGTAATATGTTTATTCATTGTTTCATTGTGGCAAAGGAAGTTTATAACTTTTCATTTCACTGTCTTTCACGTTCAGGGTTTGCTTCGGACTACACTTCCGCATCCCAAAGCTGAACACTGCTACGCTCAGTATGAAGTCACTCAGCTCCTTCCAGGCATTGAACTTTTCTCGGATATATTTAGGGCTAACATCTGCTCTGTTGTTGCCAGCCTATATTATGTCATCCGTGAGCTGCACTTTGCTAAGCACAATCTAATAGTAAGTCATTTGCAAAATCAACAATCATTAAATCGCTGTGTTCTTTTTCCCCTTGATATTTTTCAATTTTTACATCCTTTTCGTTGGTTCTCTAAATTCAGATTTGATATATTTCGGATTTTTACCTATAGTTCAAAATATTTTTAAAAAGTCTCCTTCTGCTGTCCTGGTTTGCAAGCATTTTGGATTCCAAAGCCATTTCTGTTTTATTTCTCTCGGTTATCACTCATATTTCCCTTTCCTTTTCATAAGATGTTTGGTGAAATTGGCTAAAATGACACTGATATGAAATTTCAGGTATTTGTAACTCACAGCGTTAAGTTGTTCATTTCTTATCAGTACCCAGATGATGCAGGTGTTTCTGTATTGAGGTATGTTTATCTTCCTGCCTCTGTCTTGTCTTTGTCAACGGTGGTGCTAAGAGACAAAAAGATTCTAACTATGAGAAGAGGGAGGACACATCTTAATGCCTGAAAATTCAAACATCCAAATACATAATTCTCCTTTCCTTCAAGGAGAGAAATCACAGTCCATATCATGCATTTGAAATTCACTGCATTTTAAAAATTAAACTAGTATGCCCCATTGGTCATTTTATATTTTCCTTCCTTATTTGGATTTCCCAGTATTCTTCCTTTGTGCTCTCTCTGTGTTTTGTATGTTTATCCCAACATTTGATTCTTGGATGCTATTCTTTCTCTTTTTCTGCATTTTCCCCTTTCCTTCGTAACTTTTATATTTATAGCCTTTTTGTATGTCATTTTCTGAACTGATTTTATATATTTTTTCTGTGATGTTTGTTCTTCCAATTCAATTCTCTGTTTATATTAAACATATTTGTCCCAGTAAGAGTTGTTATGTTATGAAACCATGTATAAAAATGAAAAGGTAGATAAATGCTTCTAACACTGGGCAGATTTGGAAAAAAAATTGTTTATTAAAAAATAATAAATGGTGCTCTTCTCCATGTGAAATGGATTCATTTCTTGATTGTAAAAAAATTGTTCTATCCCCTGGGTACTCTTTAGCTGC
>PVKB01002938.1:0-41988 GCA_004027205.1 Ctenodactylus gundi
TTTTTTTTTTTACTTTGAAAACTAAATATTTACAGTCTCTCCAAGCCTCTAAGGCTGTCCAGGAAGAAAGTTATAAGTAAATGTTCTATCATGTAGGCTGTGGGATAAACACTACATGTGAGAACCCTCCAGGGACTGGCAAACTACATGAAATTTTACACATCTTTAAGCAAACCTACAAAGCCCAGTACCGAATGAGCAGTCTGAGCAGGAAGTGAGTTTGGGACCCTCCCAGGGGAGTTTCCTTTCCTTTTGGGAACACCTAGCAGTGATTAATGACACTGACTCAAAAATGTGCTATTACTGCCAATGGGAGGCATTTCAAATTATTCAAATAGAGACCTTTCCCAGCTACAGTTTAAGATATTATTGACTTTATTTCTAACCTTGTATATGAAGAGATTACAACTTTGTGGAACATTTGCATGAAAGTGAAGGACTGGTTTTTATTAATTGTGCAGCTTCACAGCCCAGGGGATGTTTCAGTAATGTGGTACGGACTCCTCAGCTGTGGTCTCTTTCCCTGCTGGGGCTGTGGCCTGCGTGCTGCTGGCATAGAGGACGTGTACTTCCCTGTTGTACACCCCTTCATAGTGACAAGGCCCACTTTTCATCACTGCTTCACTTGTTTTTGTTAGAATGGGTCACCTCAGACTCTGTACTCATATGTGGGCTTGATGTTTTTAAGGCAGCCTCAGCTTACCTGAATTGGGAGTGTTGACTGCCTCAGTTTACCTGAATTATGAAGGCTGATAGTCTTTTTATTGATCCATGCAACCAAATACAGTGTGTCTGGGCACATTTCCCAAGGGCATTAGAGCAGCTCTAATTCCTTCAGATAAGATGTCTGGCCATTTAGTACAAGTCTCCTCTGGTTCAGTCTGCTTCAGTTAGTAACCAAGCATGGTGAGTTTACCTTGTGTTTATGAGTGTGTTTCCCTTTGCAAATAGTGAATTCCTTAGGGACAAAGGTGCATGCATGTTGGAATTTCTAGAACATGGCACAGTGCCTGGTAAAGAGTAGCAGCTGATCCACATCCCCCCTCCATCTTTCCCCTGCATGGGCCACTAGGGAAGATCTAAGGATAAATACAGCATTATGCCTTATCATGATGTTTCATCAGGGTATAGAGAGGACTTTGGAGACTCCAGCCCGGCTGGTGTTCTGCATGCAGCCAAAGATTCCAACGCAGTGCTTATTCTTCTGGAACTGATTTGTCCTGGACGACAACGGCAGGAAGCCAAGTGTACATTTGTAGGAAATCCATGGTGCTCTTGCTACAGCTCTAAAGCCAGCACGCAAAGATCCTTCCCTTCTCTCTAAGCACTGACTTTTAAAATTGGCAGACACATTAATGGGGTATGCCCATGGTTGTTGCTACAGAGTGGAAAACTGGAAAAAATATTAACTCCAGAGCTATAATTGTCTGACTAACCGCAAATTGTACAAAAATTTAAATGCAATGGGGAGCTGGTGTGACATGTGGAACTGAGATTTTCGTAAAACTGATCAACACATTGGAACAGAAATGCATTAAGTGTGGAACTTACCACTAGACAAGC
This sequence comes from Ctenodactylus gundi, assembly GCA_004027205.1. Classification (NCBI taxonomy): domain Eukaryota; kingdom Metazoa; phylum Chordata; class Mammalia; order Rodentia; family Ctenodactylidae; genus Ctenodactylus; species Ctenodactylus gundi. The sequence continues at coordinate 1,564 of PVKB01002938.1, forward strand.
TCAAAATCCTCCCATTCCCAACCTGCCTACCGTAATCCCATATTCAAATTGTTCATTTTGCTTTCCTCGGTGATCTGAATTCAGGATGATGCTACACAGGGCAGAAAAATTATGTGGGAGTTATGAGTAGAATGTCTCATTTAAAACATACTATTTTATGTTTGTAAGACACCATCTTCTCAAAGTGTTTTGGGAAGCACACAAAAACATTAAAGAGAATCACTTAGTCAAGAAAATCAAAAGAGGGGAAAAAGTTGACTTTGAAGGTGAAGCTCAATTTCTTTTCTTTTTGAAAGAGGTCAGGGAATATTTAATGTTTAATCAAGTCAAACACGAGCACTCATTTTTAAAATCTAAATTATTTTCCAGATCAAAAGAATTCTGGGAAGCCCTTAGCTCTGGGAATGGTGTCTGTTAACATACGGTTAAGGATTCTCAAGCAACTGAGTTTCTGCTGATACAAATAACAGTGTCTTCTGGTTTTATTTGTCCCCTCACACCACCCAACTATTGCAGCAAAGCATGAATTTCTCAATATTACACTTCAGTGAACAGTGACTGATGGAGAGCAGAAAGTTCAAAGATAAGACTGTACTTACATGGCTCTTTAAAGAACATTTCTCCAATATCCTCTTTCCCTTCCTCTCCACTCGTGCATGTAGAGCAGTAGCTTCCAAAAATGCTGGTATTTCCAGTTTGGTGATAAAAGTCTAGGAAGGGAGGAAGTGTAAATTAAACCCAAAGGTATCGGAGAAGTGATGATGAAGGCTGTTTATTGGGAACTGAGTTAACAGTAGGGATTAATAGATGCAAAGGCTTGAAAAGAAATGGTGATGGTCACCACGAAGCCTTGATTGTGTCCACTCTCAGCCCTCTTCTTACACAAAATTTTATTTACTCCTTGCATCAAGCTTATTCTTTAGATATTTGTCAGCACTCCTATATTCCTTATGAAATATTTAGGTGCCCTGAGACCAACAGTAACAGCTTAAATTTCACAGTGCTAGCAAGGGCAGAGCTTAGTTGGAGGCAGAGAAATTAGACTCAGCTGTACCCAACTCCCACTGTGGCTCTGTCTACCCTTCTTGATGGAATATGATTAGGCCAGGAGGGCCTTGAACATTCTCCTCATCAACTTTTGCCTTTGTTCCTTGAGTAGGTCTCATTGGTTCTAGATAGATCTGAGGTTGTATGATGCTTTTTCTTATAGTACTTTTGTCAGTATATTAACCAGATAAAAGCGAAGGTGTCAATATTCTCAACAAGGAGTCTTGATATATTAACAGAGCAAAAGGAACTTGCTCTGGGTATAGTGACAAACACATGCCCCCCACCTACCTAGCTATTCCCTCTGCTGTGATTACAGAGATGTGTCTGTGGCTTTCTTAGGTTATCTGCAAGTAGGGTTGGTGGTGGTGGTGCTGGAGTTCTCTAAATGGGATGCTCTGGAAAGGCTGCCTAGCTCTGGTGTTCAGAGTGGAGGGAAAGGGTGGGTAGTATGTGGACGAAGACAAGTTCCCAGGCCAATGCAGAGGCCCACTCCTGGTGGGATGAATCCCTGGCCATAGAAACAGAGAAGAGGTGGATATGAAGGAAGAATTAAGTAAATGAGAAATGGCTGAAAATGAGAACAAAAAGGCTTAAATATTTCAGGCAAAAAATTTGTCATTTTTAAAAGAAAGGTGACAGGAGTTTTGTGGTTAGTTTTCTGAATTGTTTTGAGTTCATTCATTAGTTTAGTTTATTTTCTTTTGAGAAAATAGTTCAACATACTTTTTGGTTTAAAATTCTTCCACCTTTTATTTTAAACGGCACATTTAAGAGTCTAGATATGTACAACATATTTTAATCCTTAAACTCAATCTATAATGTTCAATCATAACTAAAAAGCACATAATTCAGATTTCAGAATGGTTTGTCACTACTCTTGGCATCAAACAGACGAGACAGGGATGGAGCCCCTGAGATGCACAGGCAGAGCCCAACTTGTAGAATGAGCCACGAGCCTGTGGCTCCCAGGACTTGGTGGCATGGAATGGATCCGAGGTCTTAAGGATCAATAGAACATGCGTGTTGTTTATATATCATGTTCTTAAATCTCTTTCACCTTCCATTGTCAGATGATCAGATTATGAAAATAAAAAATTCAGTCCAAAGTCAGATGGAAATGTTGCTCTATGTTCACACACATGAACTCTTTCCAAAACAACTACCCAGAATCATAAATCATTTTAATTGGCTCAAGCTGGTCCCAGAAGAAGAGAGAGTCAAATATAGTGTTGACTAATGAATCCACTGTGAAAGACAACTGCAGCACTTCTGAGGGATGCCCTTGTTCCTAAACTGCCACTAAACTGCTTCAATTAATTCTATTTGGATTTATGAATAAACATCCGTTCTCCTTTGGGCTTTCTCACCTGTCTTTCCCATAAAAAATGCACCTCAGCTCCATCAATCTACAGTTTTCCCAAAGATATGGTTTATGCAGTCATAGGTTTTAATTTCTAATTTTTAAGAAAGCCTGTCTCTGGGGACAGCATGTTCTTGGGTGGCTAAAGCAGTACATTGGGTAAAACATATGAAGGTAAGTAACATTAGGGGACATTAACACAAAGAGAAAGTGTGATTTCAGGAGCTGCTTTTGAAATAGGAACATTTCAGGACGTTGGGATTGCTGAGCAGGGGGCCCCCATGGTGCTCCTGGATTCAGGACTGTTCCAGAAATTGGGTTGAAGTATTTCTTTAAACCACAGGAGCGTGGAATCATTTGAAAGCTTCTCAGAAATCAAAAGGGGGTACTAATGAACACTAGCTAAAATACAATTCCAATTTTACAGCACACTTAATGTTGCCGATAGTATTATAGAGCATAATTAAGTCAAATTGGAAGGGGATTCCGGTAGGGGAACAGCCCTCCTAGCTGAGAAAGTGGATTATTTAAGTATTACTTATCCTCAGTTGACAATGTACAAGCAAGCACTGTAAAGTTTAGACAGTGGATTTCAAGAAGATATTCAAAGGTTTTTGTGTATTTTGTGATTTCCTGGACAGAGTAAAGAAACACCTACCTTGGGATGTGAGAAGAAAAGGGGAATTATGTTTGTACACTTAAATTTCTCTCAATGGAGGACTTAAAAAGGCAATACAACTCCTCCAAAAATATAACATGCTTTTCAAATAACTAGTTGCTCGAATTAACTTCGGTAGCAGTCTTATAAAGGAAACCATTGACTTTTAAAAGAAAATTTCCCTTGAGGGCTTCACTGACTCAGTGAGCTTCATAAAATAGAAAAAGCATCACATATCTTCTCCCAATGACCCCTGTGTTAGAACTAAAAGTGCTGTTTAGAGGATGAAGGGCAACATCGTGCAGGCTTGGAAAGAAAAATCAGGAAGGCTAACCAAGTAATTTCCAATTAGCTGCTGGGGAAGGCTCTTCTCATGTGAGATCATACCCTAAGAAAGTGACAGCTTGGTCCTCCTCATCCAGGTGACAGTCCTCCTCACCCTCTCACTGGTTCCACAGGCTCCTGCTGATGTGCACTCAGGGCTTCTCTTTGCTCCACATTCTGCCTTCCCAGCTTCCAAGTCCTCTCGGTCAGCCTTATGCTTCTGTCCAATGGGTCATACGTACCCAGCTGCCACAAGCTTATGAGAGTGCCTGACACAGCTCTCTTTCCCATCCCAGTTCTTTAATTTTTAGAGATTTTGGTGGTCGGGCTGGATGATACAGGCCTGTTATCTCAGTACCCTGAGAGTCCTAGACAAGAGAACTATAAATTTGAGCTCAGCCTAGGCAACTTAATCACGGTCTTGAAAGCAAAAAGCCAAAAAAAAAAAAAAAAAAAAAAAAAAAAAAAAAAAAAAAAAATAGGTTGGAGATGTTGGTCAGTTTGAAGGCCCTGGGCTCAATCCCCTGTATATCCTTCCAACTGACACTCAAAATTTTGGTGCTTCTATGCAAACATTGTAGCTGAGAACAACAGAAAGATCAAGCAGGCTTATGTCAATGAAGGGGTTAAAGGAGTCATTTTCCAGGCATTTAGCCTCAAATTAGCACTCTGGAATGTGAGGAATGTTTTAAACACAAAAAAGCTGAACTGTATATTATAATGCATGGTAACTTTTAAATGTTAGGGTTTCATATCCTAGAACATAATACTAGAAATTCAATGACCCATTGTTTAAAACATCTGCATCCTAGGTACTTACCTAAGCACTAGTTACAACCGATTTAAAGACAGGGGAGGGAACCCGTAAAAGTCTTGTGTGTGATTTAAATTTCTGCTTCCAATACTTTTTAAAAGCTGGATGAGCAAAATTCCCAAGCGTCTATCTGAAGATTTAGGGCCTACACTACCATTACCTTTAGATCGGGTGAGCGTTTAATTTCTGGGAAGTCGGGAGAATACGAACAGTAGAAAAAAAATACTCTTACAAATTGGTTTTCAATTTGTTCTTTGTTGAAAAAGTGTTCCAAAGTCTCAGGGCTTCCCACGGCGGAAAATAAGACTCTAAGTCCTTTAGAGTATGAAATAGATATTATGTCTTTCTCATAAACCGCCCAGAATTGTTTGCTTTGGCTAAAGGAGATAGAAGGTAATCTTTGAAGAGAGGCAGACTGGGCCTGCCAATGGAGCAGCTGGTTAGTAAGTGGGCAAGCTGACTGTGCCCCTGAGGGGACAGCTCAGGGAGCCCCACAAAGCCGCCTTATCCCCAGGCGTCTCCCCACGCTGCCGATCCGCTCACCCGGCAGCTTCCCTTTCCTGCCAGGTTCACAGTTGCTCTTTCATGCCCTGTGAAGTCCCTCCTTGTTGCTCCCGCTGCTTCCAGGAGGCCAGTGGCGCTAAGTCCGCCCCAAGGGCAGGCAGAGGGGTCGTTTCTCTCTTCTTCCCGTTCCCTTCCTTGGCGTCTTCTCTTCCTTTTCTATTCAGCCTGCTTCAAAAGACTTCCCATGGTGACTTTAAAAAAATTCCTTAATCTGCGATCTTTCATCAGGCCATGTAGAAAAGAAAGGGACAATGACTCCTGTGTTTTTTTCCCCTCCTGTCTCCAACATGAGTAAACACTTTCCTTCACATCATCAGCCGGGTTTTCTGTCTCTCAGCAGAATGTAAGCTTCGGTTCAGGTGGGGAGAACGAGCCCCTGTAAAGTCTCCTATTACATATTCCCCAAAACATATGAAATGTTTGTAACTTTGGTGTTTTTGTTTGTTTGTTTTGTTTTGTTTCTTGCTTGGGTACTGAAGATCGATCCCTGGGCCTTCACATTAAACTGTATCTCCAGCTTATATTAATTTTATTTTGAGACATGGTGCTATTACCTTGCTAAGTTGCCCAGGTTAGCTCGAACTTGGTGATCCTCCTGCCTCGGCTTACCCGAGTGCTGGGATGATTACAACTGTATGCTCCCATGCCCGGCCTTCTAATAATTGTCTTAGTTACTTTTTTGTTGCTGGGGCACAGTATCTGACACCCACTTAAAGGAAGAAAGGTTTACTGTGCTTACAGTTCCAGGAAGTTTCCATCCATTCATGGGCAGTTGGCAACAGCAACTCCCTATATCTCCAGGTTCTGTGGAGGGAGCATCTCATCAGAGAAAACTCTTCATGGCATGGCAAGGCAAGAAGGTGAGAGACTGAAGGGCAGAGCTGGTGGACCAGTGCTGCCCCTCCAGGTCTTCCCCTAGTGCTCTGCCCCTTGGACTGTGCCCCAGGGACCCTCTCCTTCCAGTTCACTTCCCAGTGATCTGCCTTTTCCTACCAGGCCCCACCTATTAGCATAACAGAAGATCAAAATGATTAACCCCCATGACTGATCCACCTTCCAAACACATGAGGTTTTTGGGAGACATTCCTGATGCGTTCTTGGTAGAAGGTTGCTTGACATCTTTTAGGGAACTGGAATGTATCATGGCTTCTCCTGTGGAGGATGCTGGTTGGCTAGCAGTCCTGTGGAAGGAAATACCTGGTTCTTTTTCTTTTCTGGGAAGAGGAGGTTTGATAATAAAGGCAAATAGAATTATTGGTCATGTCATACAGTGGAAAACTTCATTCCTTTCAGAACGAATGTGCGTCGTATCAAGGGCTACAATTTTTTGCCTACCACTTCCTGGCAATGGTGAGGTCACCTCAGTTTCCTCACGATATTTCAGCAAATGAAAGGAAGATGGTTGGGGAGAGATAAGCAGCCTATTGATGGAAACAAAAGAGATGCAAAGTTTAGTAGAATCAAAGTAAAAAAAGAGTTTTACCAGACATAAGTATGTCTCAGTGCAGTGAAGACTTTCAGGCAGCTCCTTACATCTCCAGGCAGAAACCTTGTACATAAACTAGAACATCTCAAAATATTTTCAAAGCTTCTTTAAAATTGTCATACTTATTTCATCACATTTCCACTTTAGGAATATAATAGGACGTGTGAGAAGATTTGAGAAAAAAAGAACACAAATAGATGAATTGTTTTGTCTTACACCATGTCTATCTGCTTGTCCACCCATCCACTGAATTCATTTTTTGCTGTGGAGATTGCAAAGCTTTCAGTAGCCATGTGTAAATGGCATGAGGTTACTCTGGATGATGCTCTATTAGGCCATATTCTATGTGTTGGGTTTCATAACATCTAAGAAAATGTCCTTTCCTGCCTTAAAATGCAGTTGTTATTTGGAGCATTGCCCCAACCCCCGTTTTTCATTAGTATGCATATGCAATATATAATGGTCACATTGAACTGGAGAATTTTGTGCACGGATATATTGTGCCAACTTCATCCTCCCTTCCCCTCCTCCTTTCACACCCCCACACCCTTTTTCATCCCTCTGACTCCCAACATCTCACCCATTTTGTTTTATTTATTTATTCTCTAAGCTTCTCATATTTGACAAACCATGGGATATTTAACACACACACACACACACACACACACACACACACACACACACACACACACACACGTACACATACCACATTTTAAAAATCCATAGGCATATTGATGAAAGTTTTGACATCTTCCACGATTTAACTATTATTAGTTGTGCTGCTATAAGCATAGGCACACATGCATCTCTGTTGTGTGGTGCTTTTAACTCTTTTGGAAAGATACCCAGGCATCATTGGATTAAATGGAATAACTATTTTAATTTTCAAGGAATCTCCATACTGCTTTACATAGTTCGTACCAGCTCACAGTCCCACCAGCAGTGCCCAAAGGATCCTTTCTCCCTGCACTCTTGCTAGCATCTATTGCATTTTGAGTTTCTGAGAGAAGCCATTCTCAGTGGGGTATGATGGTAACTCGGTATTGCTTCGAGTGGCTAAGAGGTTGAATACTTTTTCATCTATCTACTGTCCATTCACACTCCTGAGAACTGTCTATTCTTTTCAGTTACTCATTTTCTAATTGGGTCTTTGATGTCAAGGAGTCTATATTTTGTCAATTTTTTGTATGTTCTCATTAGTAGCCTCCTGTCCATGGTATGGGTGTTAAGATTTTTTCATTCGGTTGGTTCTCTCTTCACTCTGTTGAGTGTTTCATTTGCTGTGCAGAAGCTTTTTAATTTGACACAACCTTATTTGTTAGTTCTGGGGGTTATTTCCTTTGCATCAGGTATTCTATTGAGAAAGTCTTTGCCCATGCCTTTATATTTAGGAGTTTTATTTATTTTTGTCCTCCTGAAGGTTCAGTGTTTTCTAGGTCTCTGATCCACTTTGATTTGATTTTAGTACATGGTGACAGAAATGTGTCTAAAGTTATTCTTCCGCACTTGAGTAACTAGTTTTTATCAGCACCATTTATTTATTTATTTTGTGACAGTGTGTATTAGTTTGGTCTTTTCAAAGGCAGAATTTGCACATTTTATAACAAAAGAAGATGTAGTAGGAAGGCTTACATATCCGAGGATAGAGATAGTCCAAGATGGCTGCTCAGCTGTGAAGTAGATCTCCCGTACAAGACTGCAGGAAAGCCAGTCAGGTGAGAGTCTGCTGCAGATCTTGGTTGTTCGAGGAACAACAGCGCAGACCAGAGCCTGACGATCGGCTACTGAAGAGCAGTGACAGGCAGACAGGCACAAGTCGAGACTGGAGTGAATCTGTGCTGACGGTCTATGGTGTGTAGCAAATCTGTGTCTGTAGACAACTGCAGAGAGGAGAGCTTTCCCAAAGGAAGACACTGTGACTATCTTCCTTCTTCCTTCCTTTTATATTGTTCAAGTTCCGGTTGGGCCTCCCACTTCTGGGTAGTTGTTCTTTCCTCATTGGCTGACCCATAAATCACTCACACACTAATCCAGGATGGTTCTCAATTACCATTGTAGGGGTGGTTTCCAAACCCTAATCCAGGTGTGCTTCCTGATTCCCTCAAGTTGACATAATCACTTTAATGGTCACACAGGATCTGACTCTGCAGTCCAGGGTGGTCCTGAACTCACTATGGAGCCTAGGCTGGCCTTAGACTCATGGCAATCCTCCTGCATCAGCCTCCCCAGTGCTGGGATTACAGGTGTGCACCACCCATGCCTGGTTTATGTGGTGCTGGGGAATCGAACTCGGGTACTTGGCACTGGAGTTAGTGCTTTAACTGCTGAGCCATTCCTTTAGCCCAGCACCATTTATTAAAGAGGCCATCCTTTCTCTGGTGTATGTTTCTGGACCTTTTGCTGAAAATCAGGTAACTGAAGGTACTTCAGGTTGTCTCTAAATCCTCAGTTCTATTCCATTTGTCGACTTGTCTGTTTTTGTGTCAGTATCATATAGTTTTAATCACTGTTGCTTTGTAATATAACTTGATACGTGGAATTGTGATGCTACCTGCTTTTGTCTTGTTCAGGATTGCTTTAGCTATTCTAGGTCTCCTTTGGTTCCATATGAATTTTAGGATTTTTTTTCTAGTTCTGTGAAAAATGTTGGTATTTTGATGGGAATTATATTGCATCTGTATACAAGTTTTGGCAGTATAGAAATTTTGACAATATCAGTTCTGCCTATCTAGGAACAGGAGATATCTTCCTGTTTTCTAAAGTCTTCTGTCTTAGCTACTTTCTTGTTGCTGTGACTCAATACCCAACCTTCACAACTTTAGGAAGGAAAGATTTATTTTAACTTACAGTTTCAGAATGTCACAGTCCATTCACAGGTGGGTGGCTGGAAAATGGTGGAATCACTTGGTGGAGCCACAGCTAGAGCAGGTGGTGCAGCTGGAGCCAGAGCCAGTGCTCCAGAGACAGAGATCCTCACAGCAACATGGCAGAACAGGGACTAGTCTGGGAGGAAGTGTGGACCAGCACATGCCACTTCAGGTCAAGCCCCAAACACCTGCACCTTGAGTCAAGGCCCCACCTCCCAACACTACACGGTATCCACAGAAACAGGAGTCTTTGAGGGGACACTCCAGATCCAAAACACAACCTTCTACCTCTGGCCCCCAAAAGACTCATGGTCACCTCCTTAAGCAAAATGTATTTAGTTTCTAAGAGTTTCTAGGGTCTTAACAGTTTCAGGACTGTTAAAAAGTCTAAGTCCAAAATCTCCTCTGAGATGCAAGGCAGAACTCTCAGCTGTGAGCTCCTGTGAAAACCAGAGTTAAGTACTTCCAGCATACAATGACACAGGGTAAGCATTCCCATTCTAAAAGGGAGGAGGAATAGGAGGATAAAAGGCATTTGGACCAAAACAATTTCTAAAAGCAGCAGGGCAAGGGTTAAATCCTGTAGTCCCAGGTCCAGCATGTGGAGTAAACTGCAGCAAGATAAGCTGTGGCTGTGGTGAAATGCAAACTCCACAGGGCTTGGGTGGCTCAGCCCCTACAGCATCAGGCTTGTCTGCATCTTCTTTGTTTTGGGCTGAATCTGCTTGTGGCTAGCAGCTTTCCTCAGTGGGTGACCTGTGCTCCCGGCTTCTCTAAATTCCTGGGTTGCCCGCTGAACCTTTGGCTTCTCTTTTATACCTTCACACACTGCCCTCCCAGGGGCACATCGCTTTGACCTCAAAGGCCTTCCTCTGACATCTGGGGGGAAACCTCCATGAACACACAACTTCAGCGCTCTGCCAGCCTGTAAGGCCAGGACCACGTGGACATCACCAATGTCTGCCACTGGTCTGAGCAGTAGCCTGGCCTCCTTGGACAAATGCTGCTGAGGTCTCCAAGTTCTTAGATGGTCGAATTCCAGGCAGCTGTACTCAAAGACATTTTTTTTCCTTTGTCCTTGGGGTACACTTCTCAGAGCAACGTTTTTTTGCCTCTCCACCCTTGAGATGGTGAAGAGTGGGGTCTTCTTGACTTGAGATGCTCTTGTGGTTAGGATCTGGAGTGTCCCCCAAAAGTCTCTTGTATTTTAATGTTGTGGATTGTCTATGGAACTATGTGATGTTGCTGGATTGTGGTCTGGTCTGGAGGGGTGGATTGCAGTTAAGTTAGGATTCACGGTGTGTAGTGGCCACACCTGGATGCAGGAGGGAATGGTTACTGGGTGGAGACTTGAAAGGATACATAAGCTGCACCTGCCTTCCTGGAGGACTGGGACTAGTCTCAACTAGCCTCAGCTTGTCTTCCTGTTTGTCTGGGGAAGCAGCCTCCACCTCTCTCTCTGCCATGTACTTCAATTGTTGCTGGCCACCCCTGAGTGGACTGTGACCTTCTGAAACTGTGAGCTAAACTAAACCTTTCCTCCCCTAAATTTGTGAGTGTCAGGTATTGAGTCACAGCGACGAAAAAGTAACTGAGACAGATGCCCTCAAGGCATCTTTCCTATAGTCCTTGATGGTAAGTACTTGGCTTTTTAAAAAGTTAATCTCTAACTTCCTTGTGCTCTTGGACCCCACCACTGCAGGACATTTTGGTCTGTTGCTGCAATGTTTTGATATGTTTTTTTTTTCTGTCACTTCTTCTTATCTTTCATTATGGAATTGGCTAAAAGCCACAAACAGCAGCCATGGAAGAGCCTGGACATTATTCTGCTTTGAATTTTTCTCCATCAGGTTAAGTGGTACACTGCACTTGATCTCAGTTTTAGGCAAAGTCTCTGGACAAGGGCAAAATGCTGACAAACTTCTTGACAGAGAAGAGCATGCATGGGTTTTAGACCACTTGCCACAACATCCTCTTCTATTTATTTTTTCAGCATAATGTAGTTTTCATTGTGAGGTGCTTCACTTTGTTGGTTTGATTTATTCTAGCTGTTTAATTTTTTGAGGGATTACTGAGAAAGGAATTACGCTTCTTAGCTCTTTCTCATATGTTTTTTTCCATTTTCTAACGCATTGATATGGTATCTTTTGGATAGTTTAGATACAGGTGTATCCATCTTGCTTATGCTTTTCAAGAACCAACACTTTGGTTTGTTGATCTTTTTTATTTTTTTGTTTCTATGTCATTAAGTTGTCTTCTGATCTTATAATTTCTTTTCTTCTAGGACCTTGAGTTGCATCGTTGTTTAGTCAGGATTTTTTAAAATGTGTGTATTCATAGCTATAATTTTCTCTGTTGGTACTGCTTTCATTGTGTCTCACAGGTTCTGGTATGATGTGCTTCTATTATTGCTTGACTCTAGGAAGTTGGTAATTTCTTCCTTGGTTTCTTTTGTGACTCATTGTTCAATACTATATTATTTAGTCTCAATGTGTTTGTATAGTTTCTGTAGTTCCTTCTGCTGTTGATTTCTAGTTTTATTATGCTGTGATCTGAATGCATACAATAAATTATCTTAATTCTTTTGTATTATTTAAAAATGGCTTATGGCCTGTGATATATTTTGGAGAACGTTCCATGTGCTGCTGAGAAAAAAGTGTGTTTTGTTGATGTTGAGTGGAACATTGTGTAAATATATGTTAATTCCAATTTCTCTGTAGTGACTTAACTCTAATATTTCTTTAATTTTTTTTTTGCCAAGTAGACCTGTCTATTTGTAATAGTGAGGTATCGAATTCCTCTTCTATAATTGTACTGGGGCCTATATGTCCTTTTATATCTGGTTGTTTTCGTTTTACAAAGTTGGTGCAATAATGTTGGGTATATATATATATATATATATATATATATATATATATATATATTTATGTTGATAATTGTGACTTCTTTCTGTTGGCTTGATTCCTTAACCAGTCCATAATGTCCAGTTTTGTCTTATCTGATCTATTTTGGCTTGAAATATGCTGTGTCTGAGAATAATGTAGCCACTTCTGCTTGTTTTCTGTGTTCAGTCACCTATAGTATCAATTTCCATTCTTTTATTAGTCTGTGTGTTTGTGAGTACAATATATCTCTTTGAGTAAGAAAGGAATGTGAAAACTAACAGATACAAAAAAGGAGGAAAAGAAAAGGAGAAGAAAAAGAAAAAAGAAAACTAAAATACAAATCAATACTAGAAAAAATATGTTTGATATATGTGTCCATACCATTGAAATGAACCCCGAGTCCAAAACAATTTTTTTCCTGTGTTACATGACCACAGAGTCTCATGCAGAAACTTTGATCTTGCCAACTAAGAGGTGAGGGGCCAGTTCCCTCTCTTTCTGGTCTCAGGCTGCAAAGATGTGTTGCTCCATAATATCTCTTGCAGCTCCTGTGAAGTCTGGCTGAGCAAGAACAAGATGGCCCTGTCCAAAGGGGCTTACACTCTGCTGGCCCTCCCTGAGCAAACCACACCCAGGTGAGCCGGCTCTTCTTCCACCTGTGCTGTGGGGCTATGGGGTTGTGGCCTCTGCTTTCTAAGAAATGTTCTCATTGGATTCAAATCTTTTAAGAAAACCACAGTCCTGTCACCCCCCTCCCCCACTGCCAGCATTTGGCCTCTTCTTGTCACCAGCAGTGGGGGGGGGGGGGGTTCCTTGAATTCCCTGCAGTGTGAATTGTTGATAGTCTATCTTCAAGGAGAGCTCCCAATGTACTTCTGAATTACCTTTCTGGGCACCGCTCTTTGCTCTTTCAATCTGCAGTCCTTAAGCTCTGAGGTCTTACAGTAGGGCTTCTGATTTCCACAGCTGAATGACTCAGTGCTCCTGCACGCTGTGGCCAAGGCCACTCACTCTTCGTCTATCACACAGAGCCACAAGATTGCCTCGCACCGTCTAGGCTGCCACCCAGGCTGTAGTTCTCATACTGCCCTCACCTCTTGTGACCCACGGGCCAGCTGACATGCCTGTCCACCATGGCCCCGGGCCCTGCCTTCCTGGCCTGGCTAAAGGCCTTTCCCTTGTCTGGGCAGTCACGGTCACCTGGCTGGTGATCGTTACCCCTTTTCTGCAGATCCTGTGGTCACCGTTCAGGTCCAGCTGTTGCTCTGCCTCCCTAAACTAAGCTGGAGAGAAATTTCAGTCTTCTGTCTAAATTCACGTGGAGCCTTTGATGAAGTCTATATTATCACCATCTTAACTGTGTCTGCACTTTGAGCACTGTTACAAAGCAAACGATTTATGAGATAAACTTCATTAGTTTTATTGTAGTATGAGTAAGTTTATCAAGAACAAAATTGGAAATAAAAATAGACAGTTACTTGCTGGAGGTGCTGGTTTTAAGGAGAGAAGACATAAATAAATGGCAATCTGGGTCTTGTAGCATTCCATTTTACAATTGTGTCAATGGCTGATGTTGTAGTTATTTTATAGGTGGATAAAGAAGGAAGCCAAGTGGCAGATGATGTCCTGTGCCTCCTTTTTCTGACTGGGAGGGTAGAAAATGGGAAAGGATTGTAAAGTCCATATGATACATAGGTGTGTGAAACACCCAAATTCATTGTAAATACTATGTATTACATATGTATATTAATAAAAAAATAGTGGGGAAAACTATCAGAAGAGACAAAGATGGACACTATAGACTATTATGCAGCCAGTGTTGGCATATCCAACTTTGTAAAAAAAAAAATACTAGGCTTGAAAGGACAAACAGGCTCCATACATCTCAAAAACAGACGGGTCAACCAGTATGAATGAGTTTAGTACTCAAAAGGACAAATAAGAGTGATAAAACCTTAGCCAACCTAACCAAAAGAAAGAAAGAAAAATCTCAAGCAATGCAATCAGAAGTGAAAATGCTAAATCACTGTGGATACTGCTGAAATCCAAAGAATTTTAGAGATTATTTTGAAAACTTATTCAAATAAATTGAAGAACTTCGACAAAATGGATGTTTTCCTAAACACATATGAGATACCAAAATTGAACAAAGATATAAAATCCTGAATAGACAGGGATGAAAATGAGTCAGTAATAAAGTCTCTACCAACAAACAAAGACAGGAAATTATAGATTCATCACAGAATTTTACCAGAACTTCAGGAAAGAGCTAACACTAATATTTCCCAAATATATCCATGAATTTAAAAGAATGAACATTGCTGAAATCATTTCTGAAACTAGCATTACCCTGAAACAAACTCAGATAAAGGCTTAAGACAACAAATTAATGAAGAGAGATGCAAAACTCCTCAGCAAGATATTGGCAAAAAGAATGTGATAAATTGTAAGACAGAGAAATAGTTATAGAAACTATATGGTACTGGAACAAAAACAGTCAGGTTCACCATTAGGGCGTGACCCAGTACACGGTTCAGTTCATTGACTGTGTGCTCTATGCCTGATACTCTGTCCTTATAGTGCTGCGGTCAACTTCCTGGGATTTCAACTGAATTTTTCATATCCTGAATTTCAGCTTGGTTTCTTTTCAGATCTTTCTACTTCTTTACTGAAAATAGTCTTTTATTTCTTGTCCTGCCTTGTTTACCTCAGTCACCTTTTCCTTGTGTCTTCTATACATGTGCTAAGTTTTTGTTTTTGTTTTTGTTTTTTGTTTTTTTTTGTTTTTTTTTACTAAATTGAGGTCTTTATGTATTTAGCAAATGCCTCTTTAAGCTCATTAAACATCTTTTGAATTTGTTTAAAGATTTCTTTTTTCTTCAAGCTGGTAAAAAATTAGCTTCAGTTGCTTTTTGGACACTTTTTTTTTTTTTTTTGCAAGGTTCTCTACTTTCAGAACCATGAGATCGGCTTTTGGAAAGTTAGGGATTTTTGAAAGTATCTTATTGTTTTTCTCATGACTTTATAGCTGAGGGTTACAGATCAGTTAGGAAAAGGAAAAAGAAAACATATGACTCTCCTGTGAAGATCTCTTCTGTTAGGTTATGTCTTTTTGGTGTTTCCTTGAGTTTGGTTTTATTTTGGTTTTTATGCCCATTACCAACCTACCTAGCTATTCAGTTTGAAGGTCTTTGTAGTGCCAACCTTGTCCTGTTTTCTTGATCCTATATACCTTTTAGTGGGGGAAAAATCAATCACAGTAATAGCAGTCACCAAAGACAAGTGAGCTATTGGCTAGCATACACTGAAAAGCAATATCCACCTATCCTACCATTAATAGCATGAAAAGAATCTCAGTAATGGCACAATCTAAGACAAAGCAATTACTGACACACAGCAATAAAATAAAATGCTACGACTCTTCTGCCTTTAACACTAGAAATGTGGTCTGCATTTTTTAATATAGCTACCCAGACAAACTGAATATCGCTTTTCATAAAATAATTTTTCCTTCCATTAATACTTCTGACTCAGTCTAATATTAATATACTCTTATATTTCTTTCAAATATTGTTATGCCATTTAAAATATTTATAAGAGATACATCTATATTAAAATATTGTGTTCTCTTTTCTTTTAGACAGAGAGCGTCTGGCTTTTATGGAGACGCTTAGCTCACTTCCTTTTCTCATGGTAACTGATACTTGGGGACTTACTTCTGCCACCTTCTTTTATGTCTGCATGCTACCTTCTCCTTTGTTCTTTTCCTCCCTTTATGTTACTGGTCAGACTTTTAGTACTTTTATTTTACTGCTTTGGAAGTTATGAATTCTATATTTATGTAAATCATAGGCACCCTTTCTTAAAAATTTAAGTAACCTGTCAGCCTATATTTATTTATCAATATCAAGAGTCAAATAGTAGCTTCTATTAATATCAATCTAAGAAAATTTAATACTTCTTAAGATTATCTCACCAGTTTTGATAAACATTTTTTGGGGTTGTGAGGTTTAATGTAATCCATATCAGGACATAGTGAGGGGAGATAGTTACCTTTTTGTTGCTGTGATTTAATACTTGACATCCACAAGTTTAGGAGAGGAAAGGTTTATTTTAGCTCATGGTTTCCAAAGGTCACAGTCCATTCAGGGGCGGCAGGCAGCAATGGAAGTACATGGCGGAGGCAGAGGTGGAGGCAGCTTCTCACAACGTGACAAACAGGAAGGCAAGTCAGGGAAAGTTGAGACTAGTCCTCCAAGGAAGGCAGGAAGCGGCTTATATATCCCTCCAGGTCTCCTCCCAGTGATCAACCCCTCCTGCATCCAGGTGTAGAAGGTGTGGTAAACCCCCACCACATACCTGTAATCTAATTTACATGCCTGTAATCCACTCCTCCAGACTAGACTCCAATATCCCAAAAGCAGATGGCTCCATAGACTATCTATAACATTCAAATACATGAGACTTTTGGGAGACATTCCAGATCCAAACCACAATGGAGAGGATGTGTCAGAAGGATTGCAGTTGTTTGGAAATAATGGAGAGATAGGAGTGAAAAAAAATTTTACTAGGTAGCTGAAACCTAGGAGTTAATTTGAAGATCAATCTGTACGAATACAAGGAAAGAGCTCATTATTTTTTCATATTTAGCAAGTGGACACATTTCCTGCAAATCTATGCTTGTTTGAAATGATTTAAATAGAGACCATGGATGTTAGTTACTTTTTTGTTGCTGTGACTCAATACCTGACACCCACAACTTAGGGAGATATATTGTAGCTTATAGTTTCAGAAGGTCACAGTTTGTTCATGGATTGGGCAGCTGGAAAATGGTGGAATCATATGGTGGGGCTGTAGCTAGAGCTAGAACCGAAGTTCTAGGGACAGAAATCCTTATAGCATGGTGGTAAAGAGAGAGCAGAACCAACACACACCCCTCCAGGCCAAGCCCCAAGCACCTGCCCCTTTCAGCCAGGCCCCACCTCCCAACAGTACACAGTAACTATAGGAACATGAAACTTTTGGGGGAAACTCAAGATCCAAACCACAATGCCATGTGTGATGGCATCACCAGCACTCATTAGGCACCTTGACAAGTCCTCAAGGGTGGCCTGTGTTGATCTGCAACTGAGAGACACAAGCACGTCGTAGGGAAGCCTAATCTAGGAGCAGGAACATAGATTCATCTGCTTCCTCCTGTCACATGGTACCTATGAGGAACTTGGAACAACTCACTAGAGAGCAACTGGGCTAGCTGCTGTGTGGTGCCACTGACGGGAGCCCACAAATAAGTGTTAAGAGTTTAGATTTAGCCTGACTGGCTAAGAACACGTTCCCGATTCCTAAGGAAAGCAACCTCAGAGCCAACCTGCGCCTCTTACAATATTCTGTCTCTATTAGGTTTTTGGAAGGTTCTAAAAGCATCATGCATTTTCCTTCTTCATGTTCACTTTAGAAAATGTCCTCCAATCTCATGACTGTTTGTATATTCAGTCAACATTACTTCCATAAAGTGCTTTGTTTAAATTTTGTGTGCCAGGATTTCAATTCCACACTCATGGAATTCTTCTAAGGCATTCAGTCTTCTAATGAAACAGTCATAGTCTGTGCATATTTCGGTGTACTTTGCACAGCTTGTTCTTTGTAAAGCTACAAAAATTTATACTCCACTTTTTCTGATTTTATGGGCATTTCTTTAACCAGTTGATAAGATCTGTGGTGAAACTATGACTTGCCTGACCAGTCCTCTGTTTACAGAGAAGTTTACAAAATGATCTAAGAACATTGCTTTGGAAAGAAACCAATACTTACCTCATCACGAGTCAAAGCCAAAAGAAGATTCTGGTCACAGCGGTGAATTGTAGTTAGTAGGTAGATGTAAGTGTGTGAGGAGCTGTGGCATAGGGATAGATTTTTAACTGGTCACAACCCAAGTGAATAAGGGTTACCAGGTTACTGTGTTTGAGTTCTGGAAAATTTGACATGTTTAGTACCTGTAATAATGTATAGCAGAATACTACTGCTGGTAACATGCAATATGTGTGGTTCTACGTTCCAGCTATTATCCTATAATATAATAGCTCCCCAGTCTAATGGTGGTACTTGAAGTATCAGCATGGAGTGTCCTATTTGTCATTATTCAACTATCTAAGTATTATTTATTCTTCTTTTGGAGGCCTTTTTCTGACTTTTCAAGTCAGAGTGCTTTGTTCTTTAATTTCCCATATTTTTTTATACTGTAGCATTTTCTGGGATATAATTTATATACAACAAAATTCACCTTTTAAAAGTATATTGTTTGATACATTTATGCAACTATTACAGCAGTCAAGATATAGGACATTTTTATCAGCTCCGAAAGACACCTTAACCCTTTTCCTACTCATTCATTTCCCTTGTCTTGGTCACTTTTTGTTGCTGTTTCCACAATACCCAATACTCACAACCTAAGGGAGGAAAGGATCATCTTAGCTCACAGTATCAACAGCTCTCAGTCCGTTCATGGGTAAGTGGCAATGGTAGAAAGAAATGGAGAGGTTGAGCCAGAAAAAGCCAGAGACAGCAAGGGGTGGAGCTAAGGAGCGACGGTTCCCCTTCCAGGTCACACCCCAGGGATTTCCCCTTACAGCCTGGCCCCCTTCTTAACAGCCCAAACAATCATCAGTGGTTAATTTAATGTTACAAGTCACCTTCGGAATACCTGAGGCCTGTAGGGGAAATTGCAGAGCCACACCACAGCACCCCTTTACCCCAAGAACCTGGAAGCTAGTAATGTTTTTGTCTGGTTTCCTTATCAGAATGCTTTTTAACAGTCACTCATGTGTGTTGTTGCATGTGTCCATATTTAGATTTATTTTGGGGGAGTTTTGTCTTATCTGTAGTTCCGCTTTCTGCAATTTCAATTACCTAAGTATACTGTGGCCAGAACATGTTAAAAGAATAATTTCTGGAAAAAAACCCAGTCCATTCATAAGTTTTAAATTGCCCGTGAATAGCATAGCAAAATCTTATGCAGCCCACTTTGTCCCACTCAGGGCGCAAATCAGTCCTGTGGGCAATGTACATGTACTATGCACTCCCTACCTGTTAGTAATTCAGTATTTGCCTTAGTTACCAGGTTGACTTGGGTGGTGGTGCAGTGTTTGTGTTCAAACAGCCCTTATTTTAATTAATAGTGGCCTCAAAGAATAGTGATGTTGGCACTTTGTGTATGACAAAAAGAAGCTGTAAAGTGCTTCCTTTCAGTGTAAAAGTGAAAGATATCAATAAGGAAGGAAACAAAACAGTATCCTGGTATAAGATCTGCAGTAGAGGAAAGCACTTACCTGAAATGGTGGAAAAGGAAAAAATTGTGTTCTAGTGTTGTTGCACCTTGAACTGTGAAAGCGGCCACAGAGCTTGGTAAGTGCAGGGGTAAGGCGGGAGACATTGACTTAAGGAGAGAAGACGTGAACGGAAGACATGTGCTCTTCAGTGGCAATGCATTGTGCCAGGAAGCATCAAGCCCGTGGGGGACGGCAGCAAGAGATCTTTCCGATGGGTGATCGGGAGCCATCAGGGCCAGGGATGGGTTAGACACACGGTGTCAGGAGGAAGCTTAGCCTGGGTAGGCTGCATCTGCCATTGCAGCAGCCACTGCCCTGTTTCCAGCAGAGAGGAAGGTACTGATGGAGGAGAAAGGACAGCATCCTCAGCGAGTCTTCCACTTATTGTGAAGGAGGCACCAGGTCGTAAAACGTGGACTTGAGTGTTTGGAGGCAGCAACGCTGGGCACACATGAATGATGGTATTGTGTACAGACTTGAGGCCTGGTCCTTCTCAAGAATAAAACAAAAATTACACTGAGAGAGATTGAGTTCATAAGCTTTTACTGCAATAAATTGTTATGATTGTTCTATTTTAGGATTAAGCTTTATTGTAGGCATATCACTATAGAAAAAAATAGTGTTTATGCAGAGTTTGGTACTACCTGCGTTCTCAGTTTATCCACTTGTTGTCTCAGAATGTATCCACGGTAGAAAAGCGGTAATTAGTATCATTTTATGAACATATCACAACTTTTTTAGCATTTTTTTCTTCATTACAAATAAGCTCACATCCTGGGGGAATTACTATATGCTAAACAAGACAGACTAGGGAGAAAAACACTAGTTGAAATGGCTCTGAGTTGGACGTGCACTTGCATGACTGTAGTTCCAACACTCTATGAGGCTGAACTAGGAAGATCACTATTTGGAGCCCAGCCCAGGCAACTTAATGAAACACTGTCTAAAAACCAACCAACCAACCAACCAACCAACCAAACAGAAAACAAAAGGAAAGAAAAAAACCTTGAAGAGGTAGGTCTGTACAAAGGCCCTGATGGAGTTCAATCTTCAGTGCTGAAAAAAAAATAGTTCTGATATTTTAAGAATTTATATATGTAAGCAAACATGGCAGGGCAAAGGCAAAGATAGTCTCTGTATTTATTTAGAGGAGGGAGGCTTAGCGTAAGCTAAGCCTTTCAAACAAGTGAAAGTTATTATAAAGAAGAAAAGCAGGGAAGAAAGGGAATGAAAGTGTGAAGACGGGTAGTTGTGTGAGACCTTTACCAGAGCATTGAGTCTCCAGGCGAGAACGGGAAAGGAGGCTCTGTGGCAGGCAGCAGCCAGCTCCCTAAATAGCGGTAGCTCAGTAGCAGCCAGGCATGTGGGATGTCAAGCATTATTTAAAGATCTCGCTTTTTATTATGTCATGTTGGGGAAGCATTGATGTGTTTTAAGGTGAAAGAGACAGATTTGTGTTATCAACTAGAGTCTGTGGGCAAGTGGAGTATGAGGGAATGGGTTGGCATGGTTACGGCACTGTCGTGGGCTAGTGACAGCGACTCCGTGGATCAGCACAGCTGCTGCAAGGTTAGAGGAACAAGGGTGGGCCTGATAAATTTGTAGAAAGGGAAGAACTTGGTGACTGAACTGTTGTAGGTAGCAAGGAGCAGGGGGATGCTGAGAAACTGCTTCTTCCTAGACATGGGGTCTGTAGAAGCCTGAGGAGTGGAGATGAAGAGGTAAACATTGGAGGTAGTAGGGTCTGAGGTACCTATTTTGTTTTCCAGAGGAGATTTTTAGGAGACATTTGGGTTTATGAATTCTGAGTTCGTGTTGAAGATGAGGCCTGGCTTTAGAAGTAATTAGCATATGCATGAAAGATGAGGAAATGGAAGAGATTAAAGTTCCTGGAGAGCATGAGCAAAACTTCACAGCTCATAGTACAGAGCGGGAGAAGCACGAGATGCTCCAGGACGATTTGCTGAGCAAAGGAGTGAATAAATCCGTGTTCCTTTTTAAATTAAAATTTATCTCATACTTCCACGCTGAGATACAGGACAGTTAGACCTAAAACTAAGGCATGGAATTGCATGACCTGTTTAAAGGTATCCAGATGATTCAATTCCTCATCTGAGGGAGGGAGCTTTGCACATGGAAAGGACCATAATCTCTTAGTTCTCGTCTATTTGTGGGCTGCAAGGGAGAGAAAGGCCACCTGGAGCCTGAGTGGAACAAATTGCCAAACCACGGTGATGCCTGCCTACCCGGTTAGGCCAGAACTGGGTAAATGAATGTTTCGTTTTGCATCTTTCCACATACACAGATGTCCTCACCCGCAGACAGTTTTAGAAAACTGTGTGGTTTTAAAGGAAAGGGATGCTCTATGTTTAGCTAGGAAAAAGGTCACTGCAGATCGTCATTCTTAATGACATGCTTATTTTTAAAAATCCTGGTAACAAAACTCAGCTCTTTCAAGATTACCTGTCAAACCGTGCCATCTGAAATGAATTCTTTGATCTCATATTGTTCGTCTTGGAAATTGGATAATATGTTGCAAAGAGCATGGAGTTGGGCGGGAAGAGGTCCTGTTTGTCACGGCAGCCCACAACATGTTGAGCCTCATTCTCCTTCTCTGTAGTTACCTGTGATGTTTTATGTTGGGATTGAGAGAGGTGTTAGGCTTAGGAATGAGAAATAAACTTTCCCTCCAAGAATACCTACTTTATTTTTTATATACATAAACTCCAAATTCTATAACACATTTAGAAACATAGGGTTTGGGGAGTCAATGACCATCTACACCAATTCTGGCTTCCCATCCTTCCTTCTGACCCTTGCCCTATGCCTCCCCCCATTTTCAGGGATTCACCCCTTTCCTAGAAGTCCATTGCCCCCACCCACTCTACCCTGTCACCTGCACTGGGGCCTTTTTCATGCCATAAGTTGGAACACCTGTTTTTAAGTTCATTTACCTGGAAGCCAGAAGAGAACACAAGAGTGGAGAAAGGAAGGGAGAGGGAGGTAGGACAGAGGCTCTGTCTTTTCCTCCATGATTCTCTTAACGGCACTAATTCATATCTGCAATTATCATTCCACACTTGTCAAAATGAATAAGAATCAAATCGCACTGGTTTTATTACTATTAGATGCTGGAGCTAACGTTTCTGTCTAAAATTATTATATCTTCTCTCCATGTGATGTTTAGATGTTGAAGATTTATACAAAATTTTTAACTCAAAATAACTTTTAACTGGAGCATAAACATACATGCAGGAAAGTACAAAAATCATAAACACACAGCTTGGTGAATTATAACATGCTGACTACATGTATGTAATTATCATTCAGTTGAAACAATGAAACATTGCCAGAGATGTAGAGTAAAGACCCCTTCCAGACATTTTTGCCAGCAGTTGTATTAATTTTACCGTGTGTGTGAGGGTCTTCTCCTCTTCAGCGTTATGTATGTGAGATGCATTTATATTGTTTTATATAGAAGTAATGTGTTATGTGTTATTTGCTGTATGATGTCCATTATGTGAGTATACAGCCATTTTTTACCTATTGGATTGTTGATGGACTTATATGTTGTTTCCAATATTTTGTTATTATGAAAAAAAAGACACCATGTAAATTCTAGGTTTTTTAAAGTTTCTCTTTGGTTCCTGTCTAGAAGTAAGATTGCTGGGTCATACAATAAGTGTGTTTAGCTTTAGTAGAGGATGTAAAACACTGTCCCAAGATGGTTGGATCCGTTTCTATTTCTGTCAGCCCTGTAAAAGAATTCAGCTGGCTGCATCCACTAATGCTGGGTAATACTGGTCTTCTCAACATAAACCGCTCGGCAAGTACATAGTGATATCTCATTGTTGTCCAAATAGTCACTTATTTGATGATTAATAAAAGTTAAGCAAATATTCATATAGGCTTGTTGGTCTTCTGAAATTCTACCATATGAATTTGTTGTTCAAGTTTTTAAAAACTAGCTATATTTAAAAAGTGACTTGTAGTCTATAATTTATTTTCTTAATTAATTAGTACCTTTTCATTGCTAGTTTAAGAAATTGTTGCCTACTTCAGCTTACTAAGACATGCTGTTATACTCTCTTCTGTGAGGTTATATTTATGTATACTAATATTTCATACAGAATTGATTGTTGTCACAGATCAAGGGTCTACATATACAGGCTTGTGTCTGGACATCATATGTCATTGCTCTATTCTATCTCGCATTAATACAATAATGCCAGTTTATGATATTTTGTAATCTTGTAACCCAAGTCCTCCAATTGTTTTTCTTGAATATCATCTCAATTATTCTTAGCTCATGGCATTTCTATATACATTTTGTAATTATTTTGTCAACTTCTCCAAAATCTCTATTGGGATATTTTTGACGAACTTTTTAGTTGGGAGCAAATTTTGCTTATAGAAATGTTGAAAGAGGACACAAAGAGTTCTTATACACAACCTCATCTGATTTCTCACATTGCTAGTATCCTATATTACTATGGGACGTTTATCAAAAGTAATGAGCTGACATTGATATATTACCATTAACTGAACTCTAGACTTTCTTTACCAGCAATGTTCCCTTTCTTTCCAAGGTTCTGTCTAGTACAGCACATTGTGAACAGTTGTCGTGTCTCTCCAGTCTCCTCTAGTGTGTGACAGGTTCTTGTCCGTCTGTGTTTTTCATGAGGACTTTGGAAGTCCTAAGGAGGACTAGCCAGTTGTCCTGGAGAATGTCATTAAACTGAGGGTTTCTGGTCCCTCCTGTTTTCCTTGTGCTTTTACTTTGGTTATAGGTTTTTGGACAGAATACAACAGTGCTGAATTGTCCTGATCACATCCTACCATGGTGTGGGATGTTACTTGAAATATCTGGTCGTATTCACCGTCAGCACTTGATTGGAGCAACGCCCGCTAGGTTTCTCCTTGCCAAAACTGTTTTCCCTTTTTCTTATTCTTTTCTGGGAAGTGGCCATTGAGTCTGACCTACCCCGGTAGGGGAGGGCCAAGGATTAAGCTCTACCTCCTGTGATGTAGCATCTTCATTTATCTGAAATTCTTATATGGGAAAGTTTTGCCTCTTTTATATATTTAGCCACCTTTTCTGTCACTTGTTGATGTTAATATGTACTGATGAATATTTATACTTTGGATTAGAATTCAATTTGATAGCTCAAACTATCATGGCTTTGACCAAGGAGAATTTTTTTTCCACTTGCCTCCTGCATCTGTCGCCTCAACACACGCTCATGCCTCCTGTGTGGGGCACTCTCTAACACAGCCATTTTTTTTTCTTGGAGCATTCTTTTACACACCCACACTTTCCTGCCTGGAGTGCTCTCTTACACGGCCATACTTCTGGCTTAGAGTGTTCTCTTACACACATGTGCTTCCCTGCGTGGAGCACTCTCTTGCACACCCACACACCCTAGCACTACAAAGATGCTCTATGCTTCCTTGGCACATTCCCTTTGATTCCCTTTGATTAATGAGCCTTTGGTTTTTTTTTTTTTTTCTTTCATGGAGAATTGTGTTTGGAAACCAAAACCTGGAAAAGGGGGTTGCTAGTTGTTCTTGGCTATCCTGCCTGCTCAGGGCAGTGATGGAAAAATCTAGATCTAGATATATTATATGCACGCATGCACATACATACGTGCACATATATGCCTGTTTATTTGGTGTGTGTATATGTACATGTGTAAGAATATTACTCCACAAATGCACACATATATGAGATTGTTTCTGCAACTATCCATCTGTGTATTTGTATATAATTATATATATAAAATTAAATATTAGCTTACATTAATATCTAATTGTAATCCTATAATGTAAGGTTCATTCTAGCGTTTCTTTCTTATCTGCAACTCTCCTAACAATGACAAACCTGATTACTTGTCTGTCTACTATCTA
Organism: Ctenodactylus gundi; assembly: GCA_004027205.1. NCBI lineage: Eukaryota > Metazoa > Chordata > Mammalia > Rodentia > Ctenodactylidae > Ctenodactylus > Ctenodactylus gundi. Next base: position 26,804 of record PVKB01002938.1, read on the forward strand.
TCTATTTATCTATCTTAGTGTACAAGAGCAAGAAGCTTTAGAATTGCTAAGCTACAACTCAATGAGAAAGAAATTTCCAGAGCTTACATACAATATTTTTTGTCTGTTGCCTTATGTTTTATAGTCAGCTCAGTTTTCAAAATTACTAAAGTCACTTTCTTTTCTTTCTTCGTTTCTTTCTTTTGATAGTACACAGTGAAGTTCATTCTTGATAAGGTCCAGCTGTATGACTTTGGACAGGTGCCACAGTCACAGAACAGTACTTCACCTTAACCTTGCTGTGCGAGTCCCTGTGTAGTCAGCTACTTTACTCTCCCCACCCTTTGGCAACAACTCTTCTATTTCATGCCACAAGATTTTGCTCCTACCAGAATGCCATCTGAATAGAAGCACATGCCTTGTAATCCTTTGGGTATGGTTTATTTCACTTGGTACAATACATTTAGGGTCATCCTTGAATCAACGGTTTCTTTTGACAATGCAAATACAAGATAGAGACATCCTCAATAACATCAGTAGCAAAACTATTATCATAAACATTTTGCTATTTTCTTCTGAAAGTTTGAAACTTCGTATTTTATGCTTGGTTTCATTTCGAATTAATCTTTTTGTAAGGAAGGACTTGTATCTAGTCCTTTTCACATATTGACACAAAAGAGTTTGAGTAGCTCTTGTGACTAGGGTTGCCTTTTCTCACTAGGATTGCATCATCTCCTCTGTCAGATAGCAGCTTGTTGGCCGTTTTGTTTGTTTGGATTTTGACTGGGAACACAGGCAATCTAGGAGTCATTCTTTGGCAGAATTGGTATTCTTATACCATTGACCCCTCTAATCCGTGAATACACTTTATATTATTTAGATGTTCTTTAATTTATTTCAATAATCTCCTTGAGGTATTCTTAGATGTTTTGGATGTTATAATAAATGGTACGGTTTCTTACATTCTGCTGCCTGATCATTATTGTTTGTATATCAACAACATGCAAACATTTTTTTTACAAGTATGGAATTTTGAATCCAGAAACTTGCTTAATTAATTTTGCATATTTTTTCACTGGTAGATTTCAGCATTTATTTGTAGGTTTAATAGGTTAATTTCTTTTATTCTAACCTTTAGCCTTTTGTTTATTTTGTGGTCTTGCTTTATTGATTGGAATCCCAGCACAGTTCTGAGTAGATGGCATCATTGTTTCAAGAGGAAATTTTCACATATTGAAATATTTGGTACAATGTTTGCTATGGATTTTAAAAAGGTTAAGTTTATTACCCTGTGGAAATTCCCATGTATTCCCAGTCTGATAAGTTTTTAATCAAAATGCACATTGAATTTTTCAACTGCTTTGCCTGCATTTATTAAGAGAAGTAATCTAATTTTTATCTTGTATTTTGTTAATTGGGAACTAACATTGATTTTTTCCAATGTTAAATTAAACTGCATTCCTCAAATACCTTTTTCTTGGTCTTATTGTATTAACTTTTAAGCTTATTCTTGGATTAGATGTGCTAATATTTAATTAGGAATTTCTGCATGTTTTTTCTTGAAGTTTGTTGGTCTGTATTTTTGTTTTCTTGAATATCTTTGTCTGGTTTTATCATGAGGGGTTCATAAAGTGAGTGGAGAAACATTTCTACCTTATTAAGTGCAATACTTGAGAAGATGAATATCATGGCCTCTAGTTTTAAAATGTAATTTACATTGATGTCATCTGGACCTGGTGGCAGTGCGTGGGTGCATGCTTGTGTGTGTGTGTGTGTGTGTGTGTGTGTGTGTGTGTGTGTGTGTGTGTGTGTGTTTGTGAGAGAGAGAGAGAGAGAGAGAGAGAGAGAGAGAGAGAGAGAGACAGAGAGAGAGGCAATTTCATACACATTTAATTTATAAGCATTTTCTATTTTTAAAATAATTATTATCTTAATTGGAATGTAGTTATCTTCTTGTAAATTTCCGTAGAGTCTATGATAGTTTGTTCACATTTTATTTTATGTAGTAGTATATCCTGACTTCTATTTTTCTTAGTTTCTGTACCAGTCACTTGTTGCTGTCATTATTCTTTTTGACCATACCAGCTTTTAACATTATTGATTCTTTCTACTATGTGTTTGTTTTACCGTTTATAATGTTTGCATCTATATGATCTTTTCCCTCTATTTTCAATTTATGTTTTTTTTCCTGAGTTTTTGAAATGGGTGTTTGGCACTTCTTTTTTTCCTAATAAATGCATTCAAATTATACATTTCCCTCTAAGTTATACTTGCTGCACCCTACACATTTTGAAGTATGATTTTGTTAGTAGTTAAAAATACTTTCAATTTGTAGTATGCTTGTTTTTTGAACTATGAGCTTTGAAAAAAAATAAATTGCCTAAAATTTCCTATCATTTGTTGTGATTTCTAATTTATTCTACTACATTAAAAATGTTCTGCCTGTCTTCAAACTTTTGAGATTTGTTTAACATTTCTTTTTGTCTCAGCATTTGGTTGATTTTGCTATATTGTTTCTATGACCGTTGGGGAGATTTTGTCAACTTGAGGCAGTCAGGAACCACGCCTGGATTAGAGTTTGAGAACCAAGCCGAGATTAGGCAATTGAGAACCAGTCTGAATTAGATTGTGAGTGATTTGTGGGCCAGCAAATGAGGGAAGAGCACCCACCCGATGTGGGAGGCCCAACTGAGAGCTCAAATTGTATGAGAGGAAGGAAGAAGAAAGATTGTTACAGCTTCTTCCTCTGGGAAAGCGCTCGCCTTTGCCATTGTGTAAAGATGCCGACTTGCTACACTCTACAGATCTTCATCACAGATTGTTCCAGTCTTGACTTGCACCTGTCTGCCTGTCGCAGATCTTCAGTTGCCCATCTTCAGTTGAGGATCTTCAGTCTCTGGTCTCGGTCATTGTTTTTTGAACAACCGAGATCTGCAGCGGACTCTCGCCGGCTGTCCTGCAGTCCTGGACTGGAGTTCTGCTTCCCAGCTGAGCAGCCATGGGACACTCCAGCTCTTACACGTGCAGGCCGCCGTCTTAAACTATCTCTATCCTCGGATTTGTAGAACTTCCAAATAGATCTCTTTTGTTATAATTTCTGTAAATTTTGCCTTTGAAAGAACCCAAACTAATACAGTTTCATATGCATTTGAAAGAATGTGTATTCTGTTCTTGGTGAGTGTAGCGTTCCATAATGTTAATCAGGCTAAATTCATTATGCATATTCCTCAAATATCCATTCAACAGGATTTTATCTGTTTATGCTATCAGTTACTGAGAACAATGTGTTAAAATCCTTTTTGATTTTTGGATTGATATATTTTTTCTTTTCATTGTACCATCTGCATTATATTTTGAAGGTATTTTATTAAGTATATACAAATTAGAAATACAGTTTTCTGGTGCTTCAAATTATTCTTTTAATTTAATTTTATCTCTTATGAAGCTTCTACCTTAAATTCACTGAAGCTATACTAGCCTACTTTTCATTGGGGCTTATATTAGTTGTATCTATATCTGTGCAGCTAGGTATATCGTTCAAATTCCCTGTTTTATTGTGTAGGCCTGTCTTATGGAACAATATAAATCTATTTGCTCAACGTATTATTTTGTTTATATAGAGTACTCAGCCCTCCAATAATCACTTGCAGATATACTTGTATTTAGACTTATGATTTGGTTTCTATTATGCTCCCACTTCTTTGATTCCATTGTTTTTATCCTTTCTCACTTTTAGATTCAATGTTGTGTGCTATTTCTTCTTTCTGCTAACTTTATTTACATGTGATTTTACTTTCTTGCATCCTTACTAAAAGACTGCCCTATGCTGCCTTGACTTTTAATATTTAATAAAATGCATATGTGTGCCATTTTCCAGATAGTGAAAGAACCTTGGGACACTCTATGATCCCTTCCTCATTGTGTTATGATTATTGCTATGTACTTTAATTCTATGTAATTTAAGCTATAGACAGTATTGCTTTGAATAATCAACGTTCACTCAGACTTACCAGCAGCTGAGCCCATTTTTCTTTACTTAATTTTATTGTGATAGAGATATTTTATTTTACATGTACAAAATTACAGCTTCAGTTGCCACTAAATTTATAAATAGGCAGTAGACGATTTAAAAGGCATGAAATAGATCTTGATATTGGGGTGAGGATATAAAATCAGGATTACATAGTATAATAAACATTGTTTCTTCCTTGCAGTCTTTTGTCAACAGAGTAGATTTGCCAGACATTTTGACGTAGACAAAAATGCAAAAAAGTTTTCAATGAAAGAAGATGGTTCAAAATTTGAAAGTCAAATTTTAACACAGGATGTAGAGGGTGAAGAAGATAATAGCCCAAAGTGACTCATGGAACTTTTATTTTGTTTTTCAGGTTTGAGCAAGTGTTGGCATTGTGCACTCCAGTGAGGATGCCCTGGAAGAGAGGGAATTGTGGGCTGGATGGAGGGAAGGAAAATGCCTTTTTCCAGAAGCACTTGTTTTCCTGTTTCCCTTACAGTTGATTTATTTCTCGGAGAGTATCTTTTTGTCACTTTTTAATGCATATTTTTCATAGACATTTAGCAGCAAGTCATTTTCTTTCATCATTTGCAGTTTTCATTGCAGTCACCTGGATTCCATTTTTCCCCCTGCCAGGTCATCAACTCTCAGTTTTACTAACTTTCATTAAAGAACTCCCCTCCCCAGCCCCATTTTTGCCTCAAAGTTCTTTTTTGCCTTTGAGTTTAGTTGTTTTATTTTTGTATTTTGTCTTGGACTTTGTCTTCATTGGAGTTGGTGGAGGTGACAGTTGAGTTTAATGTGTCAGCGTCTCTGGATGAAGAGATTCCTGTGTTCACAGGTGAATGTATTGTGACGGGGGGCCCATGTAGAGGCGGGTTGTGGTGGGTGTGCCTCTGGGGGTGTGTCTGTCATGGCGCGCCTCCCGCTGCCCGCCTTCTAGGTACCAGGATGTGAGGAGCTTCACTCACTGTGCTCTTCCGCCTTCATCTTCCTGCCTTTGGGCCCACTGACTGTGGCCTAAACCTTTGAAACTACAAGGCAAGTCAGACCTCTTCTTTAAGTTCTGGGTGCCAGGTGTTTTGTCCCAGCAACGGGGAAGCTGACTGACACAGTGGCAACTTCCCCTTGTGTGACTTTACGCCTTCATTCAGTGCTAGATAATGTAAGGCCATTTGTCTATTGCAAATTGTTCTTGAATCAGTGTTTCTCTGTCTCCTTTCAGTGATTGTAAGCCCTGTCCTGGAATACGTTTGTCGTGGAATGCCTTTTCCTTCCCTTTCCTCCTTTTATCTATCCCACTCTATTTTTCCATCCCTATGTCTTCTGTGTTTTGGTTTGAATACTTTGAACTTCCAGTTCCCCAATCATTTTATTGTGTCTTTTTCTTCTGCTAATATGTATATTACCATTTTAATTTCAGCTAATGCATTTCTCAGTTCTAGAATTTCCACACAACTAATTTTTGGATAATTTTCATCTAATCTTTTAACATAGTGAAAGACAAAGTGTATGCCTGACACTTTATCTTCTTGTTGTCAGTTTCTGTTTTATTTATTGTCTTAGTTACTTTTTTGAGGTTCTGAGCGAATACCTGATGTCCATGACATACAGGAGGAAAGCTTTATTTTGGCTCACATTTCAGAGGCTCTCATACATTCCGTTCCTGGGAAGATGGCAATGCTGGAAACAGGATAGCGGCTTAGCTGGAGGAAGAGCTGTTTGTGGAATGGCAGACAGGAAGTCAAGTGAGCAAGGAAGGGTGGGTCTGGCATATAATCTTCCAGCTCATGTCCCAGTGATCCGCCCCTTCCAGGTGAAGCCTCTCTGCTCAGCCCCCTTCTGGGCCCTTCCTCTAAACCGCACACGGTTTCATAGCTATTTCTCAATCTCAAATACATGAGGCTTTGGGGGAACATTCCAGGTCTACACTATAGCATTTATCTTGGTTTTGGTCATGTGGTCTTATTTTCCGTTCATGTTTAGTTCACTATGGTACCTCAGATATGAACCAGTATAGGAATTAATTACGGTTCTAGATGGTCCTTTCTGCATTCTTGGTGAATGTACTTCTACACATGTCAGGTGGTTGGGGTATGGACCACTCGCTTTAACCACATCCATATTTGAGCTAATCAAATGATTTAGCTATAGGTAATCCAGTTTTTGTGAAGCTCGTTTTAATTTGACCTGTCTCCATTCTTAAGGCAGAGGACTTTGGCTGTCTGCCACAAAAGTGCATGCAGCTCACTATAGGCCTTTTATTTTCAAGATCAACTTGTCCTTCAGTTTCATAGAACTGTAAGAAATATTGTTCAACTTTGTAGCCTCTAAACAGCTCTTTTTTGACTCTTTTTTTTTTTTGCTCATTTTTTCAGCATTTTAGCAGCAACTTGAGAGTCCCCAAAAGACTTCTGAGGAGAAGGCATTTCCTAATGTGGGAGTTACCTCTTTATTTTTTCTTTTTTGGATTTTGGCATTTTTGAGTTGTCTTCACAACTTTGGAAACTCTCTAATGCTTCCAATGAAAGAAAAACATAATACACACTTTCTGTGACTTTTTTAATTCACCATGGTAAGACTGGTTTGAGATACACTGATGTTTCTTATAGAAAGAGGTCATTAATCTGTATGATTCTTGATAATGATATTCTGCTGTATTTACCTAATATGGGTATAATAATACCTGCAATAATATGAAAATATAAATTAGATATGTAGGAAATCATTGAATACATTAGAACACTTTATTCAAACATATAACATAATCTCCCTAGTATATACCATGATCTCTCTGAGCAATATGAAAAGAAAATATTTGCTTTTTAAAATATGAATTCCATTAAATTGCCTGAATCAACGTGGAGAATGTTCTAGTCAATGAAGAAGTTGGAGAGGTCGTTATGACAGGCAATCCTATACTTGGTGTGTCAGTCAGGTTCCCATTCACGGGGACAAAATAGCTGATACCCAAAACTAAGAAGAAGTTTGTGTGGCTCTCAGAGTCAGTGGGCTCCTTCCATGCTTGGCTGGCTCCAGAAAAGCAGCACGGTGAAAGGGCCTGGCGAGGGAGAGCTCCTTGCCCCATTATCTGCCAGGAAGCAGGAAGGGAAGAAAGAAAGTGGGAGGAAGGACAGCACACTTAGCTATGAACGCATCAATCGATCATTCAACCCGCTGATGAGAATAGTGCCCCTATGATCCAGTCTCCTTCCCAAGCCCCACCTCTGAGCACAGGAGATTTTGGGGAACAATGTTAGATCTAAATCATACTACCTCTTGAAACTGTGAGGTTTATTTGTCCGAGGCAATCCAAAGGTCAAACCATCACATACGAGGAAACAAGACAGGGCTGGCGGCCAAATCCCAGCAAGAAGGAAAATGAACAATAAACCAGAATATATATAATAAGATCAGAAACTAGGTGAGTGAAGGGCTAGTGGAAATGAAGGGCATAAAAGCGTCAGGGCAAGTGGGTCACAGCATAGGTGAAGAGGAGTGAGAGGCCACCACAAGTTACCTTGTGGCTTGAATTGGAACATGGCCTTGAGATTAAAGAGAAAACTAAATATAATTTGTAACTTGCTAATGTTCTGCAAGTTTTAAATTTTACACGCCTTCAAAGTGTCTAATAGAATTGCTTCTGTTCTACTGTTTTCTTATCCCCAAATTAGACTTTGAGATGCATGCCAGCCCTATTACACTTTGTCCAAGCACGCTGGCTATTATGCATATGAACACACGTTGATTGTTCCTTAGGTTTCGGGATGTTAGTGGTAGGCTGAGGGATGGATGTGAGAACGGCAATATGTCAGTGTTGAAGTAGCTGATCTGTCATAACTTAAAAACAGCAATGCACTGTACTTTCTGGTCAGTACTGAAAACACAGTTTTCATTGCTGTAGTTACTATCATTGTTGCTGAGGTGTTGTTTCTGAATCCTAGGGTTTGCTGATACACATCTGATAGATGTCTACATGGGAGCCACTAAGAAATCTCCTTCTCTCTGCCTTCCAGTTGAGATCCTCACAAATGGTGCAAGACCTCATCCATTCACTCTGTCACCTCCTCTCCAACCCACACCGTGCGCTTCTCTCTTTCCTCCATACCCCTTCTCTCCTGTTCCAGGCTTCTCAGTCCTGTGCACATTCTGAAGGGGAAAATGTAGAAATGACCCCTCCTGTGTGCAGAGACGCCATTTTGATGTACTGTACCTCATAAAAGAAGGGACTCTCAAATAAATCTTCCCAATTTTAAGGCAGCTCTCATAAAGAACTGCAGTGAGCATTGTATATTTGTCTCGATTCGGTTAATATATGTTTTTATATAGAGAAGGTTTCTAATTTATTATTCAGAGATAGAAAGGTCACCTCCAATAATCAATAAAAGAGCTATGAACAGGGTAATATAAAATACAGAGATAGCGAGTTAGAGTGAAATGGGAGGCAAGTGCTTGTGTATGCACATTATTTGTCATCTAAGGGAGAGAAAATAAATGTGCTGCAGCTTCATAAATCAAGAAATAGAGATAAAAGAAGTGAAGTCAGAAGACAAATCCCATGAAAGAACTAAAACCAGAAACCACTGAGTGGCTACCTCAGGGGAAAGGAGCTGGGGACGGGAAGGAGGGAGACATTTCTACTTTTAACTTGAAGGCACTCTGGATTCTGACTTTTTAATTTACCATCTCAACATATCACTTATAATCAAGAGTTTAAATACACATGCTTATATCATACACTTGGACATAATGACATAAAGGTAGGAAATATTTATAACAGAAATTAAACATTAGAAAATCTTGAATACAAATGGCTCAAAGGTGGATACATTCATAATTTCCTTGGTTAAGAGGCCATCAACACCGAAGTTGCAATACTTTTTGGAAATGATAGGTGACTGGTTTCAGTGACAAGCCAAGACGTGTACTGACTGGTTATGCTACAGTGTAACTAGTCACCTATTAATGAAATTTGGGATGTTTTTAGTATTTTTTTATTTTGCTTTTACAAATGTTTACCCTATAATAAGCATTTATTTACCCTATTACAAAAATTGATTTATCCATGATGGTATTATATAGCGCTCTTGTCATTCCTTTTTAGAGATTACTGTTTCTGGCTGGGATGATTTCCATTCTGCTTGGAAGATTTCTTTTTAATACCCCTTATGATAGAGGCCAGACTGAAAAAACTTGTTTTTCACAAAGAACTAAGCAGGCACTCAGAAAGGACATAGTGGGAATAATTAGTGCTTGGTCAAACACTGTTCTGGTCCCACCTAACACATCTTCAAAATAAAATCTAAAGGTACAAACTTATTCCAATTAGCTCAACTGCATATCAGGACACAGCTCAAGGATACCTAGAGGAATACAAAAATGTCCAGCACCCAAGAATTTAAAATTGACAACGCTTTGTGATTCCCTTTTACATATTGATTTTGGCCTATAATATCTACAGATGACCCTATGTATTCAATATATTCATACATTTAACACTGATTTAAGATATCTTATATGATTTTGCATATATAGGAGGTGATACTAGAGGTGCATCATATTTTTTGTTAATGATTATTGTATGTATATCCTGTTTGTTGTTACATGTTCTTATGTAGTAAATCTAGTTTTGATTTTTAATAGTGGAATATTTTAATTTGATCATAAAAATTTACACTTTTTTCTTATGTTCTATGCAAAATTTACAGGTAATATATGTTTGTGAGAAATAAGATGTTAATTAGTGTGGGAATTTTTGCATCAATAATTTTGCTTTAAAATTGCCTTGGCTTCACAAACTTCTGTTTTGATGTCAAATGCCTACAACAGGATCTAGATTGTAAAAATTTATAAATGTTAAAAAATTAAGTAATTTCTTCTTGTATGAATTATTTTTGGCAATGTATATGTTTGAGAGGTAGCTTGGTTGCACTGATGACGTCATCCATTCCGTTATTGTAAGTCAATGTTTGACTTATGGTGAAATGAAAGTGTACCATGTGGGAGTGTCAGGGCTTGTCTGTCTGCCTCACTTTGTTCACAGTTTCAAATTTCAATTACTGATTGTGTGGTAGAGCTGTTGTTCAAAACCTGCAGTGGTGAGGAATGCAAAGACAGGGACTGATGGCCAAGAGGAAGATGTGTGGTGGCCTTCAGTAAGGGACAGACTGGAGAGCCGACACAGAGACAGGAAGAGAATCTGTACAGAGGAGAAAAAGGATTCTTTTTTTTTGCATATTAATGTTGCCAAAAGACTTTGTAGGACAAATGCTTTTCTTGGAATACACATGAAAGAGTGAGGACTAAGAGAATCTTAAAGCTGGAAGAAGAAGTCTGCCAGAGGCAAGTCTTTTTAACAGATGAATATACTTTGCTAAGAAACAGTGAGAAAACTGGTACTCAAAATCTAGAAATTTAGTATCAGACACCTCCCATATAGCCTATCTACACAGAAATCATTATGCTGTATTTAGAAACCGTGACTCTGATAACAGTACTTCTTTAAGTAAATTTGCTTGTCTTGCAAGCAAGATTGGCCAGACAGATAGCATTAGCATGCATAATTCTCTGTATTTTAAGATGCAGAATGTTAGTGTGATCATACACACACACACACACACACACACCCCGTTAATCTACTCAACTACATAGCTAAAAGAAAAACATTGAAACTTCATAACCTCTATTCCGCTTTTGAATATGAGACTATAACTTACTTTTTATTTGAGTCAATTATCTCTCTATTGCACTTACCGATGTAGTCTAGTTCTTTGGAGTGAAACAAGATAAGCCTTGTCCATTTTAATTCTTGGAGATAGCTGTGAGTCCTAGGTCTCCTTTAAGTCTCCATAGCGTGACACAGTCCCTGTCCCCTGACCTTCCTGATTATCTCTCTAGACTGGAGAACTGATTGCCAAGGTCTAGTTCAAGAATAGAGATAAAAAGAAACATAAGATGAGCTTGCTATCATTAGAACACTTAAAAAATACTGAGATTGTTTCTGTGCCTGTCATGTATCCTTACACCCAACAGATATGACTGGTTACCAGCCACAAAAGGGGTTTATAGTAAGAGGTAAAATCAACTTAAGATGACTAATGAACCCTAGATGTCAGTGAAGAAGTCTGGTTGTTGCATACATTGTCTAGGCGTATGTAGCCACTTGAAAAAGACAGATGCCAATTAATTCAAAAGCAATTTTATTGACTTATGTATTCTCGTAAAGTTTCCCTGGAGATCACTGGACTGAAAAAGTTTTCTGTGGTTGAATAAACACTGCATGCTATATTGTCACTTAGAGATAGAATGACTTTTATAGAAAGTATTATGATGAATTCCATAACAAAAACTTTTCTAACATGACTCCAATCAACTTTTATTTTTGTTTTTTTGGCTATGGGAAATTTTTCTCATAGTGTTCATTAACTTCCTATGAAACATATTATGGAAAGCACTGACTTTACACCTGGAAACTCAAAACTGTCTGGAGTTGTAACTCTGAAGAGTTCAATGTGAATAGAAGCATTTCTATTGAAGAGAGTTCTCATTGGAAGTCTGAGTAATACCTGAACTCGACTGCAGTGTCTACTGAAGATTTATTGCAGATCTCTGTGAAGGAGGGGCAGAATGAGGCCTAAGAACAGGAAACCAATGAAGTGTATTGGTGTGTGACTTTGAAAAAATGTCACAGAGGAGCTGGAATTCAAGAATGTCATAAAACTGAGAGAAATCTTGAGAAAATTATCTCTGTTTTATTGTTTAGTTTGGTTCATTAGGGAAAAATTATTAAATAATCACCTAACACGAGCATGTTCTCATAAAGTCAGAGTATTTACAGATTGCTAGCAGATGCCATCAATGGAGAAAAGAATATCACGGCAGAGCTTAGAATTTAACACCAAAGACAATAATATAGCTACAGAATAACCAGATAATAGTGCTAGACATGATGTAATCAGTTGTTGTATGGCTCAGGCTAGAAATACTCCGAGACAGAGAGAAGGAAGTTGTGCCAGTGAATGAAGTGAGGTGAAGGTTTTCTTTTTAAAAGGACTCTTAGAAGGGGGAGCCTTAATTTATCTTTGTGACTACGGTTGCAAGAGAACGATCGTTTCAGAGTTCTTTACATTTAAGAAATTATTGATTGCTGTGGTTTATGCAGATTTCTCTTGGACAGTCCTGAGTGGGAATGGAGAAAGAGCAACTTCTCATTCATTAATAACATTATTACTAGAAGACAATTTCCATGGTGTTGCCATTGCAGATCTTCTTGTAAGAACGTAAGAGGGTGGCCATTATAGTTCTTCTTATTGACAGAAAATCTTATGTAACATCCAGGTAAACAACATGTAGTTCCTCACCTCAGTGATAGCATTTGAAGGGCAAGATGACTTCAGGAGGCAGCTGGGAAAACTTAGAAGACTTATGATAAAAAATAAAAGGCCACATGCAATAATGTCAATTCATTGCAAACACCAGAAGGAACAGAGTTAGTAGGAAATGCGTATTTAATTAATAGAAGAAAATAGAACAAACAAACAGACAAACGACTAAAGACTCCAACAGGAAGCAGATCTATAGATGAGGGAATGGCTGTGATGAGCATCTGGAAACCACACTACAAGGACAAGTCACAAGACAGAAATAGCCACCGGGGATAAACAACAGCAGATAAGAAGGAATCGAAACACTGGAGTGGACATAATGGAACTAGCCACTTAAAACACTTTAAAAATTACACACTTCCTCCTTTCTCAAGAGGGTTATGTAATTTCAAAATGCTAAAGTAGACCTTTAAAAACCACGGGCATCACCCTCCTTGTTATTTTTAAACACCTTTTTCATTCATTAAGCACAATTAAGCTATCAAGTCCTCCGTATTCACATGCAGAGCACACTCCCCACAGCCAGAAGCGTACAGTCTATTAGAAACATCCTGAACAATTCTGAACTTGCACAAAATATAATTGGCCAATTTGAAGACATTGTTTTGCACAGTGTGATGTGTCTCATACATTTTTCATATAAAGGCAGTATGTTTTATGAGACATGCAATAAGCATATGGAAATACATGCATTCTCGGGAGGCTGGGAGAAGCAGCCAGCCAGGGGGTTGGGAGGCCAGGAACTGAGCGCAGCAGTGTGATGCGATTTGTGAGCTCTGAAACTTGACAAGCTTGGAAAAAACTATGCTAGGCAGGCTTTCCAAGACACTTACCATTCTAATTATATCTGGGTGCGCTCCATTTTTTTTCCTTGCACTGATTTCTTTACTGGTTTTAATTAAGTGCTTTTAGTGTCTGATAGGAAGGTGGAAATACATGGAGAGTGAGAATTTGTTACCAGACAAGTTAAGCCTTGCCCTCGTTAATCTTGTGCCCTACTCAACCTGTGCCTTTCTACTCTGTTATTACCTGTATTTCTGTAATTGGTGTCTTTTTACTCTCGACTTCTGCTAATTCTACAAATCATGGTTCCACTTACGTGTTGCCAGGTTCAATCAATATCATCTTTTAAGTAGTCTTAGGGTAAATGTTTAATAATCTTTTGTTGGTTGACAATGTAGTAGCACTAAAATACAGATGCAGTTGAGGGATCTCAGAAAAGCAGGTGTGGGACAATAGCCTCCAGTGAGGGTGAGCTTGTAGTTGTGTAGACAGATTGGATCAAGATACAGAAAGAGCACATGGTGTTACCTCTGCATGTGCTGAGTCAGAGTTTGCTGACCACGGTGTTTGGGACAAGGCCTGACTGCGGTAATGTCAGGGTAATTTATGAAAATTTAAAGGCGAACCTATAGACATAACATTTAATCTGTATAATACAGTTTTACTTAAAAAGAAGGAAAAAGGCCCTTTCTATACTTTCAGTCTGGAATGTTTCCCAAATGTCTGTGTGGTAAAGACTTAGTCCTCAGCTTGATGCTACTGGAAAGTGGTGGAACTGTTAAGAGTTGGGATCTCGTGAGAGGTCTTTGGTCATTGGGAATGCACCCTTGAAGATGACTGTGGGGTCCTGGTCTCTTCTTTCTCTTTTTGTTTGTCACCTATGGAATGAATGGCTTTTCTCCACTATGCAGTCACTGCCATGTTATGCTGCCTCCCCATAGGCCCAGAAGGAATTGGCCAAATGATCATGACCAAAACCTACGAGAACCTAAGCCAAAATAGAGCTTCTTTTTTTTATAAGGTTATCATCTTAGGTATTTTGTTACAGTAATAGAAAGTTGGTTAGCAAAGTTCATTTTATTCGTTATGTTTTTTATTTAATACTTTAATATAAATAGCAGAGGTGAGGAATATGCTGCCTATGGGCTGTATCACTTGTTGTGGCCTTGTCTTTATTAAATGTTTTTCCAAATATTGCAGGCTAATTTTTAAGGTGATAATTTTGTTTGGTCCATGAGTGATGTCATAAATGCCCAGATAGCCCTGGGCAGACAATCCCCTGCCCTGATATATAGGTCGCCTTGTGTATGTAAAGCACAGTTAGTGCATGTAGAAATGGATGGAATGCAAATTCCAAAGAAGGTGACATTCTAAGAACAGAAGAAATAAACTCTATATCCACGGCATCCATTTTTTTTTTTTTTGTAAATTAAACATTTATTAACTGGCTATGATGTGTCAGGAACTATGTGAGGAGATGATGCCATAAAGATGAAGGGTGCATAAACTTTATCCTCAAAGGATTTGATATCTAGGGCAGGGTGCTGAGATGCGAATAAATAACTGTAGCAACAGAATGACTGTTCTTACATAGTCATAAGCAGGAAGTTCTTTGAACTCTGAGACGGAAGTGCTGAACTTTACACGGAGGTGGCTGTGGCTTCGCAGAGGACTGTTTCAGTGTTGCTTGAGTCTCTAGTTTGACTTATGTCCTACTTTCTTGTGTTAGATTAAATAGGCAGATGCATAATCTCCCTTCTTTTTGCCTAAGCAAGTTTGAGTTGAGTTTCTGACACTTACAGTCAAAAACATCTTGGGTAATTCAGAGTCAGACAAAATTTTGTGTACTTTATAGCCAAAGAATCTAGAGGGATAATACAGAACCGTAGTTGGATACTTCCTTTCTTTTTTAATCAGAAGCATCGCTTCATTTACATTTAAATTTTCTTCTTATGAATTTATGGCTGTCTTCTTTATCTATGTATCTGAATTTATTTCTACCGGCTCATTTTGTGCTTTCAATT
>PVKB01002938.1:42088-130792 GCA_004027205.1 Ctenodactylus gundi
TTTTTTTTTTTTTTTTTTTGAGATAGGGCCTCTGTTTGCAGCCCAGGCTGGTCCTGAACTCACTATGGAGCCCAGGCTGCCCATGGACTCACAGCAATTCTCCTGTCTCAGCCTCCCCAAGTTCTGGGTTTATAGGCATGTGCCACCATGCCCTGCTTATGTGGTGCTGGGGAATCAAATTCAGGTACTTAGTACTTGCTAGGCAAACACTTTAACTGTTGACCTATTCCTTCATCTCTACTGTAACTTTTTTTTAACTCTAAGGTTTCAGTAAGAATTAATTAGTGGCCATATCCTTCTTCTGACCCATATAGATATGGTATTTGTGACCCTCTTCCATATGCAGAATCATTATTCGGCACTGCTTTACCTTCTCCAATGAGCCATCATTGGTATGATTATATTTGAAGTTTACACTTATACTGTGGCTTAGATTTAGAATGTCCCCCAAAAGTCTTGTGCATTTGGGTGTGGTGGATTATTTATAGAACCATGTGCTGTTAGGAGATGGGGGCCTGGTCTGGAGGGGTGGATTATGGGTGTGTAGTGGATTACAGATGTGTGGATTGGATTGCAGGAGTGTGGTAGATTACAGGTTACAGGCTTGTGGTGAATGAGGGGCTTAAACCTCAGAGGGGCGAAACCCGGAAGGGACAGATCACTGGGACAGGATTTGGAAGGATATGTGCTACTTCTCCCCTTCCTTCTGGGGGCTTGGCTTCCTGCTTGCAATGCTGTGAGGAGCTGCTCCACCTCCATCTCTGTCATATGCTTCTTCTGTTGCCAGCCACCCACGAATGAACTGTGACCTTCAGAAAGTGTGAACTAAAGTAAACTTTTCCTCCCCTAACTTGTGTATGTTGGGTATTCTGCCACAGCAATGAGAAAAGTAACTAAGACAACCTGTGTATATATACAACATGTTTGTACATTTTATTGCTTCGTTATTTGACTTACTATTTTTCTCTTGGCCTTATTTTTCTTTTTGAGACATATGTATTCCTTAGCAGCTATCTGGTGTAGTAAAGTCTCTTAAGTCTTTGCCTGGGAAGATTTTTACTTTGCATTTTGGAGGATAGTTCAATTTGTGTATGGTTCAGGAATGATGGATATGCCAGTTATTATCTCTGTGTCGCATCTAGAGTCATCCTCTACCTTCTTCAACCTACTCACTGTCCAAGAAGCTCATCCAGATGGACTGAATCAACAATCTGTTTGGTTTCTAAGTGGGCAAAGCAACCAGGGGCTGGCAGGAACAGGTCAGGGTAGGCAAGTGAAGGTGAGATATTGATTTTCTCCACAGCTCTCTGATGGATTCTTGAGGTTGGCTTTCTCTCTTGAGAAAGGCCAACGTTTCACCACTGGATGGCCATTGTCATCCTCCGTCTTAAAGTTCAGTCATTGCTCCTGCCTCTTGGATCCTTAGATTTTGGAGTTGGAGCCTCTCCAGCTGTCATTAACCCTGGAGCAGACTGCAGCTTGCTGTTTTGTCTCAATCTTTCCCTTACTTTGGTAGCTAAGTCCCTTTATTGAACTTGTTTCAATGACCAAGATTAAATGTACCAACTCCTCTCTTCTGTTACAATCATTATTTTTCTTTTTGTACTTTAAAAACCTTTTTCCAAGGAGTTAGAAAGGGAAAGAGGGCGAAGCTTCTGCTAGTCAGAAGGGGGACCTGAAAATGTGGGTAGGCCTGCAGAAACTTTTTAATTTGATATATCCCATTTGCTGATTAATGGTGTTGCCTCTTGTGCTTTGTATGTTTTATTGACAAAGTCTTTGCCTGCACCTACGACTTCAAGGGGTTTTCCGATCTTTTCTTCCAACAGATTTAGTGTTTCCATTTTAATGTCTAGGTCTTTGACCCATTTTCATTTGATTTTGGTGCATAGCGAAAGACGTGGGTCTAGTTTCTTTCTTCTACACGTGGCTAGCCAGTTTTCCCAGCACCACTTATGAAAGAGGCCATCTTTACTCCAGCTTATATGTTGGCTCCTTTGTCAAGTTCAGATAGTTGAAGGAACTTGGGGTTGTCTTTGCATCCTCAATTCTGTTCCATTGATCCACTGGCTGTTTTTTTGTGTCAATACCATGTGATTTGTAATATAATTGGATACCTGGTATTGTGATGCCGCCTGCTTTTGTTTTGTTGCTTAGGATTTTTTGGCTATTCTGGATCTCTTCTGATTCCTTATACATTTTAGGATCATTTTGTTCTAGTTCTCTGAAAAATGCCATTGATATTTTGATTGGGATTGCATTGAATCTGTATATCACTTTTGGTCCTAAGGCCATTTTGACAGTTAGTTTTGCCTATTCAAGAGCAAGAGGTGTCTTTCCATTTTCTAATATACTCTTTAATTTCTTTTTTCAGGGTACTATAGTTTTCAATATAGAGGTCCTTCACTTGCTTGGTTAGGTTGATTCCTTTTTTGAGACAGGATCTTGCTCTATAGCCCAGGCTGATCCTGAACTCACTATGAAGCCCAGGGTGGGCTTCAACTCACAGCAACCCTCCTGTCTCAGCCTCCCGAGTGCTGAGATTACAGGCATGTGCCAGCATGTCCAGTTTATGTGGTGCTAGGGGATCAACTCAGGTACTTAGCACTTTAACCACTAAGCCATTCCTCCAGCCCCTGGGATTGTTTTTCTAATCTTTATGTTTTCATTGTTGCTGCAGAGGAATGCTATTGATTTTTGTCTATTGATTTTTTATACTGCAACATGGCTGAATTTATTTTTTAGGTTCAAGCATCTTCTGGTGGAGTTTCTGGGGTCCCCTAGGTAAAGGATCATGTCACTCACAAATAAGGATAATTTGACTTCTACCTGCCCTGTGCATGTTCCCTTTATGCCATCTCTTGCCTGATTGCTCCGCACTACGTTGAACAGGAGCAGTGGGACTGGGCCTCTTTATCTTCTTCCTAATTTGAGGGGAAATGCTTTCAGTTTTTCCCCATTTAGGATGATATTGGGAGTAAGATTGTTATAAATTTCTTTTATCAGCTCGAGGTAAGATCCTTCTACACCTATTTTCATCAGAGTTTTCATGAAGAAGGGATGTTGTATTTTGTCAAAGGCTTTTTCTTCATCTAACTTACCCAGAAACTGAGTCTGTTCTCTATACATTTAATTAAAATGACTTTAAAATGTATCTGTACCTTAAATGTAAATAATAAATCATAGAAATGACAAGAAACATTTTCCCATTATCTTCTGGCTTCTATTATTGGGAAGAAACATGTTGGTACTCAGTAACTATTGTTTCTTTTGTAGGCTATCAATCTTTTCTCTTTAGTTACTGTTTGGATTTGGATTTTTTGTATGTGTCTCTAGTGTTTAGGAGCCTCACCATCATGTATGTAAAGACTGATGTTTTATTTACACTGCTTGATCTAGTTCTTAAACTTGAGAATTCATATCTTTTGAATCTCAATCTTTTTTGTTTGTTTGTTTTTACCCAAGATCTTGATTGTAGTCCAGGCTGGTGCTGAACTCTCTATGTATCCCAGGGTGGCCTTGAACTCTTGACGATCCTCCTGCCTCAGTCCCCTGGGTAATGGGATCATAGGCATATACCATCATGGCGACATCATGCCTGGCTTCTGAAGTTCTAGGATCTTGAACTTGCCAACTCTCTAACCATCGTGCTTATGCCTGAAGGCTCTTGAATCTCAACCTTAAATTTCAGAATTCATGTCTTTTTTGCATTCCTAAAACTTTTATAGTTATTATTCTCTTAAGGATCATGTCTTTTTCATTATGCTTATTCTCTTGCTTGTAATTTCTATCAGACATGTGCAGGACTCTCTTCATTTTATTCTGCACATACATTTTATTTTAACCTGTTTTTTTCTTTCTCTCCTCAGTTCCCTGCTTTTTTATCCATTTTTCTCAGAGCCATATTTTAATTCACTAATTATTTCTTCAGCCATGGCTAGCACACTCTTTTTCCAGCTCACTGACTTTTTAAGTGTAATGACCAAATATTTCATCTTGATGTCATAATTGCTCTTTCATGTTGCCCACTATCTTCAGATATATTTATAATTATTTATTATATTTATTTCACATATACATGTATTTCTTCTCATACATTTCTTCTTATTACCTCCTTAATAGTTTAAAAGAGATAGCTTCATATAGAGTCACTTCCAGATTGGATGATGCCATCGTCTTTGTTGTGCTAATTCTCTGTCATGTCAGCTGATGTTCTCAGCAAGCCACTACCTCTGTGAACTGATTTTCGGCAGACAATGTTTACTTTGGGGTAGGTCCCACAAGCACTGCACTTCTCATTGGCATTCCACACACCTGAAAAGATTGTGATATCATCCACAGACAATAAAAACAAAGTAAGTTAAGACTTTAAAATGGAACTGGGCCTAGTGGTGCAGGCCTGTAATCATAACACTCTGTGAAACTGAGGTAGGAGGATTACAAGCTCAAGACAAGCCTAGGCAGCCGAACAATTTTGTGAGACCCTGTCTGAACATTCAAAACTAAAAAGTGGTCAGGAGAAGTAGCTCGGTGTATTAGAGCCTGAACATCACCGGAGAGAGAAAAAGAAAGAGAAAGAGAGATATAAAAATGGAGGATGACCAATGATACTGGTATATCAGTAAGGAAAAGAAGTGGGAACCATGATAATTTTCATGAGAGGCGGTGAGAAGAACTTAAAAGACAAATGGGAAGTAGCAACGATACTCCACAAATCATCCCCCAAACGATGGAGACATATGGGATCAAAAGGTTGCCACAGACAAAGGATACTGCAAGGCCCAGAGACCTCATGAAGGGAATGGCAGCTGGTTCTGGTCCCCCCATCCCTAGTCACAAGCATGTTTCATCAGAAACTCCTTGTTCATTATGAGCAGGAATGCTCAGTTTTCTTCATGCACCTCAGAAGCAGTTGTAAATGAGGTGCTCTCAATGCCTTCAGGCCATCGTGGAGATCCAGCCAAAACCAACAGGCAAAGGGCCCTGTCGGAAGCAGCGCAAATCAACAACTCCCCCCCACCCCCAACAGAACAGCCTTTTCAGAGCTTTGTCCACCAAGGGCCCATGACAGCTTGTCTAGCACCTAGCCAAAAAGGATGAAGAGCCCACATCTCACAAAACAAGACTGCCTTACATTAGAAATGATGACTTTGTAATTGGGTCATTTAAATCATGTTTACTGATGTTAGGCCTCAGTTGTTGGTGGAGAAACACTCCTGGGCAGTTAGCTTTGCCCAAGCCGGCCTCCCATGTGCTTGGTGTATTTGGAAATCTGTGTGAACTTGCAACACAATCCCAGCTCTCCTTCCTTTTTTTTTTTTTTTTTTGATTCCTAAGTGAACACTAAGACCTAGTTTATCAACTGTTCACTAGTGGGGACGTTGCCATTCCTCTACTCAGCAGAAGACAATTTCCTCTGTGTTGCAACTCTCTATCTGGCGAGAAGATAGGAGGCTTGGCATGACCAGAGCTGGCTACTAAAAGCAGGCACAGTGAAACCCCACAATGGTTTGCCTCTTTTTCAGCTTGGCACATCATGTTAGAAGCTGGAATAGAGAAGCGTTTGTCATAAATTGCTGTTAGGAGGAGGGTGATGACGCTCCTGGAAAAGTCCTATGTTCCTCCCCTCCACCCCTTCGTGGCACAGTCATGAGCCTCACTTTGCTTTTTCACATTTTAAATTCAGCCTGTACCGAACTTCCCACAGAAATAGATCTGTGCTGACACTCCCACTCTCAAGCTGATGGTGTGGTAGCCACAGGTTTTGACATCTCTTGAACCAACCCAGAGATCAGAAGTTGAAACAGAATCAAATAGGTAGCTACATCAATCAACTGACTTCTGAGTTGGGATTATTTGTTATTTCCTTGTCTGACATCCCTGTAAATCTTTAACATCAACGCTATACTTGTCACATAGTCATTGTCTGCATGCATAAGGTCTTTGCTCAAAAAGGTTGCTGTTTTATGGCATAGGCATATTTATTTTTTAACCTAAGTGAAACAGGAAAGTAGAGATAGTCCTTCCTTGCTGCTGTGAATGTTTGGACTGTGGAAGTCAGTGTGCTGTTGGGTCACAGCCAGACATCAAGGGGGAGGCCAGATTTGTGGCGGCCTTGTGGGGGACTTAGAGGCTCTGGTAGGAGGATGGAGTGAAGCATCGAAGGTGGAGGCCTGGAAGGGCAGCCCCATGGCTTACAGACACATGGTCAGGGTGCTTTATTTTGGGGCCTGAAACAGATGGGCCAGCCAGTCTATATATCCTCAGAAGAACATAGGTTGAGACAAAGAAGATGGCTCCAGATCACTGCCCCTAGAGACTGATAATGTTAGCTATTGGTGGCATTTCTCGAGCGATTGTCAGGAATCTGGCCCTGGGCTAGCAGCCTTCTGTACCATGGTCGCAGCTTTTACTAGGATGCATTTCTTCTTCTTACTCTTTGGCGTCTCTTTGGACTGTAATTTACTTGAAGGAAGGCCTTATGGTCTGATTGCCATTGGCAGGGAAGTAGCAGAGAGCCTGATGCACCAGAAGCACTTGGTAAATACGTGCTGGCTGAGCGAGTGAATGATACACTTTGATACACTTTATTGTTGTTGATACAACAACTCTGTGAGGTGTTGCTATTTTCATGTTTGTATAAGTGAAACCAAATCTCTAAGAGACTTGCCCAACATCTCACATAGGCTCGTGTGGCAATGCTAAGCTTTGGATGCTTTGGACATTAAGCCACACTACTCAGGGGACCAATTCAGAGCTTAGGATTGATAAGGCTAAGGACATCTCAGATTGCAGATGTGGAGTTTAGTGTGGGGAGCTTGTCAGGAAGGACTATCATATTGAGGTGAGATGGATGGAAGAAAGGCAAACAGTGGGAAGGCTGATCTGGTATAGAATCTCTTAATTCTTGATGTCATTGTAGCTCCGTTCCCTCTATCCTCCTTGTCCTATTTGTCCCTGCTTGCTCAACAGTGGCAAGAGTGCCAGATGAAATCCAGATACCCCAGCTGAATTTAAACTTGAAATAAATAATACATAATTTTTGACTTACAGGTTTGTCCAATGTAACGTCGGGGCAGTGGCCCCTTGTTACCCTCCCACAGGGAAAGTCTAATCAGCCCCAGTACAGCTTCTTTCTCACAGTCATACTTCAAGAGAGATCACATGGGCTATTTTGTCACTATTCGGCATGCAAACCTGTCACAGAATATGTACTTAGTAATACTTCATTAATGAGTAAGTTTGACAAATGTCACCTCAAAAGTGAGCAATCTACTACATCAGATACCCGCGCGAATCAGCTGATAAAAGGACAAGTTTACTTTGGCCCTCAGTGACCCATGACTCCACAGTTGCCTCTGTTGCCTCCGTTGTTGTGGTGGAGATGCTGAGGGCAGTGGTGGTAGCTGTGGAGGAATGAAGCTACTCATTTTATCACTGTGAGGTGAAGAAAGAAGAGGAGAGGCAGCGGCTGAAGTCCCATCATTCCCTTCAAGGACACGCCCCCCCCAAGACTGCCCGCTGCACCCCCCTCGTAAAGGTTCTACACCTCCCAGTGGTGCCATGGACCGGGGACCAAGCTTTATTAAATGGCCCTTACTCAAATCATGCCTCTACCCATGACCAGCTTGGCATGTTCTTGCTGCTAATGAGCTACAACGAGAAGAACAAGGTCAATCAGGGCCACAAGGCAAAAATATAGTAGTTTTATTTTTTTATGATAGAGCTCTTTCAATGGCTTCCTTGATTAGTGTACATCTGTACAGCAAGCAATCTGGAACATTTTGGTCTGCCTGAGACAAATGGCTTGACCTATCTGATAAAAACATGTTTTGTTTTGTTTCTGTTTTGTTTTGTTTTTTGTTTTTTTTCCAAGATGCCAACCTTAGACTGCTGGTCGATTAGTGGCCAACAAACTGTAGGTACATTCTTGTTAGGGTAGTAATATAATTTGTTACCTAAACTGAGAAGCCTTGGTGCATAAGAGGTGATCTTACTGATAATATCACTATGGCAACCAATTAGATTGGAACTAATCTGAGCAAACTTTATACGTGTGTGTGTGTGTGTGTGTGTGTGTGTGTGTGTGTGTGTGTGTGATAATTTTGTGAATAAGAGTTGCCTTTCAGAATCCCCTGTGAGCTGTGAGCTCTAAAAGTAAGCTCTTTTTCCCAGGAGTGTTAATCAGGACAGATTCTATGAGACGTTTCTCACAAATCTGACTCATACAATACCAGTAGGCTGAGCATGTCTCTGTCCCATCTCTTGAGATTCTATACCATTTATCTTTGTATTCTTAGCACCTAGCAAAGTGTCCTATGCTTGGGTTACTTGTGGCAATCTTAATAGACTATGTTATGTTGCCATAGCAAACTACTTTGAACTTTTGGCAATTTATGGGCAATGAGGCTACCTTCATGCTCATATCTACATCCACTGTTGGGTCTTGGGTTCTGTAGCTTATCCTAATTGGGCTGAGATTCAGGCTGACAATGCGATCTGTACATGGAGTGCTGCAAATCTCACGGCAGAGGGGAAGAAGGGACGCTGTGAGCCATTGGCTGGCTCTTAAAGCTCCTCTCAGAGGAGAGAGTTACTTCCACTTGCGTTTCATTGCCAAAGCAAATCACACAGCCAAGTGTGCCTCCTGCAAGGAAAGGAAATCGTGTTCTCCCACAGGGAAGAAGGAAAAATGTTTTTGAACAAGAGTACTAAATCGACTACAGTACCCAGCAAATGTGAGAGGGATTACATTTAGAATTATTATCTAACACACCCCAGTCTTGTCTGCCATCGAGGTGGGTTGGGTAAGAAGAGAGAGGCAAGGGGTGGAGGGAAAGTGCGTCCTCTTGTGCACGGTATGTGAGGTGCCCACAATATGTGCTTGCCTCTGTTTTCTGTTGGGCAGATTTACAGCTGAGAGAGACGAGAAGGTCCTTATCTTTAAGGATTTAGCTTTGCCTTTCATGGGTTAAACCTGAAAACAGAGCTTACGTATCCTGATGGGACAGTAAGCAGTAGCTCTGGTTTTAATCCATAATTAGCTCCGAGACTATGAAATGAATGCATGCAAATCGTTGTCATCTGTCGGGTTCCGGGCACCGTACTGGGGACCATCAGCTTACAACAATGTCAGGCATCTTGCCTTCAAGCAGTTTTCACCTAAGTAGAGGAAAAAGACTTGGCACGTACCTCTAGGTGAGGAGGAACAGACCTGTGCTCACTGCCTGAATCCTGGCTGTAGGGTGCCCTCTGGACTCTGATTTTAAGCCCAGACCAGACTCCCAACAGAGGGTGGTGCCACTGGTGATCGCAGTGACTCCCGCCTTTTCCAGGAAGTCTTTTTGAACCCTGGCAGGGGAGATTTGAGTTCCCTCCAGACTATCTGACACACTCACACTTTAACCCATGCTGCTGTATGTTTTGAACATAATTGTTAGCATATTTGATTAAACTATGTGTCTAATATTTGGATCTTTCATGGCCCTTGTGATGGAATAGCTTGACGTACAAGTGCACTTGGCCTGTGTCCACGGGTTCTGTATCCATAGATTCAATCAAGTCATGCTTTACTCAGCATGCACAGACTGTTTTCTCCTGTTTTTATACCCTAAGCAACATTGATAATAAGTATTTGCATATGGTTTTTACATTGTATTGGGCATTATAAGAAATCCATAAGCTATTTAAAGTATATAGGAGAAGGTGGGTAGATGCCATTTTATATAAAGGACTCCAGCATCTGCAAAGTTTAGAATCAGGAGGGGTTCACAGAGCCAATTTCTGTAGCTACCGAGGGATGTCTGTATACAAGCATAGGTGGAGTTTTGTTATGTTAGAATGACAAGGAAACCCAGACACAGTACAGGGAAGACCATTGCTATCGGAGCTCCTCAGGCAACGTGAACAGGAGGATTCTAAGATCCAACTTGGCAGATCACAAGTATTCTCAGGCTGTCTCACAAATCACCGCATCCTGAGATCTTAGGTGAGACCATTTCTATCACTCACATCCTACTTTATGGTTTGGGAAATTTGAATATTTTATAAGGTTCCTGGGTGCTTTTAAAGTCATCAGGATTCAAGTATAAGTCTAAGCACAGTTCTCAACTGGTTTCAGAGCTTGGATTCATTAATATTCTGATTCTATGCAGACATCTCAAACTTTTATTTTGCCCATAGAAAATTGAAGTTTAGAGAGATATTAAGCCATTTGCATATTTGGCTGATTAAAATGCCCTGAAAAATTTAAAGGTTGATTCTATATATGAACTGCATTCCAGTAGGCACAGTTAATAACAGGTTTTTTTTTTGTGACATTCTTTGTTTGTGAAGTCATCTCTTTTTAGATTTTTCATTTCATAAGTGTCATGTTAAATAAGGCAACTCTGTTGAGTGTGTTCTGCCTGTTTCACAATAGTATTGGTTCTTTAAAAGTCAGATTTATGAGTCACATTGAGTTTTTCACACAAACAAATGCTGAACCTGGCAAATGCAATAGCAGGGGCAAACACAGGGACAGGAAAGAGTTTTTCTTCTTTACAAGACTGGAGAGACCCAGGAAGAGTTTCTCCAGGAATTGTGGCAGAATTGAATGCCAAGCATCACCTAGTTAGTCTCAGTGACAAGAAAGACTCACATCAGGCTATTTTGACAAAATTGGGTTATTACCTTTTATAAAGGACTTAAATCAGTTTAACGACCTTAGAAAATACTGCTAATGTGGAATTTATCTACTTACTAGTTAAAACTAAGCTGCATTATCAACTCAACTTGGCTATTTTCGTGCATATCCTCACACCTCTGAGTTTCTCCTCAAAAGAGGGTCTAAGTGGTGATAGTTCCTCATCCAAAGCTGTCCCCAAAATAAGAATATGTTTTAGCCCCACATGGGCCATTTCTATTAGAAGTAAAAATATAATCTTGCTAGCAGTGAAAATACTAAGAAATTTTCATGACCAACTCTTGTTCATGAGTTTCTCAATTCTTATGGTTGAATTTAACTTTGTCTCCTTGATACTTTCATGGACCCTTGAAGAGGTATCTTCTATTGCTGTGTATTGATAGCAGAAACTTAAAGAAATGTGAAGAGTTTCAAACACCAGTGTTAAGGTGGGAGAACATAAACTTTTCAAGCTTGCAAATGTTTTCTTTCTGGTTTCTGTGTACTTCGTGTAATATGATTGATATATACTAAGAAAACAAGTCAAATATAACTTTTGTTCATGAGAAAGTATTCTTTCCATGAAAACACTGAGGAATACTGTGAACTATTATTTTCCTTGTTTTCTGAGATTGCACCACCCGGAATAATGCAGCGATTCCATTCATGATCTGTGTTTGTTGTATAGTTGGCTAAAAAAAAAATCATTCTATGTTTTACTCAAATTTCTTGTGTAGGCTTGATAGCACATTAATCCCCACTTTGTTTCCCTTAGTATTCAGTGGGGAGGGGGCCAGAGGCCCTGGTCAAATGGAAATCCTGACAAATGAACAGATAAGGCCAAGGCCAGAACAACTTAGTGTGAGAAAAATGTCAAAGGGACAAAGCCTGGCCTGTAGACATGCTGCCGTCCTGTTGGCCAGGATAAACGTACAGCAGAATGTGGTGTTTCCTTCCATGCAGTAGATCCCTCAAATAGGCATGTGATTCCCTTCCAGGCTGTCATTGTGTACAGGTGAGTGCACACTGTACTGTCTTAAAGAGTTTGTGCAGATATATTTGAAATCTACTGATACCTGGGGTAGTGTAAATATGGTTATAAAGAGTTGATACATGGGGAAAACAAATTGGCATTTGTAAGTACCTACCGTTTCCCAGGTAATGTGCCTTTAGCTATTAATCGTAATGATAATAACAGTTACATTCATTTTTAATAAGTATTTACTCTGTCCACACATTAAGCCATTTAAGCCATCCTGCAAACCTGGCAACATACTGTCTCTATTCTGTAGATCAGTAAAGCAGCTTGGCCATTAGAAATAGCCTGCCCAAAGATGGCTGTACAGATGGGGTGCCAGGGCCAGGATTCACTCCATTCTATCCAGAAACGGTTTGGTTGCATTGCCAGACCTTCTCTCAGATGAGCTTTTTCTGTGCTACTGGAGAACTGGAGAATCAAGCCCAGGGACTTCACACTGAGCAACATCCCCAGCTCATTTTTATTTTTGGTTTTGAGATGGGGTCTCACTGAGTCACAAAACTGTCCAGACTGGGCTCTATCTTTCAGTTCCCTGCCTCAGTTTCCCAGAGTGGTGGTATTACAGGCCTGTACCATCAGCCCCATTTTATCTATCTATCTATCTATCTATCTATCTATCTATCTATCTATCTATTTATTTTGAGACAGGGTCTCAATCTGCAACCCAGGCTTCTCCTGAACTCATTATGTGGCCCAGGTTAGCCTTGGACTCGGGAGAATCCTCCTGCCTCAGTCCCCAGAGTGCTGGGATTACAGGTGTGTGCCACCACGCCTGGCTTGTGTAGTTCTGGGGAATCAAACTCGGGTACTCAGCGCTTGATTTAGCGCTTGCTATTCAGTACTTTAACTGCTGAGTCATTCCTCCAGCCCCATCAGCTCAGATGATTTTTAAGAAGAAACACATTTTTTTTTAAACAACAGCTTAAGATTTATTGAAAAACTGTGTTGATAGTACAAAAGGTTCCCATATACCCAATACTCAATTTTACTTGTTGTTAACATATAAGCTTAGCATAGCTCATCCATTATAACTAAATAATGATACATTATTAACTAAAATTCATAGATTATTCAGATTTTCTTAGTTTTGGCCTAACGACCTTTTTCTGTTTCCAGAATACAGAATAACACGTCAAATTTAGTCATTGTGTCTCCTTCCCTAGATTCCCCTTGCTTGTGATGGTTTCTGATTTTCCTAGCTTTTGGCGGCCCTGACAGTTTTGAGGAACATTGTCCAAGTAGTTTGTTGATTGTCTTTCAACTGCAGCTTGTCTGATATTTTTCTCTTAAGTAGATTGGGGCCATATATTTTGGAGAGAAGGACCACAGAGGTAAAGTCCTGTGGTCATCACAGAACATCAAAATTACACATTATGTGCATGACTTATTACTGATGTCAACTTTTCCACCTGGTAAAGGGCATATTTGCCAAGTTTCTATAATACAAAGTTACTAAATTTTTTTTTTTTTTTTTTTTCTAAGGTAAAGAAATCCCATACAGTTCATTATAGCTGGCTCCACAGAAATGGAAAATTGTCAGGAAGTCACTGTCTCCAACAGCTTCTCTTTGGGACTGAGCAAGCTCTCATTTCCTTGGCTTTCGGTGTTTTCTTCATTATCTTTTCTTAGTTTTATTAAGTGGTGATAGATTCCTGGCTCTAGGTAATTGTTTTTCTTATTCTCGTTCCTCTGCATTTTAGTTTGCCTGCTGACGCCTGCTGTTTTCCGGTCTCACCTTTTCTTTCTCAAGAACCTTCTTGACCTTTTTGTTCCCCTGGCTGGTCCTGCTGGCTATCCCCTGGTGCCAGTCACAGTGTCAAGCCCTTTTCTCTAATTAGTTTGATTCTGGGAAATAGACATGATGATCTCATTTTATAGATGATGAAATGTGGGACCATAATATGTGTTACGGTTGTACAAGTGATAGCTTTAGCCCTGAAGTAAGCTTTCCAGATTCTAAAGCCAATACTCTGAAGGCACAGCACCATTCTCAAATAAATATTGTCTCATTCCAAACTCCCAACAATTGTCTCAGGTTGAGCAGTTTCCTCTAGCTTACTCAGCTAGTAAGTGGTGATGTTGGACTAAGACTCTGGTTTTGCACAGTTCAAAATCCACCGCACCAGCTCGCCTTCCAAAATGCTGCAATAGAGGGCTGGGAGTGTAACTCAGCGATTTGAGTCTCTGCGTAGGAAGCATGAGGCTCTGGGTTTGGTCTTCCAGAACCACGTGATAGCTAGGTTTAGTGGCGCCTGCCTGTGATATCAGCACTCAGGAGGCAACGGGTTACTCCACTGATGATTCCATTTGCTGTTAGGAGATGAAGCCTGTC
The DNA here is from genome assembly GCA_004027205.1 of Ctenodactylus gundi. Lineage (NCBI taxonomy): Eukaryota > Metazoa > Chordata > Mammalia > Rodentia > Ctenodactylidae > Ctenodactylus > Ctenodactylus gundi. Next base: position 56,123 of record PVKB01002938.1, read on the forward strand.
TGGTTGGACAGACCACTGCGATCTTGACCTTGAAGGGTATATTCTATCCCATGTCCTCCCTTCGTTTTCTCTGCTTCCTGGGTGTCGTATGATGAGCATTTTCCTTTGCCATGCCCTTTCACCATTGCTTTTTTTTCCTTTGAAGATGGCAGAATATGCATGGCCTCTAAAACCGTGAACTAAAATAAACCTCTCCTCCTTTAACTTGTCCAAGGTACATCAGTGAGAAAGTGACTAAGATAATATGTAAATTTACCTGATGAATGTTACTATTTTTAAATTTGGTCTGAACTATTTTAAGTAAGGATAAAAATGAAAACTCTGTAATACCTCACAGCGTCTGAGTAAATCTATTCAAATCCTGGTTTTGCGGCTCATTAGCATTCACCTTGAATGAACATTCAATAGATCTTATTCCATACAAATAAGAGAGCTGTAGATCTTGATCTTGTGATTAAAATGTGCACTGAGAAGTTTGTGGGGCTAGCTGAAGGGAAGAACAGAAAGATAAAGAGTGAAGAACCCTGAACCTGCATTGGGTAACAGATGCGATTCTGTGTGTATGTATGTGAATGCTGTGCTGAGATGATAGCATGAATTGTTGAGAGCCATGTGAATTGAGACTGTGTTCTGAAACCTGATTTCTTGGAGTGCTGCGTGACTATAATGGCCACGAACTGGTAGGAAATAACCCCACTTTATCTTTATTTTTATTAGTGTGGCAACAGATACAGAAGACAAAGTCATAATGAGAATGAAAGATGACAGCATTTTGCACTAGTTGATACCCAAGGAAACAGAGAAAACAATGACTGGTTTCAGGGTACCGAAAATGAAGATGTGAAGTTTCCACGGATGTGGGATGGGTGGCAGCATCGTCACTTATGGAGATAGAGGACATTGAAAGAAGATCATATTTGGTTGGAGTGGGAGACCATGACAATGGAGACTCTTTATATCCAACTAGAGATGCCCAGTGTGAACTATTGAGTGTAGAGCTAGAATCTGGGGAGAGAGAGGTCTGGCTAGGGCCGTGCCTTTGTGAGTCATCTGTACACTGTCCCAAAACTCTATGGTGTTGATCAAAGCTTCAAGAATGATCATAGAATGGAAAGACAAAAGACCTTAATAGCTAAATCATGAGTATTTGACAAAGAGGAACAATAAGGGATAGAGTAATAAACAGACAAGCTGAGAAAAATCCAGGGCCAGAAAACAGACTGTTTTTATAGAATAAGAATTATAAAGAGAGAAATCATAGATCAACAAATCATAGAGACATTAATGAATCAAAGAATTAGTGAAAGTGTTTCTGTGCCAAGAGAAAATCTAAAACGGGACCATAAAGACTACTAATGTCCAAAGAAGCCTTCCCTTTGTTTTTGTTTTTGTTTTGTTTTGTTTTATTTTTTTTGCAGTGCTGGAAATAGTTTCCAGGGCCTTGCAAATGCTCGGCAAATGCTGTGCTGTTGAGCTACACCCCTAACCCCGTGCTTGCCTCTTAGAAATGTCTTTTCTGAATTAAGTCAGGAACTGGTTATGGACTATCTATGTAAGCCATTTCTCCTCTTATTCATTCTATTCTTTTATTCTTGACATTTCTCTGCTTCTTAACATTTCCATGACAGACAAGGCAGAAACAAAGACAAGAAGTGGTAGTAAAACTCTAGCTTTTCTAATTATTCCTCAGTGCTGATAAATGCTTGGCGATGTAGGAACAAAGTTCTGGGGAATCTCCATGGCTTTAAAGAGCAGCTGGCTCTTTAAAATATTATGTTGATCTTATCAGTTCATTCAAACAGTATTTTAAAATAATGCAAAACCCCCATATGCATCAGGAAAAAATAAAGAAGTTTATATTATTGAGAAGACAATGTCCATGTGTTAAATACTTAACATTTTATTTTATCTTCTTTTTGGTCCAAAACCACCTAGAAGAAAAGAGTGGGAGATTAAATATTAGATAGTATAAAACAATGCTATATTAATCAAGCAATTATCTTCACTTCTCGGATGATTTTTACACAAGAGTCTTAATACATAATAGTTCCAAATTTGCACTGGGGTGAGGTAATGTGAAATTAACAGATTAACTTGAAAGCTCTTTTCTCTAGAGAAAAGAGTCTTGTTTGTCGGAGTTCTTTATTATTGAGAAACTACTGATACTCTTAATGCATACTGACAAAACATTGTTCAGAATCATGGCTTTCAGACTCTCTATTGTGCCTTTTGGTATAAAATGACATTATGCAATGGAAAATCAGGCAAGTGTGTGATTTCAATCTAATCTTGCTGTCCTGGACCAGAAACAGAGCCATGCTTGGCATTAGGTGCCAGAGAGGTGGCAGGAATCTTTTCTGAGAGTGGAAGCTAACCCAAATACTTGTGCTCCAAAATAGCTGCATGTCTAGCCTTAACCAGAGATTGGACAAAATGTTTCCCATTACTCATGCCATTGAAAAGAGGTGCTAATGTACAAACATTATTGTGGAGTGATAACGTGTAAAGTAATTTTCTGTAAAGATAAGGTACTTTGTTACTTCTTGGGGAATATTTGGATATGGGAAGTAGCCATTAAACACTCAGCACCACATTAGATTGTATGAAAGTACAATATTCTTCCCTATTCCCAGGTAACTTATATTTTTGTAATCTAGACAAAATAGAGAAAGAGCAAAGTGTTTGCTTTAACATTTTGAAGACATAAAAAGTAAGACCTAGGCAAACTGTGTGTTTTAAACAAGGGGAAAATGACGATGAGCTGTCTAAAATTTGAGTAAATTATTTTAATGGACTCTTAAAAGAGAAACAAACCTGAGGAGGGAATGTCAAAGTTAATTTATTTACATGCATAACTTCTCTACCTTGAATGTTGTCTTCCCGGTGGAATTTTGCTCACCTGACTGCTTACCATAGTGGAGCAAAGTGTCCTACTAAGAATCTCAGGCCATGTTGACCCCAGCAGCGGTACTGGGACTCTGTATGTGGGAGCTGCCCACGTGGGAGCAGAAAGGAAGGCTTCTTGTCAAATGATACTTGCCACCCTGGTCTTGGTTGCTGGTTTTTACTTCAGCCTACTTGGTTTAGTGACAGGGCCTGATTAATGAGGAATTTCTTTCTTTCTTTCTTTCTTTTTCCCCTTCCACCATTCTCTCCACTGCCCTGAGTTCTGTCTTTTGGTCCTCTTGGCCAGCTGTGCCTTAGCTCATGACCCTACCTAGTGGCCCACTTCTTCATTGGGCTTACACTTATCTGCAAGGCTGACTCTAAATGGTCTGTATGGTGTGGTTCTGAATGACTGTGGGTCCTCACCAAAACTGGACACCTGTCAAGTCACAGCATGTCAAGAGCTCTTGGAGAAAACCAGTTCAAGAAAAAATATTTGTGTGCAAGATAGAAGTCCAATATGTTTTGATTTGATTTGGCTAAGATAGTATGGTATTAAATTATCCAGGCATCCATATTTATAGCCATAAAGTCATTTTTATGGTGGCTAAATCTAAAAGAAATCTGTAATAAATAGACATCCTTAAATGAAATCAGCTGCCTTATAATTTTTATTGGCTTCCATGTGAGGGTAACATAAATAGTATTTTGTTTCTATCATAACAAGGCTATTAAGGCAAAATAGTCAAACATTATTGTAGTTCCTCCTAATTATATAATTGCTGTTATATGAGCCAGTGTCCTTTCTGTTGGTTAAAGAAGAGACTGTTGCCAGGCCCAGTGGTGCACACCTGTAATCCCAGGCTGAGGCAGGAAGATCTCGATTTTGAGCTCAGCCTGGACAACTTAGTGAGACGCTGTCTCAAAATCAAAAATCAAAAATGAGCTGGGAATGTAGTTCAGTGTAAGGGCCCTGAGTTCCATCCTCAGTACCACAAAGAAAGAGAGAAAGAGGGAGACTTCCTTGTTTTACAGCACCTTAACAGTGAAATTTGTGTGTTAATAAAGTATTCTTTGGTTATTCAGAATTCATTTATCCTTTCATACTCACAAAATTTTAATCAATATCATTATTATCTCTTAATAGAACGCAAGAATTTGACTCTAGAAGAAAGGTGCACATGTGCCTCATTCTTAGAGTGAATATTTATTGAATTTATTTTCATCTTCAAAAGAACTGATGAATATTTTTCCACTTAGGAGAGACACTGGGATATATCTCATATTCTTTCTTTAGGGTTAGGATTTCCACTTTCATTCCTTGGATTGATTTAGAAATCTTCGCTTGCTTCAGTAGGTCTGTTTCTTTGAGTTTGGGTAAATAGCTCAGGACCAAATAGCTCAGGAACATCATGTTTTTTAAAAAATAACGTTCCTGTGATTTTTGTTCCTAAGTGCTTCCTAGTAGCGATTGCAGATGTCCTTCCTTCTTGGAGGTGGCTAGGGAAGGCAACCTTCTTCAGTGAGCTCAGCAGGTCTGTCTCTGTGGCTTTGGGAAAGACGCTGTCTGTATTTAGGCCAGTTCTTATTCTGCAAATTGGGAAACTGAAAAGAATGTTCTCTGAGTGCCCTTTCAATTATATAGAAATCATAAAAAGCTAGTTAGTCTGATTTTTAATGTTATTTGTGAGGGTTCTTTGAGACAGATGACAGGGGAAGAAGCCGCCAGCAGTGGAGGAGGAGAAACCACAAGGTGGAGAATGCGTGGGAGGCCGGTGGGCGGCGCATCCAGGCTGGCAGCCTGGCTTTTCGCGCTCTGTTTCCGGTGACTTTCTGCATGATACACTCTGAATGATCTCACACCAGGAGAAAATCTGGGTGTGGGTTGGAAAGGAAGGAGGTGAATTTTCCTGGTTGAGAATGTCAAGCTTAGCCTGAAATTTATTAGTTACTTTAGTGATAGTTAAAATGATGGAACATTAGGTCCGCGGGGGCAATAGTTTAAGACAGGCAAAAATGCCTACAAATCCAGAGTCTCCTTGCAAGGTCCTTTGAGGCAAAAGTTTACGAGAATTGGAAAAAACCCAAGGTTTAGTTGTAACATTTACAAGGTCAGCATGTGTCACACCTCTGAAACATATGCCTCCCTCTAAACATTTGCTCACAAAATTTTTTCTCTTCTAAATTTGTATGCTAACTATTCTTTGACTTTGTGTATTTTAAAAAATCACCTGTGAATCTGTGGTATTCTTCCAGGTGGCTTAGACATATTTCTTTCCTGTCCCTTTATCCTCTTTTATCTATGTTTCCCATTGTATATTGTGTCAGTTTATCTGTATCTCATTGCCCCTCCACAAGAGGATCCCTCAAGGATACAAATTATACTTTATTTTTAAAACTCGATCTACTCTTGGCTCTGTGTACGCAAGGCACGGTGCTGGGAGCGGGAGTTGGGAAGAGGCAGGTCCAACCGAAGGTGAGGAAAGTTGGATGGGGGGCTTATGGGAGAGAAATGTGTATGCTGTCAATAGACTGTGGTAAATAATCTCCTGTATGACTCAGAGAACAACAAGGAATCAAAAAGTTTTGGTGGTGAAGAGAAAAGAATGAGGGAGTGGTCCTCAAGTTGCTTGCTGTATAGCCACTGAAATTTCCCCATCACTGGTAGGTAGATGAGGCATTTTAGGATAAGAAATGTTGAATTAGAGGATTAATTCACTTACAACAAGGGGGTGACAATGCCAGTGCGTCTGTACAAGTGCAACATGAAATAAGCACTTCAAATTTGAACATCAGGCACCTAGCAGCTCTGTCTCCTCCTGTCTGCACCTGTGTGCCTTGGGCCCCTAGCTGGGGGAGAGGGACGCTGGGTTTGCCTCCAGTCTCTGGCCGCACAACCTGTTCTCTGGGTCTCTAAATATTTCCCCCACTTCTCTGCCTGGCGACTCGCCACAAATTGTGACAGATTAAAGATGACTGTAAACCCCTTGGCCGTGTCCTTTATTAAGAGATGTGTCTGCATCCTGTGCCTGGAGTCAGAACGGCCTCTGTGGCTGCTCAGTCAGTGAAATATGACCAGCGTATGTGCCGGAGATTGGCAGTATCCACGGCCTGTACCTTGCAAAGCTGACTCTGGTGGAAGCCAGCTGCCTGACTATCCTGAGACTGCCATGCTTGGAAGAAGCCCGAGTCAGGAGGAGAATTCCTGGAGGACGAGGTGCTGTGTGAAGAGCAAAGTCCAAGGAGGACCCAGCAGGTTCCAGAGAGACAAGGACGGATTTCCTTGGACGTGGATAACGTTTAGCCACGGCTGCTTCAGTTGACACCCATGGATGGAAGCTAGGCTGCTTCCCGGCCAACACCGTGAGGTGCAAAATAAGAGAGGTACTTAAGGCAGTGAGTCTTAGTGTGATCGGCTACATAAAAACAATAGAAATAAATACCTGAAACAATGTGCCTCCAGACCTGGCTCACGTTAATTCTGCTTAGGCACAACTTGCCCTTTGTGGGGTCAGAGTTTATCTATCCCTAATCCTCTGAGTCCGGTGTCTCAAACAGCAGGAGAGGTTGCCTATTTATTTCTGAGAATTTCCCATGCACTGGGTATTGTGCTTGGGATCTTACATATATTTTCTCACTAATTCCTGAAAACAGATTTATACATGAGGTCTTCTTATTGTTTTGTTCAGGGCCTTGGACAGAATTTTCCAAGATCATAAAAGGATACACAGTGGTGATCTGCGGGCTGGGGTCTGAGCCCAGTCCTGCCTGGCTCTCCCCGCAGCGGCGCACTTTCAGCCTCTGTCAGCTTCTGTCATTCTGGACTACGGAGATCTGCTTATGAATCTTTCTCCCACACTGCAAGGCCGAGTTTCTGTCAGTGCGATGCTCCCCAGCATCGGGCCCGAGCCTTACGCTCAATACATGCTCACTGAGAGAGTGAGCGGCCTGCAGACAATCTCTAGAAAACAAAATACCAGGCTCCATTCACACGGCTTTCCAGTGAAAAAGTAGTAAGTCTTAGTTTTTTGAAATCCATATTTTGCAATCTCTGCCTACTTAGTCCTGAGAATGTTAGCTGAGGTAACAATGGGATGTTTGGCTGAGAAGCTGGCCTATGTTTGCTGAATCTCAAGCAGACAAAACCTCAGCAGGCTTACAGGGAGCTAATACTGTTATCTGTGGCGGCTGGGAGGCAACACCTCTCTAATAAATGAACTGGGTTCATAAACAACAGTGAAGCCAGTCAGAGGAGGCTGTCCTTTCAGTCTTTCTTCAAAAAGCACGGGGAAGTGGGAATGTAGGGCTGGTCCCTGCTTAAAAGGGAGGAGCTGGTAAGCAGCATTAGATAATGCAGCCCAGGCTAGATGGAGATAAGATGTCCCAGAGGCTGGACTTTCCAATTTGCTAGAGTTCTTGTCTTTATTTACAGAGCCCAAGAAGTTACCCTGGATCCTCTGAATCTTGCAATTGCTGACTTGGTGTTCTTTCTGACACTTTATTGGCCGGGCTCCATCAACATTTGCCTACCAGGATCCAGGGAAGAATATTTCGGAGAAAACAGCCCAGCCTGACTGCTTTGTGAAAGCACAGCTGACGTAGGGATCTCTAAGTAGAACAAGGCAAATAGAATGCCAGCTTGTACCTTGAACCCTGCCAGATGATCGGAGATAACTCACAACATGCTCTCCTTTTGCTGGAATGTTTGCACGAAGGAATCATGGCTGCAGAAAGCAGTGCAAAACTGTCTGGAAGAGAGATTAGACTTAGGGGTGTTGTGGTTATGTTGTAGGGATACCTCTCAGTGTGCCCTGTGCGGGATATCCCGTGGGAATCATGGTACGGCGGAGATTTAGGTAATTTTTAGCCTACATGGGAAGAAAGAAATAAATTCCCATTATAGGGCCTTTACATTTGCTAGTGTGTTTGATGAGAAGATGTATTTGCGATAGGTTGGTTTTTAATTAGCCTCATTTTGTTTTCTGAGTTCAAAAATCTAATTAAAAAATACTGTCGTCTTGTTGTGGTCAAGTGGCTCTAATTCAGGGTGTTTCCTGACGTGCAGACACCCTTTTGCTGGCCATCTGAGGGCTTGTGTCCTTGTCAATAACATGGCAGTGCTGTCTGCTGTCTGAGGAATGTGTTTGAAACTCAAGGGGGAAAATGGAGCTCATCCACAGCTTATATTATATTTCTTTCTTTGCATGTCTGTCATTTTCGTTGGAACATTCAGTGAAATTAGGTCAGTTATGGTTTTAGTTAGTAATGCAGTTCTTGTGCTGTACACAAATCATACGATGTTTTTAATTATCCCTGCTTTTTAACATTGATCTGAAACCAAATCCTTAACTATGCATGGCTTAGAGGTGTTTCTCTCTTTTGTTTTGACTTTTTTCCGGGACTAAAATGAAACTTAATCTTGTAACAGCAAGATAGAATTTTTTCTTTTGACTTTAACAGGCAGCTTGAAAATCTGGGGGTTAAGAGGAAACGATACGGGTAATTACTGGATATATAGCTGTAAATGGAAATGTTTAGAGCAATTAATAGGGTGATCCACTACTTTTCTCCTGGAAGTCAGAGTGACGCTTATCTTTGAACTTTATAGCTACACACCAGCGCCTTTTGGCAATGGGTGGTTTGCCTTCTCCAAGAGCTCTAGATTTTCTAACTCTGGAGCTATGTTCAGTTTCCACGGGTAAGGAGGAAGTTGGAACGGATTTCCTTGGGCCTCAAGATCTGGGCCTCTGTGCAGTTGGCAGACGGTGGAGAACCTGGGAAGCACATCCTGTGTAGGGATAGACTGGGATTTTGTTTTTGAATGAATGCTAATGGGAGCAGCGTCACAAAAAGAAGCTTTCAAAAGCATGTTTCTGTTGGTCTGCAAGGCAGGATTGAAGCCGGGAATGGTGGTGTACGGCTATGATTCCAGGAGTCAGGGAGGCTGAGGCAGAAGGGTTGCAAGCTTGAGCCCACCCCAGGGAATTGAGCAACTTGGAGAGAAACCCTGTTCTCAAAATAAAGCATAAAAGGGCCAAGGATGTAGCTCAGTGAGAAGGCACTGCATTTAATCCAAAGTACAAGAACAAAACAAAACAAAAACAAACTGCCCTTCAAAAACAAACAAATGAACAAACAAACAGGATGGTTTCTCCTCAGTCTAGTTACCAGATGATGGGTCAACCTGCCTGTTCAGATGCACCGCAAGGCAAGGACTGAGTGACGTTACACGCTTTCCAGGAAAGCACTGTAATCACTGAATTATGCTCCCAGTCCATCATTTGCTAATTTTTTCCCCCATTTTATTAACAAGTATATGTGTGATACATAATGTTTACATTGGCCTTCAGTGTTTTGTGCATGTGTATATCACATCAGAGTCACAAATCCTTCTCCTCTGCCTTTTCGACCCTCCCGTACCTTCCCCTCTTTCTCCTATCTCCCACTGCCCCCTCATTTAGTTTTATGAAATGACTGTATTCTGGGTTCTGCCTATTAGACAAACCATTGGATATTTAACCTTCTGGATCTGACTCACCTCAATGAGCATAATGGTCTCAAGCTGTATCCGTTTACCTGCACCAGCCTCAAAACTCTTTGTCATTATAGATGAGTAGTATTCCATTGTGTAGACATACCACAATTTGTGTATCCATTGGTCTGATGGTGGGGGTTTTGGTGCCTTCCACATTGTAGCTATTGGTAGTTGGACTGTTATGAACATGGGTATACATGTAACATCATTTGGTAATTCCTGATACTGTTTTATGTGCAACTAGAATCTTATTCAGGTTTTTCCCTGCTCCTATGACTTCAAATGTTTCCCCTACATATTTTATGGAAGTTTCAAAGTTTTGATTTTTATATCTAGGTCTTTGATCCACTTTTATTCAGTTTTAGTAGAGGATGAGAGATAGTGATCTAGCTTCAATCTTCTGTATGAAGTTGAACTGGACAGTTTTCTCAACACGTTCTTGAAAAGCCTGTCCTTTCTCCAGAAGGCACACATCTGTGGCCCTTTTGGCAAAAATCATGGTTGTAGTACATTGGTTTATGTCCGTGTTTTCTACATCATTCCATTGGGCTGTTTACCTGGTTTGTTTGCTTGTTTGCTTTTGCCAGTATGGAGTTGCTTTTGTTCCCGTGACTCTGTTGTCTAACTCGCCATCCTGTATTGTGATGCCTCCAGAATTGTTTTTTTTTTTCTTTTTTTCTTCAGGAATTCTGGGTCTTTTCTGAATCCGTATGAACTTTGTGACAATTCTTTTAGATTTATGAAGAATGTTATTGGTAGTTTAATAGGGATTCACAGAATCTGTAGATTGCTCTTGGTAATATTCCCATTGCACAATTTTAATTCTTCTGATTCATGAACAAGGGGAGTCTTTCCATTTTCTAATGTCACTATCAAGTTGTTCTTCGTTCAGTGTTCTGTAATTTTCAATGGAGAGGCCTTTCACCTTCATGACTAGGCTGATTCCTATGTTTTATTTTGTTGGTTTGTTTTGTTATGCTTTTTGAAGCTATTGTGAGTGAAATTATTTTTTTGATTGTTTTTCCTATGGGTTCATTACTGGTAGACAGGAATGCTATTTGTTGCTGTGTGATTTTGTACCTGACTTGTTCTAAGTGCCCTGGGAAACTAATGTAAGTGTGTATAAAATACTTTAGAGAACCAAGGTTTACAGAAGGCTTCCAAGAGAAAGTGCATTTAAACAGTCTTAAAAGAACAGGTCACCAGTTGCACAATGAAGTGCAAGATGTCAACAGCAGACAGAACATAGCAATAAGTTCAAGTCAAGACCACGATGTTTTTAGTACATGGTGTGCAATTCAGTGTCTTTGGAGTACAGGATGTGATGTAGAAAATGAGAGAAAATGAGGAACTTGGAGTCCTGCAGACATCCGGGCTTTTCTTTTGCTGTGCATACTTGATTTCTGTTGCAATGCACTGTTCCTGAGAGTATATTGTAAATAATTTATTATAAATAATAAAACATTGATGTTTTGGGGGAGTTGTTAGTGTTATTGTCAAATAGAAATAACTTGAGATTATTCTGGTAAATTACCCATATTCACTCGCATTTTGATGTGTTTCTTCATTGGGCAAGAATGAGGCAAAGCCAGGAAACACTCAGAGAATGCACAGCATGAGCCTATGGTGCAGGGAGTTGTTTGTCTGGTGAGTATGGCAAGAAAGTAGGTAGGACCCACTACTTTGGACGATGGAGTTCAATAGAAAATTTGAATTTGAACAGTAAGAAGATGTCTTGGACTTCCAGGATGAGACCGTGAGGGCGATACTGAGAATGGGAAAAAAAAATGGAAATACATTTGTCCTAGTAAGCCGGCAGCAGTAGGTGTGACCAGAATCAGCGCTACCTGTAATATGAGGCTTCAGGTTTGTGGATGAGAATTGAGAAGCATTCGTGGAATCTGCCTGAGGTAGAAATAACAAGAGTAGGTGATAAGCATGTTTTCCTCAAAACTTGGAAGAGTAGACAGTGAGGCCATTAGCCGAGTTAGAGACAGAGAAGATGGGATCAAGCTTATGAGAGAAGATCATGATTTTGGCCATTTATGTTTTAGATTACTTGTAGGACATTCAGAAGAGATGCCTGGTTTCTTGCAAAAGATGGAGTGCTAGCTATTGTCACCCAATCAGGAGGCATTCTTCAATTCAGGAAAACTCAGCTATGTAAAAAAGTCTAAGGATAAAAGCTTTACACGAACATTCCACTACAGGATAAAGCAAAAATAGAAAAGATAAGTCAGTAAAAGGGCCCGAGACAGAATGACTGGTGGGAGGGGAGTGACAGAAGAAGGTTTTCATGAAGATTAAGGAAAAGCAGAAGTATTAGCTTCCTAGGGCTGCGTAACAAATTGCCACCAACTCGCTGGCTTAAAATGACATAAATCTATTTTCTCACAGTCCTGGAGGTAAAGTCCTAAATCAAGGACTCAGGGCTCTGGGATGGAGTTATTACTTGTCATTTCCAGCTTCTGGGGGTTCCCTGTGTGGTGGCACAGCACCAACCCCTCTGCCTTTATCATCCCGTGACCTTCTCTGGGTCTCAAGTCTCTTTCTTTTCCAAAAAAGACACCCATGGTTAGACTGAGAATCTACCCTCAACCCAGGAGGATCTGATATTGAGACTCTTCATTACATACAGCAAGATCCTATTTCCAAATAAGGTTAATTCACAGGTGCCAAGGGATTAGGACTTTGCCATCTTTTCTTGGGACACAATTCAAACCACTGCGGTACCTCACAGCAGATATCAGGGAAATGATGGGATGCGCCCTTGGGTTTGAGAGTGGGTGAGAAGATCACTTGTGACCTCTGTCAGAGGAGTGCGCTTCACATCCCCGTCAAGATCTCACGTGGCAAGGACTGCTGAGCCGCAGTGCCCTGTGCCCTGTACTGTGCTAAGGTCTGTGCACATGTTTTAAATCCTTCTATGAAGTAGCTTTTTTCATGATTTGATTATAAATGAGGAAACTGAGGCTTACATACTTCAAATCATGTAGCTGGTTGGTGTGCAGTCATGTGGTCTAACTCTGACAACTGTTTTCATTCCCTATTTCCCAATTTTTTTGGCAATGTTATTTCTGATATTTTGTTTCTGTGCATTTCTTGGCCATGCAGGTAGCTGCTGTACACACAAAGCAGTAAACCCAGAGGCCGTCAGGCAGAGCAGTTTTCAACAAGCCTTATCTCACATCTTCCCAGTTACAAACATTCCTCTTCCAAATCATTATTAATCTTTTTTGGCCTGTGCTCTGAACCATAGGTACTCAAAATGAAATGGTGTGGTCCTTATTAGTTGCAAAAATAAAAACAAATACCATGAGCTAGATACCTTTATGAGTGGTTTGTATATATGTATCTTTTAAAAATTATTTTATTTTTATTTTATATGTATACATGAATTCCAAATTCTATAGCATATTAGAAACATGTGGATTGGGGAGTTTGTGCCCATACAAGCCTCCTCCCCACCATTGGCCAGATATTCATCCCTGTCCAAGGGGTCCCTGGCCCCCTCCTTCTACCTTGTCTCCTGTGTCCGGGGCCTTTTTATGCCATTATTTTTATGGATTTCAAAAGAGAGACAGCCATCTATATCCAGGTTTTTTTTTGTTGTTGTTGTTTTTGGTCAGTTTCACTGAGCATTATTGACTCAAATGTTTTGTTCAAATATTTCGTATCTGTCTTTCCTTATGGCTGTGTAGTATTCCATTGTGTATAGGTACCACATCTTACTTGGCACCCCACCCCAAAAGTCTTTCATTTTGTAGTTGAGGAAAAATAGTTCCTGAGAGGCTAAGAACTCTGTCCAAGAACACATAAATAGTAATAGTAAGTGATAGAGCTGGATTTTGAACCAAGCAATCTGACCCTGGGCTCTTTTACTTTAGCCAGTGCAGTAAGCTGTTTCTAAAGGAGCTCGTTTCAGATCCTGAAAGGAAAGTGTTGCGAGTGTTTACTTCTGTGTTCTTCTAACGATAAGTGTTATATAAAGAACCACGAATGGAGTGGCAGACCAAGCTCTTACCGATCTTCTTTGTCAAAATTTAAAGATTTACCATAAAAATTACAGCCAGGCTGGGCCTAGTGTTGCAGACCTTTAAACTCTGTGAGGGTGAGCAGGAGGATCTCCACTTTGAGCCCTGCCCAAGCAATTCAGTGGCTTAGGAGACCGCGTTTCAAACTCAAAAAGGAAAAAGGCCGAGGATGTAGTTCAGTGGGAAGGCCCTAAGTGTAATCTGCAGTATCACACAAAAGAACTTTTGGGAAACTGAGATGATGAGATCTACACTGAGCTAATTGAATCCGCACACTAATGACTATTAGTTTTGCTTTTCTATGTTCACGAAATTTCTTTTTTTCTCCCTCCCTTTCTGCTTGTCTTCCTGCTTACCTACCTACCTTCCTTCCTTCCTTCCTTCCTTCCTTCCTTCCTTCCTTCCGTCCTTTTCTCCCTACCTTTTACTTTTCTCTCGAAGTGTTGGATATTGAAGCCAGGGCCCCCAGCATGCTAGACAGGCACTGTACTACTGTTGAGCTACCCCTTCAGCCCAGCTTTGCATCTTCTTGTATACAAGTCAAGATACGAGCCATGTGTGTGCATGTGTAGACACACACATGTATATGTGTTTTATACTCATGAAGAGGATGGAGAGAGAATGAAGAGTAGGACTGATTCTTTGCGGAAATGAACACAAGGAAACTCACAAGGAAACACAAGGAAACTCAGTAACCACAATCTGGACAAGTGATTTGATGTTATGGACTGAGAATTTTTGGTGGTGGCAGTGAGTAGGCACCTTACCCTGGAGATGTGGGATAAATATGTGGATCTTAATAACACTTTGTTATAACTTGCTGGATATTATGTTGAAAAGTCTTTGAGCCAAGAAAAAAATTCTGTCCCAAGGAATTATTTTCATTAGAATTTGTCAGGATTGTAATCAAAATCATGGACTGCAGAGACACATATATTTTGATAGATATATTTTTCATATCAGGTGTGGAGGATTTAGCAAGTTTTAGGTCTATTCATGTAGTCCACACGTGGCTTGTAAACATATAAAGCAGTTTATAATGGTGCTCATGTTACATGGCTTGAATTTAAAAAAGAAAAGCTTGGTGAAAATTCTTTTCCTGCTTGGAGTTCATTGTCCAATCTTTTGTATGATTATATAATGAATAAGTAATAGGCTACTTCTGCAGATATTATTCAGGATGGCTATAGTTTTAAATTACTGATTTTGTTGGATTACTTCAGTTTTGGGGAGGCCTGTTACTCCATCCTTACTGTGTGCATATCTGAGAGTCATACTCATATCTCCACTCTCAGAGATGCAAGGCTCATGAAGCCTTTGGCAGAGGGGTCTGCCAAGGCTTAGGAGGTTGAGCTAAACATAGAGGGCACAGGCAAGGACATCACTGTGCTTCATTTTTTTAATTAGCTGATGTTTTTGGCTTTGGTTTTGTGACTAAATTTCAACGTTGGAGAATTTTGTGGGTGTGTGTATATTCTACATGAAAAAATTGTTTGATGACACTGTGAAATTTTTTTATATCTTGAAGTCAGGTACAAAGCTATACACGTGGTTTTCTGCCATAAACATCACCTCACAAATGGCACCAGGGAAATGTATCAACAAAATTTGACTCAGCCTGATCAGGTCTTACAATAACAGCTGCTGGTGCTCTGGCTAAAGAAGCAGGTGTGAGACCACCTACGGCACCAGCTCAGAAAGTTTCCTGTCAGTGTGGGCATGGCATTCCCTACATGCCAGATAACACGCAAGCTAGCAAGCAACAGAAAGACAGAATGTTAATACGGATTACTTTTTGCAAGCACTTGGGTGAGTGCCAGAAGGACAAATTATGAACTAACTGCCCAAACCAAAGTGTTTAGCACACAACAAATACACCAGGGCCTGTTTCTGAACAACATTTATATTTTTTTTCTGTTTGTGAATTACCCCGCTATGTAAATCCTGTGGATGGAGAGGAGAAAGGGCTGGCTTAAGCCATTGTAGGCCAGCGTTTCCACTGTTTGCTTTTATACACTGTAAATGTGTGTGCTTCAGGGCGGACTCTCAGGAGTGGAAAACCCATCCAACACAGACGCTCCTCCTTCAGGGAGGTCGGAGCTTTTACTGCCTGAGAACTGTGTTACCCACTGCCAAAGGGAAATGGGCTCCACCCTCCCCGCTGAAGCGAAGGCTGTACAAGCAAAGGACAAGTGGAGAAATAATTAGGAAATCTTTGCTCAGAATATAAAAACAGCACGGGTTCTCTTTCTTGTCCCTCATGGGAGGGCTCCCACCCTTCCAGCTTTAAGAGACAGGCAGCATCAAGTCCACACTGCTGGGAAAGACATTGTATACTCCCCTCTAAAATCTAAAAAATTTGGCTTGCATTTGCTTATACTTAAATCTACCTGGAAAATATATATATATATATATATATGTCAGGAGGAAGTGTTGCAGAAAGGAGAGAGCTGGCTGACTGTGCTGCTGGCAGCCAGAGCGGGGGTGGGGTGGAAGGAAATTCTCTTTGTCTTGTCATCTCGATATGAGGGAGCCTCTGGGTTTGAAAGGGTCATATACGTTCCCAGTGAGGTGAACCCTGACAAGGAATAGCGCTGTATATGGTGAACTAGTAAGATTTTTATTGTGCTGTTCTAAGGTGTTTTTCATCCACTGCAATTTACTTTCCATAAAATTGATACTTGTGAATAAAATACAAGAGTTTAGTACCAGGGCAGCAGCAATTATCCTGTTTGTAGCTGAGTCCCCTTAAGTTTCTTCTCTGCGGAGATCCAGCATCCTTTACTAAGGGAGGCTGAATCAAAGAAGGTATGTGCTTGACTATTTCAGTTCCTGCTTGGCTCTTATATTTGGGCTGTATTAAATAGGTTATAGCAATTAAAAATAGAAGTCTAAGGAGAAATATTCTGCAACTCTTCCTGTAGAAGAGACTGTTTGGAATGGTCTGCGAAGCAGCGCACATACCCCTCTGTACACACGGCGAGAGAAGCTTCTTCATTAGCTAATTTTTCATTGAATAAACTCTATCCATTAGAGCATGTCTAGGTTCATAGCAAATTGAACAGCAGGTCCAGAGACTTCCTGCAGTCCTTCATCCTCCAGGAGGCATCCTCCTAATGAATGATAAGTTTGGTCCAACTGGAGAGACTACACTGACACATTGTTATCAACCAAGCATAAAGTTTACCTTAGGGTTCACTTTTGATGCTGAACGTTTTGTGGGGTTTGACAGATACGAGATGACATGTCTTCACAACTCTGTTGTTGCGCGGGGTATTTTCCCAGCTCTCACATCCTCTCTTCTCCGTCTCCTTCACCTGTCCCCTCCCTACCCCCGGCAATCACAGTTCTTCCCCCAGCCCCCATGCTCTCGCTGTCTTAGGCTGTCCCACAGGTGGGGCCCGTAGCCTCTTCACGTGGGTTCTTTCACTTGTAGTTTGCTGGTAAGTGTCCTTCTTGTCTTTTCATGACATCATACTACTCTTTAGTGCTGCATAATACTCTATTGTCTAGATAGTTTCTAAATTCAAGGTAAGGAATCTGTGGAAGTGGAAGAAACAGAAAGGTGGTTTTTACAAGTAAGAGTAGAAAATAGGCTAAGAAAACAGCGGCCTACACTTGTGAAAGCTGGGTGAATGAAGCTGATATTTTTGTTGGAAGAACAGAGTTGGGTTTTTCATTAGGGACTGTTCCTTATACACCAGTAGCTCCCTCGGTGTTACACAAGAATCCCATGTGTTCTAATTCTTTAAGGGTTGAAATACGTTTGCAGATCTTTCTGTTCAGCCAGCGCATGCTGGATTCTCTGCACCTCAGGACTGGTTTTGGATGAAGAGAGAACCTCTCATTCAAAGAAATTTCCATAACTCCGGCTCCATACCAAGATGTATTTGCATGTTATTAATGTGACAATATACTCAGTTGTACTGGGTTCTGATCTGTCCAAAAGAGATAGCCTGGTACTGATCAATTTTAGCTTCTTTGATTTTCTTTGTTAACTTCTAAAGAAACTTTTATCTCCTTTAGATTTAATAGTGGGGAGGAGGGAAGAAGTTTCACATAAAAGACAAAGCAAGCTCAAAAGAGATTTTCAAAGCTGATATGAGGAAGTGTTGGAACTATTAAAAAATCAATTAATCATACAGCCATGGTGCATGATGAAGGAAATTAAGAAGCAGACTGTTGGTTTTCTAGTGCAGCTGAATTTGGGAGCATTGCCTTTAAAAATGTTCCAGATTAATACTGCGTGTCACGAGGAGACACATGGGCTTGCAGTTTGTTAATGATGTGTTGTTAGCATTTAGTTGAGTTCTGACATGGAAGGGCTGGTGCTGCTGACTCAAAGCAGTAAACATTTGACTCATCACGACAGCCTCTCTCCGTGACGAAGAGCACCACCTTCCAGGGCCAGAGCCAAAGATTGATTAATGGTTCTGAGAGCATCAACACCAATGAATTCTGCATTTCCGCAAATCACTTGCCACTTTTACAGTGCCAGATTGGGCATGGCCTTGCGGAATCTTCAGTGCTACCATGTCTTTACCCTGTTGTTTAGCTCAACGCCCCCTTTCCAAATCCTCTCTTGATGTGGCCTCTTCTGGTCTGAGCAGAAGATGTTCTGTTTCAAAGTTGGTCACTATCAGGCATTATTGCTAGGACCCATGGAAATTGCCAGAATAGATCCTTCGAAAAAATATTGTCTGTATAAACATAAAGAGAATCAAGGATATTAAACAGTCACCTTGGATTAGAAGACAGATTTAAGCTCTGACCATATGCCAGGCTCTGAGTGAGGTAAGGAGGATGAGCCCATCAATCAGAATCAGTCCCTAAACTTGACAAGTTGACAGTTGAGTTTGGTACGGAATCACATAAACAGATGTTTACGGGACAGCTTGATGTGGGCAATAGCATAAATAGAAGTATCATGGTAATTAACTCTGTGAGGACCCCAGGGGTGTGAGTCAAGGAAGCCCACTGAGTTCGGTAGGTGATGAGAGGAGGTGGCAAGAGGCGCTGAGGCAGAAAGAACAGCGTGCCAAAGCTGAAATCACCGGGGTGACTTGGCCACTATTCCGGTGCAGAGAGCTGTCTGCGAGCATTGTGGAATGTGACTTGGATGCGAATAAAGCAGAGGAGAGGGACTAGTTAGGAAGCTGACATCATGCTCGAGAAGGAACGGTCACTTCTAAAACTGGGAAGACTGAAGGTCTGCTGAGACAGGGTGGAGATGCAGTCGCATGGGAGGTAAAGCCCAACGTGCAGGTGTGGCTGAGTGTGGGACTAGGGAGGCATTTGGCTGCGCCTCAGGTTTTTGTCACGGGGAAATAGTCATCGTCACGTGGAAGTTACCGTGGAGGTAGAGAATACGAAGAAAGGCGGGAAGTCGAGGTTGTGATTGCGCGGTACGTGGTAGTTACAACAGCACTAAGGATCAAGGGTTCAAGGACACTCCTTACTTGGGGTATGTGAGGATCAGCAGGTGGCCGGTGCCCGCTGGTGGTGGGATGTGTGTGGATTGAAGGTCAGCCTCCCACACTTCACGGTGACCCTCAGCTCTAGAAGACTTTTTCCTCATAAAAAAATACTAAAAATTACATGTTTGATACTCTTGCCAGAGATTCATCTTGCCAGTTCTCCTTTCTAAGATATGAGTCATCGCAAATGAAACACTAAAGTTCCATTTCAGTTTCAAGTGTGCACAGGTAAGATAAAAATCTGTTTCTGGATTTGTTCTTCACCTTTTCTCTTGCATCAGAGGATACTGGTAGCACCCACTTAGGGTCAAGTAGACACCTCCCCATTTAATACTTCAACTACATTTCATGCTTTTTTATTACCTCTCAAATGCAGCGCCTGCCCTGTTTTGTCTACCCTCATGGCAATTCTGTGCGGCAAATGCTTTTTAGCCCCTTTTTCACTAGTCCATGTTAACTACACAGAATGAGTCTTACAACATGTTTGGTCATGCACAATGTACTTTGATCATGTCTTTCCCCTTGCCTTACCTTCTCCTCATACTCCTTTTCCCGATTTTTTTTTTTTTTGTTCTTTTGTGTTGGGTTTCTCCTACGTTGATGTTGTCCATATTTCTTGATTCCACATATAAGAGAAAGCATGTGATACTTGTCTGGGTCTGGCTTGTGTCACATAGCATGATATTCCTCGGTTTCCTCAACTTTCCTACAGATGATGCTATTTCATTCTTTATGGCCAGCTGGTTCTCTGTTGTATGTATGTACCATACTTTCTTTGTGCACTCATTCACTGACAGGCTGGTAGGCTGGTTTCACATCTTGGCTAATGTGAATAGGCCTCAATAGACATGGGTGTGAAGGCATCTTTGTAGTATGCTGAATTTGATTCCTTCACATAGTATACCAAGAATGGTAGAGTTGGATCATATGGTAGCTCTACTTTTTCTTTCTTTTCTCTCTCTCTCTTCTTTTCTTTCTTTCTTTCTTTCTTTCTTTCTTTCTTTCTTTCTTTCTTTCTTTCGTTCTTTCTCTCTTTCTTTCTTTCTTTCTTTCTTCTTGGAGCATCCATACTGATTTCCATAGTGGTTACACTAATTTACTTACACTCCAAGGGCTTCTCAGGGCTCCTTTCCCCCACATCCTTTTCAGCATTTATTTATTTCTGTGCTACTGACAATAGATGTTCTGTCTGCAGTGAGATGGAATCTCGGTGTGGCTTGCCTTTCCCTAGTGGCTGGAGCCATGGAACATTTCTTCATATTTTTCCTTATTGGCCATTTGTGTTTCACTGGAGAGGTGTCTGTTGAATTCTTCTACCCATTTATTGATTAGATTATTTCTTCTTCTGCTATTATAGCTTTTGAATTCTTTATGTATTCTGGATATCAGTCCTCTGTCTGAAGAGCAGCTGGCAGACTTTGTCAAACTCTAAGCTCTTTCTTCTTTTGGTTAATTGTTTCCTTTGCTGTGTGGAAGCCCTTTAACTTGCTGCAATCCTGCTCTTTCATTCTTGCTGTGACTCTTTGCTTAGCTTAACTGTAAAGACAAGCAAACAGACCGAAGCAAGCTGAGTGAATTGTCCTTTACTGAACAGAGCTGGGAGGTTCAGGCTAGGAATTTGAAAAACTGATTTTAGTGCTCGTGTTCTTAACAACTAACTTATATTGACACTTACTTTTATGATTTATAGAAGTTAAAGCTATTTTTCCAGTGTCTAAGAATATTTCTTTAAAATTCTATAGAATTAAGAAAAGAGCAAAGTAATACAAGTTAATGTGTTCATATCATTTTTTTCTTCAAATGTATGTATGCACATATTAATTTTTCAAAATACTGGTTTTATTGTCATTTTCATACATACCTATGTCGATTTTGGTCAACTTCATCCCTCCATTGTCTTCCCCTTTCCTCTGGCTCAGTAGTCTTTCTTTACTTTCATGTCTCCTTTTTTATGCAGAACATGAGCTACGTGTTTTTCTGAGCCTGGTTAGTTTGGCTTAATATGATCATGTCCATTCCACCGATTTGTAGTAGTTGACGTGAGTTTGTTCTTTTTTATGGACAAATAACGCTCCATTGTGTCTGTATGCCACGTTTTCTTCTTTTTACCTTGTTTACAATTCAAAGGTCTGTACATGGAAAATTTTGTCACTAGACTGATCCAAGGCCACATATCTGGGTACATGATGCGGGCAAACCTTCATCCTGTGGATTTTCATCTGGAGATGGAAACATCTCCATTGCTCAGCTTTATGTGGAGAAGGTTATCTGGGAAAATGCGAGCCAGGCAGGGCGATTGCTCCCAGGCTGGTCGGACTCTATCTCTGGTGTGTGTGCCTTTAAGCAAATAATTTCACTTTTTTTTTTTGGTTATAAAGGAGTAAAAGTATAAAAACTCTAACTGTCCTTCTGCAGACCCTGGGGAGACACCTCAGGGAATAGTTTGAAAACTATTCCATTGGGTAGTTTTTAATGGTCAGTGATTTTAATATTGCCAGATTGGACCTAGATTAGGGCTGTAGGAGTATTTTGTTTTCTGATAGGTTTATGTGTTATTGACATGCACTATATTTCAAATGTGTTATTTTATGAGTTTTAATATATGTGTACACCTACAGTAATCAGTGCTGGAGAGGATGTGGGGAGAAAGGAACCCTCCTGCACTGCTGGTGGGAATGTAAATTCACACAACCACTCTGGAAAGCAGCATGGAGATCTCTCAAAAGACTGGAAATAAATGTCCCCTTTGATCCAGCAACAGCTCTCCTGGGAATATTTCTAAAAGAAGTCAAAATAACACATAACAGAGATACACGTATACCCATGTTCATATCAGCACAACTAACAATAGCTAAAATATGGAAGTCACCAAAATACCCATTAACAGACCAATGGATACACAAACTGTGGTATTTATACACAGTGGAATACGATGCATCTATAAAGTTCAACAGTGTGGAGGCTTTTGCAGGCAAATGGAAGAAACTTGAGAATATCATGCTTAGTGAATTCAGAAGTAGAAAGTGAAACATTGAATAGTTTCTCTGATAGGAGAAACTTGGATCACATCTATCTCATGGAACTTAAAATGAAAAAACGAAGTGAACCAGGGGAGCAGAGTGGAGAGGGAGAGAGAGGAGGGCAGGGGGAGGGACAAAAGGAGAGTGGGAAAATTTTTGTCGCCTTGACAAGATATGTATGTGCACACAATGGTCAACTTCATTGTAAACCTTAAATTTTGTGTTTATACGTATCAATAAAATGGGGAAAATAAATTTTCTAATAAAGCGAAAAAACCCATCATCTTAATAAACACAATGACTCTATGCATCACCTTCAAAATTTGTGACTCTCTGCCACATTCCCAGGCAATTGGTGGCCTATTATTGTCATCATGGATTATTTGCATATCTTATAGTTTTATATAAATGGAACCATACAGTATGTACTATTCTTATGTGTGACTTCTTTAGCTCAGCATAAATTTTGCGATTCATTGTTGTAAGTATTGGTGGGTAATTTCTTTCTTTTTACTATCATCATATGGAGAAATCAGTTTGTTTATCCACTTATCTGTTGGTAGGCATTTTTGACGTTGTGGTGTTTAATCATTATTAAAGTAAAATTACTAAAAACATTCTTGAGCAAGTCTTTGAATGAGCAAATATGCTTTGTTTTCTCTTGGTAAATCCTTAGGAACAGAATGTCTGGGTCATATGGTTGGCATATATTTAACGTTCTATGAAACTGCCAATTTCTATTCTAAAGTGATGGTACAATTTTACATTTCTACTGGAAACATGTGAAAGTTACAGATTTTGGGGGGAGGGTACTGAGGATCCAATCCAGAATATTGGCACTGAACTGCATTCCCTGCTCATGTTTTAGTTCTAATTTGAGTTGGATGTCTTGCTAACTTGCCCAGGCTGGGCTTGAACTTGATCTCAGCCTCCCGTAGTGCTCAGGTTACAGGTCTGCACACAAGTCCCAGCGGGTTCTTCTACATCCTTACAGCTTTTTGGGGCTTGTTAACTTCAGCCATTCTTCCAGACATGTCACATTATCTTGTTACGGTTTTCATTTCCCTAATGAATGGTGATGCTGGATATCATCTTGTAATGATTTTATTCAGCATCAATACAATTTCTCTGATGAAGTGTCTGCTCAGAGAATGACTATTTTTAAAATTAGATTGCTTTCCTATTACTGGGTTTTAACAGTTATTCTTGGTATGGGTTCTTTATCGGATACATAATCCAAAAATATTTTCTCTGGTCTGTGGCTTGCTTATCTTTTCATTCTCTTAACAGTGTTTTTCAAAGAGCAAGATGACGTTCTTAATTTTGCTGAGGCTGAATTTGTGACTATTTTCTTTTACAAAGAAGATTTGATGGTATATATATATATATATATATATATATATATATATATATATATTGTATATACTTACTGCTATAAATTTCCCTGTATGTGCTGCAACAGTGACATCTTCCAAATACTGAAATGTCATATCCTCATCTTTTTTGAATTGAAAATACTGATTTCTCCTGTGACCCATGGGTAATTTAAAAATGTGTTGCTTAATTTTCTCATACATACTTGGGTATTTTCTATAAAATTTTCTGCGGTTGATTTTTTTAGTTTATCCCACTCTGGCCAGGAATATATTTTGCATGAATTAAAACCTCATAGTTTATTGAGACTAGTTGTATGGCCCACAATATTACTAATCTTGCAAAATGCTCCTTCATATTTGAAAAGAATGTGTATTCTACTGTTGGGTTGAGTTGTTCCAAAAATGTCAATTAGACCAAGTTTGCTGATGGTGTCATTAAGTGTTCTGTTACATAACTGATTTTCTGTCTACTTGCTTTTGTTGTTTATTGAGAAATGGGTATTGACATCTCTTTAATCATGAATTGATTTTTTTTGTGTTTCCATCAGTTTCTGTTTCTTACTGAAGCTCTGATGGTAATACATAATGTTTATAACTCTCTGATGAGTTGACCCATTTGTCGTTACTAAATAACTTAAGTTTTTTTTTTTTTTGCTCTGATATCTGCTTTGTCTGTTATTAACATAGCCTCTCCATCTTTTTTATTTGGATTTGTGGCAGCATTGTCCTGCTGTTTGTTCCTAAACTGCCTGTGTATTGATATTTAAAGTGTGCTTCTTATTAGAACATAACATCAGGTCTTGTTTTTAAAGTGTGTTCTGATAGCCTCCAATATTTAAGTGGGGTTTGGACCAGTCACAGATAAGGCGATTATCAATGGGATAGGTTTAATCTTCTTGATACTTGTCTCATCTATTCTTTGTTTCTTATGTCCTCTTTTATGTCTTTCTTCACTAATTTAATATTTACAAATTTTTAACTTTATCTCATTTGTTGGCTTATTGGGTTTCTTTGCCTTATTATTTAAGTGGTTGTTTTTGATTTATAGTTGTAAACCTAACTAACAGAGGTAGAGAGTTTCTCTGAAGATGAATACATTTATTCAAGAGTAGAGGAGTAGAAATACATGTGACATAGTAAACTGTGAGCATATCCAGAAGCTGAGGAAGAGAAAAGAAGACAAAGGGAGGAGGAGCATGTAAGTCATTGTGAATCAACCATCTCTGCTTATCAGGATCAATAACCAGAGAGGCATCAGTCCAAGGTTTAACACATGGCTGTTGAACAGATATCCTTGTACTAGAGTTTTCTGTGTAGAGCTGCAGTTTTTATAACTTTTGCTTACGAGAGATTTCTTCAGTACTTTAAAGATGTTACTATATTTTTTCTCACTTGCATTATTTCTCATGAGAATTCTGCTGTCATTCTAATTTTTGTTCCTCCTTATGTAATGTGTGTGTGCCTGCATGGCTGCTTTTAATATCTTTCCTTTCACTGATGCTTGGCTATGAAGCTTGCTAAGGCCTTGTGTACTGAACACTCAGGAGGTAAGAAAGTCAGATTGGGCTTACGTGTTGGAATACTTGTTGTAGAATCTAGGCTAGCCTGCAAAGCGGCTAGCTAGAAGCCTACCAGGTGGACAGGGCCCTCAAACCCAGAATCCATTGGTTAGGGTGGATCATAGGACCAAGAATAGAAAAAACACTGAGGAAATCTTCACATTTCTGGCATTATGACTTCTTCCAGATCTCTGTGGTTGATGACTGAAATGTTGGGTAAGAAATGGGTGTGGTCCTAAACCTTCCTAGGGAGGGTATCAGAGACCTTTCTGGAATGGCAGATCTCAAAATGACTCAAAGTAAGAGTTGTGTGAAATAATGGAGGCTACAAGGAGAATCAAATGTCTTATTATAAGGTTCTGATTTTACAAAGAAAACATTTAGACAGCTCTTTCTTTTTCCTTCACTCTCTGCAGATTCACCTGGTAGAATTCTCTTAGATTTTCACAACTGCTCTTTCCAAATAGGCAAAAAAAAAAAAAAAAAAAAAAAAAAAAAAAAAAAAAAAAAAAAGTAAGAAGAACTTTTCACAAAACAACTAACTTATAAAATATCTTAGGAAAAATATTCTTTAATTTTACAGACTTAAAAGTATGACTAAGAAGGACTTTTTGGAACTTTTGGTTAAGATGATGGCTGAGTAATAGAGCTATGCATTGTCTCCTCATGGACTCAAAAAGTTGAGATTATAATTTAAAAACTGCCTGTTCAACTTAGGCAGGAGAGGAAGGAGTGACCCAATAATTCAAAGGAGGCCATGGAAAAATCAGAAATCCCAAAGACACATTAGAAGTGGAGGAAAACAGCAGCCCAGGAAGCAGCCCCAGGCTGAGGGAGAGTGGCCCTGAGTCCCCGGCATCTACAGATGGAGGAAAGCCTGAAGCTGAGGCTGTCTGACCAAGGTAAACATGGATTTGAGAGAAGTGGGAATTGACAGCAGCTGGTGCCCTAGCCTCGAAAAATGAGCCTGCTAGTAGTGCAAACTTCAAATACAGTGTGAGTTTCCCCTAGAAAAGGCCTCCTGGAGCCGAGACCAGAAGAAACACTTGACAGCCATAATAGGCAGTGATGTAAGCAGGAGCCATTAGAAAAGGAGCCCAAGACTGAACTGTTTAGAGTAAAGGAATGCTCACAAGAGCGCATCAGGGTATTTCGGGTCAATCTTAAACAGTGTCTGGGAAGAAACTGGCACAGAGACCATTGTGGAGAAGAGAGAAAGGCCGCTGATCTCCTGAATGGCTCAGGGGATCGTGGAAGCATCTCTGAGGGTGACAAGCCCTGCCCGTAGGTCAGGGAAACCAGGATAGATGAGAGAGCTTTGCTGAGGACTGTGATCAAGACACCTCAGAGGCCATCAGATTGTTAGGTCCTCCCTCCCCCAGCATGGAGCTCAGAGGAATTTCAGCTCCCCCGCACTCCTTCATATCCACTCAAAGAAACCTTTTGGCTAGTCCTTTAATGTGAAGACCCTCAATAATAGAAATATGGGAAGAAGACACGGCAACAGGACACCCACAGAAACGCCTGAGACCCCAGAAACTAATGGCATGGGCCCTGAAATAGTGGAACTCATAGGGAAGGAAGTCAAAAAGCAAATAAACGAGTCAAACAGTCAGTTCAAACAAGATATTCTCAAAAAATGTAAGCAGTAATCAGTCAGCTTAAATAGGAATTTACTAAAAAAATAAGTGGTCCTTATAGCTATAAAGCTTACTGAGTGTGCAGAAGGCGCAAGTAAAAAGTTGTCTGAGATAATTAAGGAAATATAAAGTATAAAGGAACATTTTGACAGAGAAGCAGACATTTTGAAAAGAAATCTAGCTGAAATTCAGGATATGAAAAATAGATTTCAAAGCAGGGGAAGTTGGCTCAAACATCGTGAGGGCAGATTTTCAGACCCGGACGACAAGGCTGAGGAAACAAATGCTGTAACATTTGTTTATAGGTACAATTCCCAAATTAGAAATGAGCAAAGTAGCTGGATACATCAGTGATGGATGATTCAAAGAGAACCAGCTTCAGAATTATGAGTGTGGGAGAAAGAGCAGAAGACAGCACCAAAGATATAAAGAATTTATTGACTTAAATCATTCAAGAAAATTTTCCAATTCTAGGAAAAGAAATTAATTTTCAGGTACAAGAAACTGATAGAACACTAAATAACCTCAACTAGCAATGAGACTCACCACAACATGTCATAATCAAAGCCTCAGAAATCCAACAGGAAGGGAGAATATTAAAATCAGCAAGAGAAAGACATATATTATTCTACCAAGACAAACCCATTCGAATTACTACAGATTTCTTGATGCAAACGTTAAAGGCTAGGAGACCCTGGAGCAAAATCTTTCAAGCTTTAAGAGATAGCAAGCGTCAACCCAGGTTGTTACATCCAGGAAAATTACCCCTGAAAATTGAAAAGGAAGTAATATTTTTTTTCATGACAAAAGATCCCTAAAAAGATTTGTGACCATTAGCCCAGCACTGCAGAAAATACTTGAAGAAATCTTTGAGAGAGACAGAGAGATAAGTGTAACCAAAAAACATAGACATCAATTATTTGATTGGTATCCCACTAAAACAGTACCATAAAATCACAAAATCATAAAAGCTGTGAAACTAACCCTCATAATTATTATTCTTATTAGTATATTAGTTTACAAACATAATAATTATATTCAACATGGGTAATTGGTATAAAATCTGAATCTATGAAAAAAAGTTTTTCGCTAGCAATTTTGGAATAATATCAGGAACAAAAGACTAAAACCAAATTTACCGATATTCTGTAATCAATTAAATTTTTTTAAAAATTTGCATTCCATGAACTTCTGTTTTGCCTTCCCATTTTTTGCCTCTTGTTCTCGTAGGACAGTTCCTCCTGGCCGTAGCTATCTTTGTCACTTCCTTAAAAGCTTGCATTAATTTAATCTGATGAAATAAATTTCTAATCACTTTTAAGCAGGGCAAATCCAAAGTTGCCATATGAAGGATAACTCATAATGGTTTTAAGCTACAACTTTCTCTTTCTCTTGCCAAACGAGTCATCGGTCTGGCAGTTTGGTTTTTGCATGAATCACAATCCATGTACCAGGGCATTTGCACCATCTGTCACAAGCGTGTCACGGAAGATGAGACTGTGGACACCTGGTAGGATGACGTTGAAACGTCGACTCCGGGGTAAACTGCATCTGCAGTGATGAAAGACCAAGAGCCCAAAAAGCCCGGAAAGAGAAGATGCTGCTCATACCAGCAAAAGAGACATACAAAAACTTGGAAGTCTGTGGTATTGTGTGTAGGTATGTATGTATGTATGTATGTCTATGTGTATTTTTTAGGATCGATGATTTTTCAGAATCTTAGTGGCAGGAGGAGATTAAATTCTTTGGAAAAATCTGGGTCTGGTGACATGGGCAGGTAATTTCAGCACTCTGAGAGTCTGAGGCAGGAGGACAGCAAATTCAAGCTCAGTGTGGGTGACTTAGCAACTTAGTGAGACCCTGTTACAAAGTAAAAGTTTTCTAAAAAAGATGGGGTAGGGCTACAGCTTAGTGAGAAGGCCCTGGATTCGATCCAAGTACTTCGATCAGTCAATTCTTGGCAATGAAAAAGAACTATCAGGTAATATTACACGTGCAAGTTCTGGTAAAGGCAATTGATGCCATTTGTAAAGAGAAATGTGAAACATACCTATGTTTATGTATGTTTTGCGATCACCCATGAATGAAGAGGCATGAGATTTCCCCACGTACCCATCAGTTTCTGGTTTTGTTAAGGGTCTATTAGTGAAGGAACTACTCAGAATCTCCCTCGTTTTTAGGGTACTGGAAACATCCAGTAGTTGAAACCATCCTGGGGCTGTTTGTGGATGTTGATGTTGAGTAAGACAAAACACTTAAGCATGATGGTAGCAAGTGGTTGTGAGCCATTTTTCAGTTATAAGCTCTTGAAGCTGGTTCACTAGTATAACTCCCTGTAAAAACAAAAATAGCTGTTTTCTGTGTGGAATGTTCCAGTCTGTATGTACACACATGTTTATATATACCCATCTGTCCTTCTCACTGGTAGTTCACAAGGAGTAAAGACCAGTATCAGGTTTAATTTGGACCTTGGTTGAATTCAAAGTCATGCAGTCAGTAGCAAAGCTTAGATCTGCTTGTGCCCTGCCATCACATGTATGTTGCATCCTGTTGCTGCCACTGTAAGATCTTTGTTCTTTAGTTCCAACTTGCCCCATCACCAACAGCAGGGCAAGGGAAGTACCCTGTCATACGGTATAGTTGACACCCACGTAATCAGCTTCAAAAGTTCAGACCCCATCCCTAGCACTTCTAACTTTGTGTTGTAATGAACATAAATGCAAATCACTGTTCCTGGCTCCAGTGCAGTTTTGTTTTGGTGTGCATCTAAATTCTCATCCTTAATTTCTTCCGTTTCTATATTTGCATCTTTCTCAAATTCACACCCACTTTATCTGTCCCTTTCCTAGTTGAGGCACTTACAGGATTTTGTAGGAATTTCGCAACTTCCCAACTTCTCTTTCTGTTCCTGACAATGGCACACAGGAAAGTTTATGACTTTCCCTTCACCTGGGCATCCTGAAAGACTTTCTGCTCCCTGAATGTAACATGTGAAAGATCATTCTGTGCTCCTGGATCCTGCTCCCTCCTCTATCCCAACCCCTTACTGCCACTGCCTGATAACTCGTTGCTAAGATTCAGCACAAAGGCCTTCACTTCCATGAAATCCTCGCTTCCCGTTCCTGGCTTTCATCTCTTTACTGTTTTGTTTTATCTAATTATGTTGCTCTAATTATTTGTTAACTGCCTTTGGTTATTGATGCACTGTGAATATTTTGAACTCAGGGCCTGAGCTATATTTATCTTTGCATCCCAGAATTGAATACAGAGTTTGATAGGTAAGAGGTACTTACAATACTTGACTTCCTCATTTCTAGATGCCTTCCGAAACATTTAGAAAACAGTGTTGGTATTCCGGAGAAGTACTTTGTTGAGTAATCCATAGTGTATCTTCAGGAAATATTTGAACACGACCAGGAGCTACTGAGAGAA
Organism: Ctenodactylus gundi; assembly: GCA_004027205.1. NCBI lineage: Eukaryota > Metazoa > Chordata > Mammalia > Rodentia > Ctenodactylidae > Ctenodactylus > Ctenodactylus gundi. Next base: position 86,082 of record PVKB01002938.1, read on the forward strand.
ATTGGACACATTTTCTGTTCTGTACACATAACTACATGCCGTGGAATTGGCACAGTTCCTGATCCGTGATCCTCAGTGGACCAAAGCCTTGAATTGCCATATAGCATATGCTGATGGTTCTAGTCTTTCACTGCTGCCCAGAAAGCTCTGTGGAAGGAGTAGTAGGCCAGGATGCAGAGTACCTGTTAAACATGCTGACTTCCATGCCTCCCAGAACCCCAAACTCACTCCTCACTCCCCGCAAAGATGATGGGTGGAGCTTAGACGCCCAAACAATCCCCTGTGAATCACCCTGGGGCACCTGCCTTACCTTATTATGTCACACTCAGCCATCACCAAGGCCACTCTTCTTCCCTCCTTAAACACATTGCAAATCTGGTTTTTCCCCCTTTAATTTTATAGCCACACCTTTCCTCCCCAGAGCTCTCTCCACCCTTGTCCGCTACCCTCTGGATAACTGGAAATGGCTACAGTGTGTTCTTTCTTCTCCTATCATCTGTTCTTACAATGCACTTGAGTGGTTTTTCTGAAAAGCAGTTCTCATCATGTGTTGGTTTAACTTCCAAAGAATGATGGCTGTGGCTATCCCCTAGCTTCAGAATAGGGTCCGAGTTCCAAGGCCCTTCCAAGTATGATGTCTCGCTCCTCCACTGGTAAAGCTTGATTTACTGCCCTCCTCTCCCAAATGAATTACATGCATTTTCCCTAAAGCTACGTTTTCTTGCCTTCAGATTTTTGAACACAATGTTCCTTTTTTTCCTAGACTTTCTTCCTACTCCCCATTCCCACCTTCTTCCTACATGTCTTACATTACTTTCCCTAAATATTCCCTGTTTTGGCAGAATTTCTTTAATCTCTTAAACTTGGTTAGATGCTCCTCTTGAGTGCCCCTTGGATATATCTGTTTTGCTTCTTTTCACAAGCATTGTGGTAATTTGTTTATCTCCCTTACTAGACTGAATTCTACAGGGGTAAAGCTAGGTCTTATGAATTATTATACTCCTAGGTTCTAACACTGTGTCTGGACACAGAAGTTACTTGAGAAGTATCTGTTGGCTAGACAAATTGTTGTCAGTACCTAGCCACAGAAATGTATTGGGCAATTTGCAAATGTTTTGGAGCTCTGCTCAGGTGAAACTCTTTGTAACCAATACAATCTTGACATTTGTTTTGACCCAGGTACTTAGAGTATTTAAAAATACCTACTTCTTCCCATTCAGATCTCTATCAATTTGTTTATGAAAGGTGAAAGAGTCAGCTCAGTCTAATTAGGAGTGGAAGATCTGCAGCATGTAGTCCAGCCCCGCAATACATACAAAGAATCCGTATTGTCCCGGCATGTGCCAATTAAAACAGTGGTAAAAGAGAAGTGAAGCTAGGAGAGAATTCGTGTATCTTCTGAGGGCAGGAGCAACTTACAAAGTTAAGACAAAAGATTACTCAAGTACAAACTAATAAAAAGCCGGATAAAAATTTGTGTACACAAAGAAATAAAGCTCACCTTCTTGCACTTTATGACTGTTGAAAGCAAAATTTACATATGATTTCAATCCATACAGAGATGACCTCATTTCAAAGGTGTGGAAAGTTAACCATCATAAACACTTGAGCTCCGTTGCCTGGTTCCAGGTCTAAGGGCCCTGGTTCATTTCATGAAAGTCTTCTGGAAACATCAATGAGATTATTTTTTAAAAAAGACATACAACAGCAGCAATTAGTGTAATGCATGAATAATTAAGTTATAAAAAGAAAATAAACTATTTGACAAAAATTATATCCATAGTAAAGAAAAACCAACCTCTAAAAATATAGGAAAATCTTTATAATCACAGAATTTTTGAAGTTTTGATAGTTGGTAAAAAGCCCATGAAAGTGGAGAGTCCTTTGGAAAGGATCGCTATTCTGTGTGAGCATGGTTTTCATTGGCCAGCTAGGTGACTTGTGGCTATTTCCCATGTGTATTTATGGTTACTATATAACTTGACTTCCAGGTTCATGTATTCAATGCTTACTGAGAACCCAAGTCCTAACATAGCTTCTGTATGTACATGGTTGGATGTGATGGAGATGCTGCTTATAAGGAGATTCATATATATATATATATATATATATATATATATATATATATATATATATACACATATACAGCCCAACAGGATGGATGAGTAGCTGGAAGGGAAGCAAAGTTGGAATGAGATGGGATTTATGGAGAACATTCCAGCCAGATGAGATGGGATGGGGAGAACACAGAAGTATAAAGATTCATAAGATATTAGAAAAAAGGTGAGGGTTTTAGTTACTTTTTTGTTGCTGTGACTCAATACCCAGAATCCACAACTTAAGGGGAGGAAAGCTTATTTTAGCTCAGTTTCAGAAGCTCACAGCCTACTCAGGGGCAGCTGGCAACAGCAGAAGTACATGGCAGAGGTAGAGATGGAGGCAGCTCCTCACGACATTGCAAACAGGAAGCCAAGTCCAGTCCAGTCCCAGAAGGAAGGCAAGAAGCAGCAGACACCCTTCCAGGTCCCATCCCAATGATCTGCTTCTTTTGAGTCCAGCATCAGTGTTATGCCCCTTCCAGGTTTAAGCACGCACCGCACACCTATAACCCAATTCACACTCCTATAATCCAATCCACATGTCCATCACACATTCATAATCTACCCCTCCAAACCAGGCCCCGATCTCCCAACAGTGCATGGTTCTGTAGACAATCCATAACATCTAAATACATGAGACTTTCGAGGGATATTCCTGATCCAAACCACAATAGTGAGGGTTTTTTATAGATGAAAAAGACATTAACATGTATTGAGAGTACTGGTTAAGATAGAGCTATGCAGGTAGGCTGTTGTCACATCATGGAAAGTATGGTATAATAACTTCTGTACGTTATTACCATATTTTTATTTCTACCATACTTCAAAGACTGATTTATTAATCTAATCAAATGTATATATTCTCTTAGAGGGCACATAGTTCTCTCAGACTTTCTACAGCATTTTATTCATTCCTTCATCGACGCTGACATTGTTCTTCCTGTGTGTCAAATACTCTGAGTACCAATATTGCTTTTTCGTAAGCAAAACACCACAGCTTTCTTTTCTATGTGACATATCATATTCTTATTCCAAAAGCACGATTTAACTTATTTTAATTGTCTGTTTTGGTATTTGTTTCTTAATAACACACTTATATTGCTATTTATTGATATTGTGTATTGAATTCCTGTTCTGATATAGCTATATCATTAGTTTTGGTCAGATCAATATCAGTATGTATTATGATAATGCAAATAAAACTCACAAGCGGGCCATATAGGATTCTATGGTCAGCTTTTTGTGGTGAGAAGTTTTGTATGCTTTGGACACTATGACCATTTTGTCTGTTACTTGTTTGCTTTTCTATGTACATTCGGTGGTAAACCGAGTCAGAGTGTTTATCTGTCTCACCGAAGGAAACATGTGGAAGCAGCAAAATAAGATGTTAGTAGCAACATTGCAAGGTGGGTGTCCATCTCCCAGATGGGCACAGACACAACGAGATGGGGTGGGTGAGGGTTTTTGATTCCTAGCTTGCGGGTTCCTCCCTCTGCCTTCCTACTGGTTTCAAATACACATTCTTGGATGAAATCTGAGGGTGGATTTCTTGTCTAAGTCAAGGAAATGCATTGGTTAAATTGGGTTGGTTTGTAGCCTAGCTGGTTGCTGGGATAGCACTCAGCTCTCTGTCTCCCTTTGTTCTGTCAGCTCTTTCTGGAAAGTACTGGAAGACAAGACAGCAGTTAGGGAAAGAAGCATTGAGAAGTTAGAAACCAAGCAGCAGGGTGAGGCATTTGGTCGCCGTTATGTGGCACCATCTGAAAATGAGTCACTTCTCATTTACTTTACACTTGCCACTAATTTTTCCTGAAAATCTTTAGTAGAAGCATTAGTGCTCTCTTCCCACATTGAAATACATCAGGGATTCTACCAATTTCTCTTGTTAGAAGATGCTCCCCACCCCCCTTGGAGTCCTCTTTTGCTCTGGTCTGAGCCTGTTGCTCTCTAGGCCATTGGCCCAATTGTCACACTGTTTCCCTTGGGGACCACCATTCTGAGGTTCCTGTCACTTCTGCTCTGGGCTGAGTCACTTGCTTCTTGGATTCAATGTCTTTTCTTGGTGACCATGCTTTGTTGGGATGTTTGTTCCAGTAATTTCTTTAATGATTGTGTACATGCAACTTGGCAGGGCTTTTATATCTGAAAATGTCTGTATTCCACTTTGATTAATTCTGACTGGGGTATAATTTTGAAGGTGTTGATCTGTTTTTGTTTTTGTTGTTGTTATCGCTTGGATTTATTCTGCTGTTTGGAAATAAAGTCATTTTTGTTTCTTTTTCCTAAGCTTTTACAATCTTCTTTTTATCCCCAGTTCTTTAAATTTTCCTCACAATGTGTCTTGGTGTAGTTTTCTCTACCCTTTTGTTGGAGGGCACCCAGTGAATCGTTTCAATCTGGAAACTCATCTAGTAAATATTGGAAATTATCTAATATTTTCTTTTTCATTTCCTTTTCTTGTTCTTTCTGCAGCTCTTAATACTTTTGGACTAAAATTCCTTCCACTTTAAAATAGTCCAATGGAAAATAGAATAAAGACCATATGCAGGTAGGAAAATAATGTTAGATGATTGAGTCCATTTTCCTTTCCCATGAATAACAGAAGAGGACAATTTAAATACTTGGCTGCCTGAAATGGCCTCTTATCTAGGAAATACAGCGTCAGTCTCTAGCTTTCTAGAACATTCTAGAACTTGTGCCCATGAAAGGCCAACCTCCCCGCACTGGCTCATGTATCTCAGGAGCTCATATAATTATATCTTAGATTACAGATAAAAGTTGCTCTTACATTTTCTTTGAGATAGCTTCTTGCTCTAGTCCATGCTGGTTCTGAACTCATTCTGTAGACCAGGCTGGCTTGGAATTCATGGCAATTCTTCTACCTCATCCTCCTGATTTCTGGGGTCACAGGTGTGCACCACCATGCCCAGCTTAGTGTAGTGCTGGGGAATTGAACCTAGAACTTTGTACTTGCTAGGCAAGTGCTTTACCACTGAGCTACACCCCTATCCCCCGCTCTTCCTGTTTTTGTTTTTCTTTATTTTTCTGCTCATCAGTTGACATGTCTTCTTTTGTTATTATTTATTCCTCTCTTCCCCCTTTAAAATGTGAACTCCATAGCAGTAGGGGCACTGTTCGGTTCTTATGTTGCATGTAATTATGTTGCACGGTTCATGTGGCACTGGTGTACAGGTTTCAATGAACATATGACCAAAACGTCACCAGCAAGCTCTAGTAACTTTAATGCCGTGCTGATTAAATAGCATTTTGTTTGAGGTAGACCAGTTGAGTTGGATGGCTTTTACTGTTTTCCAGGTTGCTGTAGTAGGTAAGGAGTTGGTGCTCAGCAAAACTAGGAATATTCAGAACTGAAATTGTGAGGAGCAAAATTCCTGTTCTGTTCTACACGAAGAAAATTGGAGGTCATAAGCAAGGTTGGTTCTCAGAAAAGAGTGCTACTTACCAAAATCTTGAATGAGGATCCAACAGAGTTCTCAGTGAAATAATAGTACAGTACATGTGGCAGAGGCATAGCTGTTATGTCTTAGCAAGCCTTTGGAAATTTAATCCTTCTTCACTAAGAAGCCTCTGGAAAAAGATTAGCAAATCCCATCTCAGCTGTGTTCTTAGGACTTTCTGAGAGAAACATCCTCCAATTCTATGAACATGAAATCTTTCTCTTTCTGCGTATAGGTTTTCCAGTGTGGGTCCCAACAAAAAGGGCAGTCTCCAGCTGAATAAAGGTGCCAGGTTTATGTTCTTAGAAGTCTTATTTGTGATAACTTCCCCCTTTGGCCCTCCTATCCTCATCTTTTATAATAAGGGAAGAGAGCTCCTTTAAGAACAGCCTCCTCTGAGTCTGTTGAGAAAGTCAGCTAACATGGAGTAACTGTAAGAGAACCAACTGAGTTTATAAGTGGTCAAATGGCTCAGCCAATAGCTGTCTACGTTGCTTCCTCCTGTGACGAGTTTCAGTCTTACCTGCCCCCTCACCAAGGCCACTCTGAGAATTACGCGGAGGGGTGATTTTCCAAATATACGCGGGCTATATTTGTCAGAGGTCATGATCTGTGAAAAGGTGGTTTCTTATTTCAGTAATTAAGTCATTTATTTGCATTTACTTTTCAAATCCAGTCTTACGGACAGAGGCTGTACAGCGTATTGGGAGAGCTAGAGGAACAGCGGTTAGAGGACGGAGGAGTGGGTGAGGGAGGGTGCCCTGCCTTCCCTAATTGTGGGAGCTTTGGTCCTTTACCTGCTATAAACTCTTGAAGTTCATGATAAAACTATGCTAACATTAGGAAACAGTATAAAAGAAATAACAATGAGGGCAATGGAAAGGGCCAGCTAGTTAAGTAGAAGCCATTATTTTAAAAAAGAGGAAGTAAGGTAAGCTAAAAGGGAATGGAGAAGCTAAAACAAGAGGTTTAAAATCTCCACGAAGGCAAAAGGTTAAGAGTTTAAAAATACAAAACAGATGAGATTTAAAAATAAAAGATAAAATGCTATAAGCCAATGAGATAAAAGGTTAAAACGCGAGTAGGAGCTGTAATGGCGGAGGATAAAAGACTCAGGCTTATGAGACGAAAAGCTAAAAACAGACCATTCCTCAGGATTAAGGATTGGAGTGGGAAATCTAACTCAAAAGGCAACAGAAAGAAAGAAAGATTAAGTTAAAACTATAAGAATAAAGTGGATTAGGTGAGCTATTATTTTTAAAAACAGGTAAGAACAGAAGAGAAGAATTCAGAGGAGGCCGAGTAGGTGGCCAGGTTCTCAGGGTCTCCGGCGTCCCTGAGGGAGGGTGGGTGGAGGCCATGTTGGTGATGGTCCCCGCGTGTGGAGCCCTGGGCTGATGAGGGCAGGCGTGAGCTCCCCGGCGGCTGTGGGAGCCACCTTGGCTCTGCTCAGGCCAAAAGGAAATACCTCCAGTTTCCATGAAAAAGAATTAAATTAAAAAAATTCTTGCTGACCTCCCATCTAGCGTTGGTTGCCACGCCACCTTCAGATCTCTCTGATCTTTGGCGTTCGCGGCTGCGTCACAGCTGTTTCCGTCCTCTGTCTCTCCATACTGCAAACGATTAGCCTGAGAACACTGTTTTGGTCATGCTGCTATATTCTATAAAAACCTTCTGTGCTTATCATTGTAAAGACAAAACTCCTGGAAGATTTAGCAGAATCTGGCTTTAATATGTCTCCCCTCCCCCAGGTAAGCAGAGATCTTCTCTGTTTGCCCCTAAATTGAGAGATACCTGGGATAATATAGTCGGAATCTGGGAATTTGATCATGAAGTTTGGAATTATTTGCTTAAAACATAATTCTTAATTGCATTTTGGAAAAAATCAAAGTAAATTCATACTGATTTTGCTTCATCTTTTGGTTCTCAGAAAAAAAAATTAAGGAGTGGGAGAGAGCAAAAACCCAAAATTCACATTTCTGTGCTTCTGGGAAAATTAGATTTTAGAAAAAATAAATCAAAACTGAAGCTGCCTTCTTAGCTGCTCTCCAAAATGGCTTTCTTTCCTGAGTTTAAGGATAGATTGTCTTTAAAAATGCTTCTTGAGCCTTTCTCTACCCAGTTCTTAAAATAATAATTCAGCTGAAAGCTTGAAAGGGGGGAAAAGATTTGAGAAAGAAAACTAACCGTATTTAAGATTATCCCTATGAGTTTTCTGCCAGAGTACCAGATGCTACTGGAAAAAAAATATCTGCCACAATTTTCTGTCTGGGAACTGTGCCTGCCTCTTTAACGGGGATAAGGACGGTACTGTAGAGTGAGGCCAACGGCCAACCGATCCAAACAAACAGTGCCCCTATGCAGCCGGCACCCACTCGCGCAGACTTCTGTGACTTACCGGACAGCACAAGGGCACGAGACAGCAGTGTGGCGACAGGAGTAGGCAGCGGCGGGCTCCACCACCATCGCTTGGTTCACGCATTCAGGATCGAACTTTCTGGCAGAGCCGTCCATTTCACCGTGGGAACATTCTAGAATCGGGCAAATTTAACACTTCAATTTTTATTGTGTCAATTTTTGTTTTCCTTTTAATTTTTACATAGATTTGGATGTATCCAAGGCCCTTTTCCCCCTCTAATCCAAATTTGCATTACATCCCCAGATTTTTAATGTTTTCTTTCAGTGAATGAAAGAGGCATTGGAAATGAAACTGAATTAAAGTGAGGCAATGGAATTAACCCTTTGGTTTAGAAGAGAGTTCCAATTTAATATGGTTTTTCAGGGTATAAATGCTCAAGTGACTTGTATTTACCTATTTTTATAAATGAATTTTGATCAAAAATATATGCTGAATGTAGAAACTTAAAAATTATTTCAGTAAAAGACACATCACCATTAATCCTCTTCCAAATATTCCCCGTTGCTCGCACACACTTGTGCCACTGTTCTTGCCAGTTCCTAAAGCAGTTGTGGGAGTCCTCTTTTGTAGATGTCTTTACAAAGTGTGATCAAAAGGCCGTGAATGTTGCTGCCAAGTGCCATCCAATGGAAAGTCAGAGTCTTAGAAACACGAAGGTGTGCCCTCGTCCACCTCCATCACTAGGTCTTGCGCTGTGCAGCCTCTGGCTCTTCCACCAAGCAAAAGCAAAAACAAAAAAGAGACCATGAAAGGTAAACATTTTGCATTAATTCAGGACACTGAGAGCCACGACAGTGCAACTGAAGACCTTCAGGAATGAGGACATCTGGAATTGCTTCCGAATGTGGCCAGAGCAATGGGTGTGTTCAGATCAAGAAGTAGCAGTGCACTAATGACCGCATAGACCTGGCTGCAATACCTTTTTAACATTTAAATATTCTCTGTATCTTTTAATCATGCTCAAAATTCTGTGCATTTTGGGTCTGGCCTACAGTGGCAGCAACATTTCCTGTAAGTTGAGTGAAAGGTAGACTTTGCCGTAATATAACAAAATGTCAACGCTCTCTGCACTGGAGAAGAAACCCAGTAGGAAAATGGGATCAAAACTTTTTTGTTTTCTGTTTTTTAGTTCAGCCTGAGTTTGCTAATTTACCTTTTTCTTTAATTTGTTTTGGATTGAATGTATATGTCCCCTGCAAATGTTCAAGTTGAAGCTCTGTCACCCCCTGTGGCTGTATTTGGACTAATGAAGCAATTAAATGAGACCATAGGGCGAGGGCTCTGATCTGTAAGAATCGGGGTCCTTCTACAAAGAGACATCAGAAAGTTCACCTTCTGTGTGTGCCACAAGGAGAGGCCACGTGACGATAAAGGGGAAAGGCAGCTGTCTGGAAGCCAGAAAGAGCTCTCACCAGAAGCGGAACCAGCTGAGACTGGATTGCAGACGTCCAGGCCTCTGCAACTCTGAGAAAATAAATATGTGTTGTTTAAGCCACTCAGTTGATGGCGTTTTTAAGGGCAGACCAAGCATAACAAACAGAAGAGAAATTGGCTCCAAAAGGGAGATAGATTATCGCCACTAACCAACCCAAACTACGAGAGAGTTCAGTTTGTCACCCAGAGGATGGCCTGGCTCATGGCAGGTAATCTGTTGTTATTTTGCTAAGTGACTGAGTTAATTAATGAATGAGTGAATGAATGAGGGAGTAAGACATCCAAGCTTCTCATGATGACTGAAATTGTTCACCAAGGTGCATTGCAAATGGAAAGATTGTGTTTCCTCCCTTGAAAATTTTTACATGCGTACTTTTTTCGCTTCTAGTTGCTTTGGGGGAAGCCTCGACTCAAGGTCATTCTGATATTTGAAAACTAACTTGCAAATTTTATTTGGATTTTATAACTATTTTGATTTATTGCTTGTTCACCTTTAGCCAGAATTCAGTCTAGCATATTGCATATTAGTCAGCCTCCTTTGGTCTATGACTGTTTCCCAGTTTTCCCTTGTTTCTCAGGACCTGGGGGAGTACTGGCCAACTATTTTGTCCATGTCCCCAACCTACGTTTGTCTGGTGTTTCTGTCATGATTAGACAGGAATGGTTGGGGGGATAAATCACACAGAAATGAAATGCTGTCTTCCTCACACAGCACGATGATACCCTTACACAGTCACTAGTGATACTACCCTGAAGCTATTTGGACACACTGATGATAATTTCTTACCATTTCTATAGGATATGAAATGCTTTAGTATCCTGAATTCTTAAGTTAAAATCTGACTGGCAAAGTGATGATGTTAATACATGGGGACTTGGGAGGTAATTAGATCCAAAAGACAAAACTCTTTAAGTCGGTACCTCACGGAAGAGACCTGGGATAGCAGCTGCTTTGTTCCTTCTGCCATGTAAAGATGCAGTGAGAAGACACTGTCTGTGAGCCAGGAAACAAGACCTCGCCAGACACCTACTCTGTTGGTGCCTTGGTTTTGGACTTACCAGCCTCCAGAACTGTGAGAAATAAATTTCTGGTTTGGAGCCACATAGGGTAAGGTGCTGTGTTCTAGCCATCCAAATGGACCAAGGTATGCAACAGTGAAATTTTGTGACTCCTCATTGGATGTAGAAGAGCTCAATTTTATCTCCCTAAATTCTTTTTTTTTTTAGATTATGCGTGTATCTTTGTGTGTGATCCTATAGTCGGTGAATATTACCTTTATAGCCTATTTTTTTTTTTTTTTTGTCTAAAGTAGTGAAATATGCTGGTAAATTAAAAAGGAAGGATTTTCTTTAACGTTCCTGGTTCATTCCCGAGATCCAGGTAGCAACTTTGATGGCACAGAGTTCAACTCAGCCCTCCCAGCATTAGCACATTAGGCACCTTATAAAATGTAATTTATTTAATACCCTATCAGCCATGCCACCCTCAGGTGTGATGTCATCAACACATTCGTGGAGGACATTTGGGACCTTCAAAGAAACAGGAAAGTGAGTTTGGGCAAGTAACCCCTAAGGTAGCAGTATGGAAGTAGCAGTGGGGTCTCCCTCCAGCTACTCCTGAGGAGAGTTCTTGGGACTAACACAAAGGGAAGGGTGCTGTGTGTTGATGGACAAAAATAGAGGCAGCTGAGTCAGATCACTCTATTGTAAAAAGATAGAGATGTTTCCCTCTGCCGGACTATTTGTGGGAATATTTATGCTGGAATGGATCCAGAGTTGAGTCAAATCAGGGTGAGTAAAGTAGCCCCTGGGGAATAGAGTGCTTGCCCAGAAGAGGTAATTACCTTGGCCACGGTTTGGCCTATGAATGAACACTTTGCTTCCCGACCAGGCCTGTAACTTGCTCAGGCTCATTTGTGAATTGGACCCATTGTGTCTCCTTAAACTCTTGACATTTTATTGGTTACTCATGGTTTACTCTCTGTCTTGGGGTATAATTTAATGTGCTCACTATCACAATGCGACCAAGGCGTGCTCATGGTTCAAAAAGTGAGAGGTAACTATGGACAGATTCGTAAAGAAAACTTGGATTAAGAATAAATGTTGACTGAAATTATGATTTCCTGTGGAGAATTTTTAGTGTCTTTTTCTTGTTAGGTTGCTCTTTTGAGATGCCTATTATGTGCAAGTCAGTATATTATATTACAAAGTATATGAAGAAAAATAAGGAATGTCCTTGACTTCATTGCCAAAGACCAAATTCATAATTGTTAATCAAATCCAGCATACTATGTGAAATAAAATATGACAATAGATTTTGTGAAACTATTTACATTGTTCAAATACACGGAGTTATATAAATTGATGAAGTTTTTACTTTTTAGGAAGTGAAGCTGTGCTTGTGTGGAGTGCCTTGTATTTGGTGGCCCAGAAGTATTCTTGGGTCTTATACATAAAAATTTATAACGTTTACCCTTGAAATGTTGTCATGGGGATATTATCTCACCAAATTGGCAGTTCGCTTTATACTTCTCATCTGTATAACTTGGCAGTTCCAAATACTGCACCCACATTCCTTGGCAGAAAGAGTTCCAGAGGATTCTGAGTTCTCAGCCTCTAAGTTCCCTTGGTGGCATACCATCAGCCACACCTGTGGTCACCCTCTTCACTCCTGCAGCAGTTTACTAAGTGCATCAGAACAGTTGATCTACTCAATACATACTCTTGACTTTCAGGTATCAGATGATGTAATACATATCAGGAAGTTTGCAGGGGGGTGGGGAAATCCCCATGAAACCATTCCGGTGGCACTTACCATTTACTGATGTCCTTCGTACCTGTGGATTCATCTTACTTTGGAAGGCACTGTTCACGCTTGCATTTCTACTTACAGGGATGACATTTTTGTCCCAGTATAGTTACGCTTTCTTTCTCTGTTTACTCTCTATTTTGGGCGGGAGAAAGTTGGGAGCTTAGAAGTATTTGTTTTCATATATTCTCAGCAATGCATTTAAATGAGTGTTTTTGTATTTTATTCAGCGTTTGGGTTCTTAGTGTTAAGAGCTTTTCAAAATATTTGGTTCGCTATAGTCCTCAAAGTGGAAGTTTTTTCTAGGAACTCAAAGGAAATGGTATAAATGAGCCTGATTCTTATCTCATTCTTTTCTGCTCTGTCTCTTGTTCTATAGGTAAAACAGTTTGCAAAAAGTGAAGTGGTGCACTCACTTCATGGGTATTATTAGGTAATGCAGAATTCTGCTAGGTTTTCGTCTGTACCTCCTGTGGTACCATCTTATTCCCATACACCCACTCCACTGCACTTCCTACAACAACCTCAAACAGCGAGATTCTTTTCGTGGTTCTTGTGGAAGTTGGACCTGTGAGCTGGGCCTTCTCTGGCACTAAGAGAATGTCACACACTTTCTACTTGTTTTCCAGGAATGCTTGCCTACTTGGTAGACCAAACCTTATGAAAGAACTTGGAAAAGTGGTTCCTGGCGAAGCACGAATGCCGTCATGCTCCATACCTGGTAACACCACGAATACCAGGCATTGGTTTTGATTCCCACCATGTACACATGCACATATGTGCACACACATATGCCATTGCTGGGCTGGGGTGTGTAATTGGAACATGCAGGTGTGTATTATAAAAAGATGCAACATATTAGAATAGCACTAAATGAAGCTCAAGGAAAAATGTTGGATGGATGAATAAAAAAAAAAGAAAACTGACTAAGAAGCTCTTTCTCCTGCCCTTCACTTAAGAGTGACTTGAGCTATTGTGCCCAGATCTTTCTTAACTTCATGTTCGTGTTAATGATAGCCTTGTCAGATCTCAAAGATTTTTTTGGGGGGGTTTTATATTTCCTTTCAAAGAATTTGGCAATTCTCTTCTTTGTTCTGCTTTGGGAACATCTGTTGCAAATCTAGTTGTTGAGTTTATTTGAAACTAACAGCTGCATGGTAGCAGATTAAGAAAATAAAGTCTAGGTGAGATTATCCTGTAGATTCCTTTTTAAAGGGCTAATTTTTAAAATTTTTCTTTCATTTATACTTAAATTATGTGATATGAGAGATATAGGATTGGAAATAATTCTCCTTGTTTATCACAATGATTGAGCCAGTGTTTTGTGTTTGTAATAATCCTGATCTATTTATTGCAAATAAGTCTGAAGTCTACATAAAGGAGAAAAAGGTACAGTTTGAGCTAGCAGCCAACTGGCTTATCTGACTCTTGGCTAACGCTTTCCAAGTGAAGTACCACCACCCAGACTCTGTGTTTCCTTGACCATTTCCCAACTTGTCTCCCGAAGAATCACATTAAAATGAATTTGAGTGTTGTAACAGTGGAGGTCTTTGAGTAGAGTTACTTTTTTCAACCAAGCAAACAACAAGCTACTACTGAAACAACCATTAAAAAGAAAACCACAAAACTACTACCAGACTAGACGACAAATCTCAGAGCCTCTAATGCCCAGCTCAGAAGTTTTAGCTAATTCAGCAAGGGGCATTTATGAAATGTTAGCAAAGGCTCCTCTGACCACATTAAATACATTCTTTTAACTTTGAGTTTGTAGAATTCACAATAATAATGCAGTCTTTTAACCTTGAATTTGTAGGATTGCTCAGCACCCAAGCAGGACTTAGAGAGTTAAACCTTTGTACAGCCTCTACTCGTAGCCCCACACCATTCTGAACTTTCACACCCGCCATTCCCGACTTGAGACAGTGACCATGAGGGGAAAGACTGTTGCTAGTCACAAGTTGTAAATGAGGACCTAAAGTATATAGCTCATTTAAAGTCATGCAGCGAACAGTTAGGTAAAGTCTAAAGTCATCAATTTAGCATATGGCAAGGCTGGATTATGAGACCCAGGGTTTTCAAATTCAAAATTCCATCTGCCCTTCTGCGTGTGAGGACTCACTTTTTAGTATTTGCCTTGGGAGAATGGAAAAGTAATGAAGAAGATGTTATGGGTGAAACTGAAGACATAGAAACGCGGAGTAACTTTTTGGCAAAATGTTGGTTTCCTCTTTTAACTCCGTCATACTCAGTGAAGCCTTGTCTGCTTCCTCTTCTCCCTTTCTTTTGCTTTCTTTTTTCCTCCTATTTCCTCTGCTCTCCACATTGCTCATTCCTACTTGCTACCAATACGGAGGTCTCCCTAAATGCTGACCAAGGTCTACAAATCTCTCAACATATCATAAGATACATGGGGCCTCAGAAAACTAGCTACATAAGAAGAGCAGGTGGAGACCACAAAACAGCATTGAAATTTCAAAATCAGGTTGTTTTGGGGCAATACTCCAATGAACTGGATATGGAGAGTCATTCATTAACTAATGATATTTTAGAGTTGGAAATAACTGTATATGGAGAGTCATTCATTAACTAATGATATTTTAGAGTTGGAAATAACTGTAGAGGTAGTAAAGTCAGTCGCTATTGTAGAGATTAAAGAGATGCATATTAAGGAGCAGAGATGACCTGCACAGGGCAACAAAGCCAGCAAGTGGCACGTCCAAGATGTGGCAGTGGAATCCTCACAATGGGTTATGCTGTCTCCTCTGACTCTGTGTGACAGAAGTCTTTTCTTTGGCTCAGAGAGTGATTCCCTGGCTTCTTTTTATTGGGGTTCTGAGCCGTGCTGCATAAGGTGGTGTACTTTGATTTTAGTTTTGGAGTTAGGTGGCTGGGCTCAAATTGTGACTCTGCCACTTATGAACTGCACAGTTCCAAGAACTTCCCTTCCTTGAGACCCAATTTCATCTGTAACCCGCAGATAATACCACTTGCCTTCTGTGGTTATAGAAAGACTAAAAAAGTAGTACCTGATGCTTATAGACTGTTTGCTCTGTGTTGTATTTTACTTATAAGGCATGTGTAATACCGTGTGTGTGTGTGTGTGTGTGTGTGTGTGTGTGTTTGTGTGTGCTGGAGTTACCCAAGTAGGATTCACGAAGAAGTACGAAAGAAGAGAAGAGGCAGAACAACTAGAAATGTGATCAAGGGGGTAGTTATAGAAGGAAATAGTCCAAGTAAAGAAACCTTCCGGGAAATGGAGCCTTATCACAGGGTGGAGAGCTGAAGATGCTGGAGGATATTCTAGCTTGGGAAACAGCAGAGATCTTTAAAGGCCAGTGTGACCTAACTTTGAGGTCAGCACAGGAGTAGTCTGGAAACTGCCAAGAAGTGGCCTGGCCTCCTCAAATGCAGGAGAGAGTCTTGGGGAGAATATCTCCAGTTCCTTTTTTAGGAACCCAAAGAGAATAAGGTCAGAAGGAAAATATAATACATGGTACTAAATTGCTCCAGGTCTCCTTGAGTAATGAGTTGGAATACTGTGCTTCTATTTCATAATATACAGTCAAATAAATTTTCCAGTTTCTCTATCTCCCGGGGCTTGGAATTTTTTCAACATCCCTTATTCAACAGGGACACTGGGGAGGACAAGCAAAAAAGGACCTCGGGGCCAAGTGTGGAGTATTGGAAGAGAATCTTTTAGGAGATTGGCTAAAGGCCAGAAAAATGTTTCTTGTGGCAGAATCTTTCTGGACTTTTTCCATTTCAGGATAATCTATCCTTTTTTCCTCATAAAGAACCAGGATTTGACAAATGAATGTCATATTGACTTGTTCCTGTAGATTAATGCTATCCTTTGGCCAAGGGGAGCATGACATCTTTAGGGACATACACTCCTTGTTAGGAGTGATTGAAGTTGAATTTCTGGCACATAGTAAGCATTTGGTAAAAAAGATAAATTGAATTTATTCATTAAATAAATGACTGAATAACCACTTACCGAGTGATTAGTGTAGCTCTAGAAAATAGTATTTTGTGTATGATAGTTTCCTTATTCATCTTTTGATAATGTCGACAAAAATCTAAATTACATAAAGTACAATTTGAGCTTCTCTCTTCTTATAATATTTAGTGGAATGTATCATGGATAGAGTAATTCTATGAATCTTGAAATAGCAATGTTGATTTCCCGATAAAACGTCTTGACATCAGTTTTCTCAAACTTGCTATTAATATATACCTTAATGAGAAAATCCTCCCTTGTGATCCAACTCCTCAAAAGCAAAGAACAGATTAAGTTACATCTAATATTGCATTTGTACTTATAACAGATTGGGAAAAATCCTTTCCTAACTGAGGTTGTCTTTTTTGTTACATTAAAAAATTTCCCCAGAATTATTCTTATTAGTAGCATTTGTAATACATGTTAAATATTCAATTTGAGGAATTGGTGCATGTACGTATTCCATTTTCATCATGCTTGTTTCCCTCTCCCCTTCACAACCTCTTGCTCCCGCTCCCATATCACCTTTCTCTCCCCACAAAATCTGCTGTCTCCTACCATCACTCTTTTATTTTGCTCTTTTACTTATTTATACTTTGGGCTTCTCACATGTGTTAGCTACTTTTTGGTTGCTGGGACGGAATGACCAACACTCACAACTTAAGTGGGGAAAGGTTTATTTGGTTTATCTCAGTCCCTTCATGGGTGGCAGTAACACAAGAGTCTAGCAAAGGCCTAGCCAGAGGGAAGCTATTTGTGACATGGGAGGGCAGGAAGTGTAAGAGGAAGGGTGGAGCTACAGCATATACTTCCAGGTCAAGCCTCAATGACTCACCCCTTCTGGGTCAAGCTTCAGTGTTCTGCCCCTTATGGGCCAAACCCTCATTATCCACATTTTCTAACCAGGCCTCACCTCCAAACAACATGTGAAATTCATGTATAATTCAAAATATCCAAATAAATGTGGTTTTTGGGGGAACATTTCAGATCCAAACCATACCATCATAATTGAGAAACTACACAATATTTAACTTTCTGTGTCTGATTCATTTTGCTAAGCATAATGATCTTAAGGTATCCATTTGCCTGCAAATAATCCATTTTTTCTTTCCTTGTGATAGACAAACACTTCTTTATCCAGTTATCCATTTACATCATACTTCTAGGGTTTAGATATTATGAAGTATGCTGCTATAAACATGAGTATGCATTTATTAATGTTATGTAACATCTGTAACTTTTAGAAAGACAGAAGAAGTGTAGCTGGGCTAAGTGGAATAACTACTTTCAGGTTTTTGAGGAATCTCCATTCTAATTTCTATAATGGTTGTACTAGTTCATAGACCCACCAACAATGTACAGGGGTTACTTTTCCTCCATGAACTTGCCAGCATTCATTGTTTTGTGAGTTCCTGATAATAACTATTTTTCTGGAGTAAGATGGAATATCAGTGTTACTTTGATTTACATTTTTCTAATGTCTAAAGATGCTAAATTGTTGGAATCTCTAGAGTCCCTGGCCACCGTTGGCCACTGGAGATCAGGGATCAGAGAAGTCTAGGGGAGTGAGGTCTCCAGCAGCCGTGGTGGAATAACATCCAGAGACTGAATCAGTGTAACAGCTCATCTATTACCCTCTGGGGGCCAGGCTTATAAGCAGTGGGAGGAAGGAGGATCAGCCAGGATAATAAGGCAAGGATAATTCACTGATTGGAGGAATTTTGGGGTCTGAAAGTCACCTAATTTGCATGGCGGGTCTTTTGAAACCTGATCACGTGATTCCTGGTAAGGGTCTTGGGGCAGGGGAAAATTGGGAATTTGGGAATTTGGGTAGGATGAACCTGGGCTGTGGACCATCCTGGGCCTGGGATAAGAGGGAGGGGCCCCACTCCTCTGGGTCTGGAGATGAGATTATCGGGGTTTGAGTCGCCTTCTACCTTCTATTATCCCGGGTCTAGTCTGGGACCCACATTAAAATTTTTCATGAATTTATTCATCAATTATAATTATTCTTCTGAGATCTGTCTATTCATATCAACTATCCATTTCCACACTTTATTTGTATTTGATACATAATGTTTACATTGAACTTGAGCATTTTGTGCACATACATATTGTGTCAAAATTACAGTCCCTTCCCCTCCCCCTTTTAGACCTCCCTCAACTTTCCCCTCTCCCCAGACTCCCACTCTCACCCCATTTGGTTCTTTACACAGCCCATTCTCTTACTTTTGTGTCTCTTACTTTTTTTATGGTTTGGTTTTCTCAACATTTTTTGACCGAATCTTCTATTTTTGGGAATCTAATTTTTTTCAGTTCTTTGTGTATGCTAGATCGTGTTCCTTGCCCTTTACTAAAATACAATTAAAATGGCCCAGAAGCCAAGATACTAGGACAGAAACACTGAGCCTGCTGGGGAGTAAAATAGGGAAAACTCCCCAAAAAACTGAAAGAAATACAGGCTCCATGTGCGGTCTCAGTAACCCCAAGTCTTCTCCACGGTGTATATCGATCGTTCACCCGGTCAGTGACAGAGGCCCTGTCCCAGGCAACATGGGAAGTATGATCTGATTCCTGCTATAAAGGAGACTGTAGTGAACTGCAAGATAAAAGTGAATGAACCATCATTTGAAATGTCATGTTAACAGATGACGTAAGCAATGCTGGTGCTGTGACGGTGCTTTGCTCAGGTCCCCTGGCAATGGAGGAGGCAGTAGACTGTCATTTTTTGAAACTTGGATTTCCGAAACCAACTTTCTTTTTAACGGCTGTGTCTCTCACCTGCTACGGGGGGTTGAGCCAATTCCTTTGCATTTCAGAGTTTCGGTTTGCTTATCTGTAAAATGAAAATAGCAGCATTCATCTCAACAAGGGAATGGAGGACTCCAGGAGGTGGGCTTTGAAGAAACAAGTGCTGCGTAGCATCGCTGGGCGCCCCCTTCAGCCTGCCCTTTCCCACTTGCTCCTACCCATCACCTCCTCCAGGGGCTGAAGTGCTGCTCTGGGCCTTTACATATGCCATCTCACTCTCTGCAAGGTTCTGGTGCCCTAATCCTTGTCGCCGGTGGCTAGTCTCTGAAGTTTCAGCCCAGATATATTTTTCCAGTTGCAGCTCAAATATCCTTTTTACTATCCTCAAGTGTAATTCAGTCATGCTCATTTTGCTGTGTTCTTTCCTAGCTGCTTACTGTTTCCTTGCACAGTTATTGCCACAATTTGTAGGTCCATGTTCTGCTGCATTGACAGGATATGTACCTTCCTAATTAGACTGGAGCTCGAGTTGGGTAAGAGTTATATCTTTTTGGGAAATTATTGACAGAGTACAGAGAGAGCTGACCGAATGGGAAAAAATATTCGCCACCTATACCTCAGATAGGAGGCTCATAGCTAGAATATACAAGGAACTGAAGAAAAATAAGCCAATTGAAAAATGGGCAACAGAAATGAACAGGCAGTTTTCAGATGAAGATGTCCAAATGGCCAGTAAGTACATGAAAAGATGTTCAACATCCTTAGCCATTAGAGAAATGTAACCCAAAACATCACTAAGATACCATTAAACCCCAAGAGAGAATGGCGTATATCAAGAACTGAAACAGCAATCAGTGCTGGCGAGGCTGTGGGGAAAAGGAACCACCCTGCACTGCTGGTGGGAATGTAAATTATTACAACCATTGTGGAAAGTTGTATGAAAGTTTCCCAAAAGTCTGGAAATAAGCATCCCCTTTGATCCTGCAATACCTCTTCTGGGAATTTTTCCAAAAGAGTTAAAAGCATCAGATAATAGAGAAACCTGTATACCCATGTTCATAGCAGCTAAAATGTGGAGGACCCCAAAATACCCATCAACAGACCAATGGATACATAAATTGTGGTATTTATACCGAATGGAATACTATGCATCTATAAAGACAGTTTTGAGGCTTTTGTAGGTAAATGGAGGCAACTTGAAACCATCATGTTCAGTGAGCTGAGTCAGCTGCAGAAGGTTCAATATCTAATGGTTTCTGCAACATGAGAAACCCAGAGCACAATCATTTCACAGAACTATATGGGGTGGGGGGGGAATAACGGGAACTAAGGGGATGGGGGAGGGCATAAGATGGTCAAAAAGGGAGAGGGGAAGGATTTGTAATTTTGTCACTATACCTATGTAGACAAAATTCTCAAGATTAATGTAAACTTTATGTATTCCTTATAGACATATAAATAAAATGGCAAAATGATATCTGTTTGGTTTATCACCATAAACTTATTTGCTGTAAAGCTTGGCACATGAGTTTCACTTTACATGTGTCATATTTAATGAGGAAATATATGAATGGAAATGCAGCTGTGCAAAGAAAACTTTAACACAGTGCCTGGCTTATAGTTCCTGCTTTACAAATGCTACTGCTTATCATTTTGAAGAACAGATAGCAGATTGAAATTGAGGGATTCCTCAGAAAATTGTGCTGGAGGAGTTAACATTGGAATGGAAGTTTGAAGTTAAGCTCTTATGTATCCTGTGCCTTGGGTGTTGCTGAGATAACGTTTTCAAGCTGAATCAGTATGTTTTATGAGTACCCATAAGAATTTTAATGAAAAAAATGACTAATTACTTCAGTTTTGAAACAGTATGATCTCATTTGAGGTGTTCAAAACATTGCCTCCTGAGGTCTCTTTAGGGAAGGCCAGAGGGCCAATTGGGATTTATGTTTCAGGGAGAGAATTACAGAGCAAAGATTAGGTCAAACTATAGGTTGGAACTTCGGGGAAAGACAAGAGAACAGAAGGCTAAGGGCAACAAAGCAAACTCCTTAGAGCTAACAGGTCAAAGGAGTATTACTGATGCCCAAGAGACCTCTATAGTTGCCACTACAGTCTCTGTGTCCAGACTCATCTGTCCAGATAGGACATGCAAGGGGAGGGAGTTGTCTATGTTCAGCTGTTTGGACCCCAAGTGCAGCTTGTGGTAAGTATGTTTCAGGTATAGAGGGCCTTGGACCTAAGTACGTGAACTGAAATGACCTCCAGTAGATTAAAATAAGATCTGATACAGTCTGAGAAGTTGCAAGGTGTTCACAGTCTTAATTTAGGAACATTTTTCAGAAAACACTGAGAATTTCAGATAAGAATGCCTATTTATGGATTTTGTAGGAAATTATCATCCTGCCACACACGCTACTATATCAGCTTTGCCAATCTAAGCTCATTTAAAGATCTTAAAATACCCAAAGATGCTAAATTATTCAACATCTGCTTTCCTTAAAATAAGTGAATGGCAGAAGGACTCGATCTTCCTTTCAGGCACCTCTTTAGAGTCTACAGCAGGAGGAAGTGGTTTTGATTTCTGTGCAAGAAAATAAAAAAAGAGAACACTTTCATTCTCCCTTTTTCTTTGGCTCCTAAGGTAACAACTTCTAGAAAATATGACAACAAGCACTGTCGAGCCTGACCCCTCAGTTTCCTCTGTTTTGGCTTACGCAGAAGTTTCCCCAACCATCTGAATCACTGGACTCGGTGTCAGTCTTGAAATAAATATGTCTATTTTCTGCTGCCTGTTAATGCCAGTCTCATGGGCGGAGAGTCTGGCTCCTTTGAGTCAACTTTTATTTAGCATTTGGTTTAGGCTGAGCATTATACTAAGCTTTAAGAATGCAAAGACAGTGAAAGAGGATCCCATCCGTATGAAATTCTCATCTACTGGGTAGGGAGAAACAGCAGCTCTTCACTGCTGTAGTGTGATAAGTTCTCCAAGATAGACCTGCTCTTTATGTAAGTCCAGGGAGGAGGGTGAGACCATTAAAACGTTTCTTTGTGGGGTATGCATCGAGGTAAAGCTGTGCCCTGCAGTGAAGGGAGATAATCACTGAAAAAGAAAGTTTCTTTTCTCCTAGAAACTCAACATGCTCCTATGAGAATCAAGCAAAGCTATAGATTTCAAATAATGTGTAATGAAATCTGTTATAAGTTTCTTAAAATAACTGTGAAAAATACTTTGTGCTCTGGGGAGAACTGCTATTTTAAGCATTGTGACAGGTTAAAAATCCTAAAACCCTCTCATACCTAAAATTGCTCAGTAAAATATTTGAATATGCATTTTAAAATGCATTCCTAAGCTGGAATCAAAGAAAATCAATAGATGAATAAATAAAACGAAACAAAAGTACAGATGCATATAGGTAAGCCAGTGGTGAGAACCAGCTGTTCCCCTAAATCATGTGCCATTTCCTTATGACTTAGAGCTTTGGTTTTGTGGCTAGATTGAGGTCAGGAAGCCAAAACTAAGACCATACTAAAGGGATATTAGATTATAGATAAAAAGCCTGCATTACACACTTGAACTAGAAACATCCCTGCCTTCACTTTGTCTATGGCTACAAGAGAAAAATTCTCTACTAAGCAGGACATCGTAGGAGTTTGAGCCCCAAATTCATACTGCTCTTATGTTTGAGATGCTTGAGCTAAGAATTTATTATAAAGTGATTCCATGTTGGCAAAGTCCCAAGATGCCTGGAAGAAACAAATCCTTCTGGAGAAATGCACCTTTAACCTAGCCAAGCCTCAAAAATTCCTACAGATGAAATTTATTAAACATGTGCTTATGATAACAAGATCATAAAGTGCAAGGAAAGGCGCGAGCATGAGCCCAACTCAGCAAAACAAAACCAAGGAAACACGAAGCCACCGAACAAATTTAAAAACAAAATCAGATCCACAAGAACATTTGATATTGCAATTATTCAATTAACATATTAATGTGTTTTAGAAATAAAAAGATTATCTGATGTATATGTAATAAGAGACGTTAAAGAGTGACTAGACTTAAGACTAAATGAAATTATAGAAATAAAAATAGAAAAATTGAAATAAAAAACACAAGGAACAACAGATTGGACAAAGCTGGTGAAAAAATTAGTGAACAGGAATATGCCTGAAGAAATTCAGAATGCAGCAAGAGAAACAAAGAGGTAATGTATTATGTAAGAGAAATTAAGGAATATGTACATGCAATAAAACCATGTAGCATATGACCAATTGGACTTCCAGTTGAAAAACAGATCATTCAGAGGCAATATTTGAAGTGAAAAGGTCTAGCAGTATTCCAAATGATATAAGAACATGAATTCCTTGGAATATTTAAAGTAGGAAGTCCAAAAATTTTCAAGCAAGTTAAATAAAAAAATCTATATCCAGATACTATGTAGTAAAAGTTCCTGTTAGTTATGAAATTCCCACTTTCTCCCTAAGTAGTCAGAGAGAAAAAACAGACTATCTGCTATCTCTGTGCTGAGAAATCTAGTTAAATTTATTTCTAGCTTGTCAGAAACAACAGTGTGAACTGGGATAACTGTCCCCATGAATCGTCAGATCATAGAGAAAATACTTGTCACTCTAATGTATATCCAAAAAATTATCTTTTAAGCTTGAGTATAGCATAAAGTTTTTTTCAAACAAACGACACTGATGAATTTTGATCAATAATATACTCTAAATATGTAAGAACAAATGAACAGGAACAATTTATATAAGCAATAACAACAAGGTATAATTTTGTGCGTACAATAGTGATATAGCCAAACTATGTGGTAAATATATTTTATTAGCTCTATTTAGATTTTGTTAAATTAAATACACATGTTTAAAGTTCTAGTTTAATGATTAAAATAATAAAGGAAGAATTTATATTTCTAAACTCTATATGTGACTAGCTTTAGACTTTGTTAGATTAACTACATATGTTTGTTAGATTAAATACATGTGTCAAAAAAAAAACAAAAGAAAAAAATTTAGAAGGCTCAAAATGAGAAAGTAGAACCTCATCCAACTATGTCAGCCATCATGACAGATAAGTAGGAATTAAGCTTTTGTTAAAAAAACAAAAATGCCAGCTGAGAACCAACATCTGATAATATACTGAACACCTCAAAAAAGAAAGGGCATGATGTGAGGCACAGGAAAATAACTCAACCTATAATAGTCATGGAAATGCAAATCATGATGCTATAGAAATACTTTCCACATACCAAAAGTGTTAAAGTCTGTGTTTGGTAACGATGTATGGTAGGAATGTTTCTCTCTTGTTGCTGCTGATTTACATTGGCATCATCATTATGGAAAGCACTTTAACATTATCTAGTAGAGAAACACACCGCGATCTTGGAGGGTGTATATATCTTCATCGCAGAAATAGCCCAAGGTGGAAGCAATCCAACTGCCCGTGATCAAAAAGGTGAATTTTCACAATGGAATGGTATGCTGGAATAACCAGAAAGGTCTGGGAATGGAGAGTAAATGGATGGGGAAAATGATCTGAGACATCCCATTAACGTCCTGGTGGTGTCTGGGAGGTAGAGATGCTTATAGGTGAATCACTGGGGCTGGAAACATGCCTTAGGGTCAGGAGGGAAGTCAAGCTTGGGTGTTATTGTTATGTCTACAGATTGCTAGCAGCTTCAGAGGGAAAATCTCTACATGGATATGACCTAACCCCACATAGCGAAGGTGAGAGGAAGGTGAAAATACCTGGCACCTGCTAGTCTTTTAAGAAGTTGAGAAGTGAAGACAAAAAAAGTGAAGGAAAATATAGGTTGGAGGAAGGTGGGTCAACTTCATAATAAAGTAGCTAACTCTAGGTGGAAACTTATGAAACTCTTTATATAGATCATTTGCATTAACTCACACAATTGTGCAACGGGAAATTTGTGTTTCACACATGGGGAAATGAGGCCTAGTGAGTTTATCATCACACAGGGAGACTCAGGATTTAGACATGGACATTCTGACTGGAGTGTACTTCTTTCCTTGGTGGTGGTACCTGGAATCAAGCCCAGATCCTTCAGACTGAGCTACATCCTCAGCCCATTTTTAGTTTTGATTTTGAGATAGGGTTTTGCTAAGTCATTAAGTTGCCCAGGCTGGGCTCAATCTTGCCATCTGCTGCCTCAGCCTCTCAGAGTGCTGGGATTACAGGCTTGTGCCACCAGGCCCCGCTTGAGGTATATTTTTAACCACAATATTAAAACACAGCAGTGTTCTTGGTATCAGGTAAGATTCCAAGATACTTGGAACAGCAGAGGAGTAGAATTAGGAGAGAGGTAGGAGAGCAAGCAGTAGGGGGAGACAGCAGGAGGCGTGGGAAAGGAGAGGATGTTTTCCTTCAGAACTCCAGAAAGGGAGGAGGTGATAGAGATAATTTGGAGTATGACTGGTCTCACAGGTTTTTGGTGGTGAGATCATCCATTGAGATAACAGAGAAGACCAGAGTGGCTCTACAGGACCAAGGTGGGCGGTGCTCTGGTGGAAAGAGCTGGAACCAGGGAAGCTGAAATAGCAGCACCCTAGTCAGCGTTAGATTCTAATGTCAGCACGTAAACCAACAATTACACATAGTGAAAGTTACTTTTGAAAGTTCCCCTAAATGTCCCATAAAGTACAGTATACATGGTTTTTGTGTGTGCTGTCCTGTCAATGTGACCAGCAGAGTCAGCATGTCCTGTAGCAATGAGACTGAGGATGTTTCTGTGGTTAAGCACGAGTTGATTGTGGTGACTTGCATGGGCCTCACTATGTGGAAAAAGCCATGTGCGATGAGACTCCACCATGCAGAGCCGTGTCATCTGTACGGCCTGTGAGCAGACTGGGCGTAAATCCCAGCCTTGCCCGGTTTGCTGTGTGATGGGAAGCCACTTCACCTGAACTCTCTGAGTCCTGGTTGCTCTTTCTGTAAAAGCAATTAGTACAGAATCTGGTAGAGATTAGATGACAACTGATAACAGAGAATAAGAAAACATAAAACCAAATAATAGTGCCAGCTAGTATGAATAAAGAGGCGGAATCAAGGGCTGGCCAAGGCTGGGGAGCCTGAGGCAGTCCCACATTACAGCTTTAGCATGCTTGTAATTTGGAGCCCACAATAAGAAATCTGAAGTACGAAAGCATGGGGTTGAGCTTACCTAGAATTGAGGATCAGAGTTCATTCTGTGTGAGTTAGGGCACAAAGTCATGGCACACATGACCTCGAGAGAAGAAAGTGTTGCAAGTGGTTATCTTAGGAGATTATGTTGGG
This sequence comes from Ctenodactylus gundi, assembly GCA_004027205.1. NCBI lineage: Eukaryota > Metazoa > Chordata > Mammalia > Rodentia > Ctenodactylidae > Ctenodactylus > Ctenodactylus gundi. The sequence continues at coordinate 112,352 of PVKB01002938.1, forward strand.
TAATCACAGAAGATACCAGAATAATGGAGAATCAAGGAACTACAGCCCCCCCCCCCCCCCCCCCCACAGAACTGGGATCAGCTAGGATGAGGGAACAAAGGAAGGGCAGTACTGGGGGTGAGGAGATACGAGAGGAGGGAGGCTGTACTCTCACGTCTGTGACCAGCATCTGCAAATCAAGCTGACAAAAACCAGACTAACAAAAGAAAAAAACATGCAAGTTTTATTTGATACAGCTATATTTTTGTGTGGCATGAGCAGCTCCTTAAGAACAAGTACAAGCACCAAGAGAGCAGTTAGATCTGGAATCCTTGGTACCATTTTAACAGAGACATTGTGAAAGAGGGGTTCACTTGGGTGTAATCATGAGATGGTGACTAGGAAATGCGCTGGGGGGAGCTGATGGCAGATAAAGATTGCTTTGGTAAATTTTATTTATTCCTGTGTCTGGTGATAAGAATGTCTTCCTCCTGGTGCAAAGAGGGTGCTGTTCTCATGAGATGTTTGTGTCTTGATTTTAGGAAGAGGGACCTGTGTCTCTTGTTTCTTAGCTGCTCGAAATAATCAATGTGCCAAAGTGGGACGTTTTGGGGTGGCCCATCTGATTTTTTCTGATGTAGTTCAGAGACAACACGTGGAGATCATCCACACTGATTTGGGGCTCTTCTTCCCAAAGTGATGCCTTTCAAAGAAATAGGGTTAGTGAGAACAAAAGCACTTCCTTTCTAAATGCAAATTCGAACAGCATTTGGTAGCATATTTCTTCAATCAATTCTTACAGTTTCATTGTTATTATGGATGACAGTACTGTATGCTGTTGAGATGACAGGGTCTTGGAGCCAAGAGCATGGGGTCTGGAAGGAAGCATGCTAAGTTGTAATCCTGGCCTTCCTATTGACAACTGTGTGACATTGAATCATAGGACTCACTTCTGAGACTTAAGTAAATAATAAACTTAAAACTGTGTGGAGGCCTTTGGAACCTGTTAGCGATATGAAAGGAGGAAAAAAAACCTTCATTTACTGATGGGCACTCAGCTTTTATTTTTAAGCTGGGTGTAATTTCATTATTTCGTTTTCTTTCTGTCGACAGCATGTACTTTTGAGTTCTCTGCTTAGGATTAACAGCGTCATCTGTGACTGCAGAGTGCACTGAGCTGCCCCTTCAGGGAAGCGGCCCTGGCTGAGGTGAAGGGTATCTACAAGGCACTGTCATCACAGAGACTGAGACATGTTACCATCCACCGGCACACTTCTTTAGACATTGGGACCAACAGGGACAGAGTCCTAATTTCTTTCTTCTAAGAGATTTTTATTTTTAAATCTTTGATAGAAAACCAATTTTTACCTAGGTCTTTGGTTGTTCTTACAGAGAGAACTATAAAACTACAGTTATTGCTTATATTTTCTTTTGGCCATAATTTTAAGGTTTTTTTTAAATCTGTGTAGTTTGCAACCTAATGACTGTTTCTGTACCATCCATCACTCTGACAGAGATAATAATACCCAAGTAGAATTCAGAATAAATAATTTAACAGGAAGAATTAGATTTTCAGTATAATCTTCAAAGATATTTTTTTTTTCGAATTGAAGGTGACATGATCTGTTTGGTATAAAATACATTAACCTTATCTTTTATGCTCAAAGCTCTTGGAAGATCGTTCATATCTTCTATGAAATAAGGTGAAGTAATTAAGTACGATCTGGTATCTCAAGACATCTGTGCAATGTACTTGACTCTTATTATATAAAATGTCTTCTTAATGGTTCTTGCAACGTGTCCAGCTTGGATATCTAACATAGGTCCCACGTAATTTTTAATCATGCCTCTTACTCTGAAGGACCAGAAGCTATAAGGCTTTCTGAAGCTACATTGCTTGCAGATCTCATTGACTAGAACATTAAACTACTTCGATTCCTTCACAAGACTTAGAAATTGATCCTGATGAGATTTTGGCTTTGTCTTAAGGTTAGGGTAGGGGAGAACACAGCTGCGTGATACATTTCTTATCTGCTCCCAGTGTTGCAAGTGCTTGCAAGTGCTTGCTAAGAAAAAAGAGAAAAAGAAGCCATTAGGAAATATTGATATTGCCAGGCTCTGTAGGGGCTAAAGAGGATGCAGTGGGACTTCTGTGAAATGCAAGTTTAAACAAAGAGAAAGGTGATTTACAGTTCAACAAACCATTATGATTTTTGACTTTAGAATTTCTTCTTGGATGGGAAATTGGGAGAACAGTAGCCAGGTAATGGTCAAAAGAATCTGACAATAGGTTTTGAATTTCAATGTTTCTTTTAAATTATCTTCAGTTGGAGAGTAGAATGAAACAAGGAAAAACTTGTTCATTTGTTCATGTGATATAAATATGTACTCATACCCATCATTTTGTTTCTGAACATCATGACCTCAAGTATAGACGTGAACCAATCAACGCTTGAGGAAAACAGCAGCAAGTCTTATTATAATTATTATTATTATTTACTATGGACTCCATTTTTCTAGAATTTGTGCTTAAGCAAAAATCTTAATAACAAAGACTTTCCTTACTCGCATCCAAAATCTCATATATTTTGAAAAAGCAAAAATTAGGTTAAATGTCATATGAGTTTTTGTGTGACAAATTTTTAGAGCTAAAAAACGACCAAGTGGCCACAGAGGAACAGCAAGCCAGCAGGAAGTAAACTCTGAAGTAAACTGGACTCTTCCTCACTCCTTTCAAATATTTTCTACTTAAAACTTTATCATATCTATCTATCTATCTATCTATCTATCTACCTATTATCTGCTTACCTGCCTACTTATCTTTGCTGTTGTGCAATACCATAGAACTTTCATGTCTACATGTTTGCTTGTTTTCTTTTTTTCTTCTCAATTAGACTTCAGAATTCACAACACAAAATAGTGCCCCTAGTCAATGTGGTCTTGGGCTAGTCTGCCTCACAATTACTGGCTACTCTAGAGCACTGGGGTCAGAGGCTTGATTAAATAAATTACAGCCTCGGGTCTCCTCTAATAAACCATGTCAGGCTGTAGGCAACTCAACACAATGCTCCCTGTTTTAACCCATAATGGGCAGTTGAGTTCAGTAAATGGCCTAATCACTGCAGCATAAATATTTATGGGAGAATTTTTCCAATTAAGGTATAGGCTTGTTTAGATGCTATCAGTTCAGAGAGGGCTTTTCCAACAAGAAAATTACTGTTAAAAGACATCAGGAAATGGTTAAACTCCAGAAGGCTAAAAGGTCAGGGAGTCTGCTGTGTGCAAAGCCTGCATTCATAGCAGTGCTGTCTCTCCGCATTAACTCCACTCCCCATATAAAAGGGTTATTAAAAAATAGCCCTTTGTACCATGGAAAAAATGTTGGTTCACTCATATAAAAATATTTATGTTGAGAAATAAAAATGTGGGGTGATGGCTTGACCAGATTTGGTGCTATCTCAGCCTTTCCAGCAAGCTGTACCTCGGTCTTGGTCGTTTGCTGGGTCCTGAGTGCCGAGGCTGGAGCCGGGAATGGCATCAAATGACTCCTACGGTGGATGCTGTTGGCATGGCCTCCTGAGGACTCCTGCTGTACACACCCTGGAAAGCAATGTAAATATGCAATTTGTAAGTCCTGTTACCAAGAAAAAGCTGTATAAAATCTGAAATGCGGCATACAGGCAGAGACACTCCCAGAGGAAAAGAGTATGTGATCTCAGTGGGAACTCATTAATCTACCAAGCAGTGTACATGTGTGCCTACCATATGGTATTCTACTCTAAAGGCAAACATAAAAGAGAGAAAGAGAAAGTGGAAAAAACAATCCCCATAGAACGTGAACACAAAGTACCTTGCCTGAAAGTCAACTTGCTAAGTTTATAGCAGAGAAAACTACTGTACCCTAGATCACGGCATTAGAGCTGAAAAGGCTTCAGAAGCATTACCATGTGATTTTGATTCTCCTGGGAAAATAGAATAAAGTATTAAAGATTAAGGTTAGTTAGCAACAATTTCAGCTGTTAGCGATGATGTAAAATACAGCTTAACCACACAAGAGGGAGAAGGCTGGTCTTCTATGTCAGGATAGCTTAGGTTTATTTAAGCCAAAAGTACTAACAATCCTTTCCAAGGCACAGCTGTGACCAAACCAGGACGCAGGGAGACACCTGAAAAAATATGAGACTATATAAAAAAAGCATTTGCCATTGCATATAATTAAACTAGAAGACGCTGACCCTGAGCCCCTAGACAACTGCCAACCTGAACCTTCATCCTCACTGGGACATTCTTAAGATCTTACAAAAGTTTCAGAATCCAGCATCCCAGCAGTGACACTTGGCTTTGACCTAGCTGCTCTTTTTCTCCCAGGACTGTGGATTAATCAAACCAATCCCTGGGTCAGCTCCGGGAACAACATGCGGGTGCTCTGATGCATGCTCTCACCCCTGAGGAATGCCGATCTGCAGAGGCACTGTGAGAGCGAGCCCCTCTGCAACCAGAGGTGCCCGCTGGAGTTGTCTCCAGATGTGCATGCAAGCCTCAGGGCCTGGGAGGAGCCAGGGCATGCAGTTTTCTCAATACTTGTCCCGCTGGGAGTTGAAATTCAAAAATTTTTAATATATGTTATTTTAACCCTTGTTATATCCTTTACAGTGGTGTATGTTCTTAGGTTTTAGTTTAGATCTTCAACTGCATGATGTTGGTTGCTTCAGAATTGAATTTCCCTAGGGAATGAGGGGGGCTAAAGACCCATTCATTGTAGGTTGAGGGATTCTTCCTGATCTGGGCTTGAAGATCTGTTAAACTCTGTGGATGGGAAGGGAGCAAGGTACGCAAACATAAGTAGATTCTTAATTCTGCAGTCTGTCTCTCTCTCTCTCTCTGAATGGTATTAGGGATTGAACACAGAACCTTTGCACTGATCTACAGCCCAAGCTTTTTGCTTTAATTTATTTGAGACAGGGGCTTGCTAATCTCCTAAATTGCCCAGGCTAGGCATGAACTTGTGATTCTCCTGCCTCGGTTTCCCAGAGTGCCAGGATTAATACTCAGACTCCTAACCTAGTACATAAAATATGTTTTCAATTAGAGAATTGGAGTATCTCCCTGAGAGAGGCTATGTGATTGTAGAATGGAGGTTCGAAGTCAGCTCAGGTCCCTACCACTACCCTTGTCTCAGAAGTGACAACGGGCCTTACTTTAGAGGACTTTTTTTTTTTTTTTAATGCTGAGGACCAGCAGTAGGCCAACAGTGGCATTCAGAAGGTTCTCCTTCTAGACTATGTCACTAACACACAGAAATCTGAGATTTGGGCAAATTTGACTTGATTTTCTGATTTCTTATCTAGGAAATGATATAGTGATTAACAACACGATGTTGATGACTGTTTCAGAAAATGCCATAAAAGTATAGTAGGTTGAAAATTTACTTCTAATTAAGAAAAGGAAGTTAATTTTTCTTTAACAGCATCCCAGGTCTGTGTAGAGACAGCATCATGGACCGTTTTATGGGCTTTGGCAGGAGTGTGAGCTCGTCATGACTATCACTCTGGGGCTTCGGTACAGGGGTGATTTCTTCTCGTTTGCAGCTAATGCATATTGCAGGGCTGACCATCTGTAACACGCTATAATACTTCCTTTTCCTGACATCAAGTCTTCGGCATGAGTGCTTGTGCAGGAACTTTTCAAAGCGAGTCTATTTCATTAGAGAAACTGAAATCTGTCATTTAAAAATAAGCTGCAGCTCACACGAACAGAGAGTTCTTGAGGCCTAGCAAAGAGCACTATCAACGGTTCTCTATTCAGATGGCTGTGTGTCGCACATGTAGGAGAAGACACGGCGAAGACGTCAGGCTGGGCTTAACTCTGATTTGTTTTTGGGTCTCACACATTGATGAGATATCCTTGATGGTACTGCTGTGGTTTGAGTTGGCTTGTTTATCACGAGTTTCATTGTTTCTGCAGTGGGTGTGACTAGCCCAAACCAAATAACTGAACCTCAAATCATAAACACAATAGCAAAACAACATGGGGTTGGGGGAGCTTACTTTATATGCATGATAAATGAACCTGCTTGAGACGTACAGGGAGCCAAGCACTGCGTCTCTCTCCACAGCTTCCTTTCCAGTCTATGGCAAGCCAGGCTGGTGGTTTTGAGGAACTGGGTCACTTCCAGCACCCACATTAATTTTTTTCTAGCTCTTTAGGGGTGTCGTTTAGTGCAATTATAAAGTGTTGTGTGCTCTCAGACAAAAAAATCAAGATATGATTAGAGAAACTTAGGTTAGAGATAAGAATTTGATATATTCCTTTTCTTTTTGTTTTGTCCCTTTTGCTTTGTCCTCATGGAAGCCACCACTTCTGAGGAAAGTCTGAGTTTGTTTGCTCTCGGCATAGGTTTATCCTATAGCAGTCAAGTGATACAAAAGAAAGAACAGTTTTTATAAAGTCAATTAAATTGAATGCAAACTTTTAGGTTAGTCTTGAATGGCATGTGGTTTGATGGATAGCTTTGACATCTTTCAAGAGTTGACATCTCAGTTTTTAGTTGTTTCTTATTCTATCTCATGGGAAGATTTATATTTTTTCTTCTATCACAGCATTTTAGATCAAATTTAATCACAGCCATCATTAAAAGTACAATACAAAAGAGCACTGAAGTGAAAAAAAATGAATCCTAATTTTAATAACGTGTTACATTACTAAAACCCAACAATTCTACATTTACTTGCTTTTGTTTGTAACCTATACTTTAAAAATAGCCTGGGAACCCACAAAACTAATTGTTATAGTTTGGATCTTGCATCCCCCCCGCCCCCACCCCTCATGCCCACAAAAAGCCCATGGACTAAAGGCTTAGTTCCTGAGATGTACTATTAGAAGGTCAGTCCTATTAGGGGCCCCTCTTAGGCCATCAGAGGTGACCCCTTGAAGGGGACCATAGGGTGCCAGTCCCAAACTCACTCTCTTTTTAGCTCCTGGCCGGGAACCGAGCAGGTTTTGATTAATCATGTTCTTCCACTTTGATGTGCTGCCTTGCCACATGCCCAGGCAAACAGGGCCAACTGACTCAGGACTGGAGCCTTGATAACAGGGGTCCAAACAAATGTCTTCTTTTTATAATTTGCTAATCTGAGCTATTTGTTACAGTGATGGGAAGCTGATAAACATGCTAATTGAATATCACAGTTTCATTAATACTTCAAAAATTCTGAAATTGTTTTTGATCTTCTACTTAAAACATCTTCCAATACTAGCATATAAAATTATATTATTGTTTTCGTTGAAAGTATACACCTGGTGCCTTCTACCGGCATTGTTGATAGCTGATGACTATGACTACTTTTTAAGCAGATCACTTAAGTGGTGTATTAACTTGGCCAGAATGATATTCTCAGTGATGATGAAGCTTTGAGGTGACCAGAGTGTCTGTGTGTATAAAAGACAAATCTACCCTTCCTCTCCCTGAGTAAGTGACCTACGTGAAGGTCAGAACTCCAGATGATCTGCTGGGTTTTAAGTTGCACAAACATGATGGTCTAAAGAAAAAAAAGTTTGAGGTTAAGAGTGAGTGTGTGATGGCAAGCAGTGAGTTTTAATCATTTTCAGAAAGTGAGGGCTGGAGGACTCAGTTTAGAGTTTCTGACACAAGTTTATAATTCAAAAGTTGGCACTTTGGATAATTGTGGCACAGACGACATTGCAATAACTCAAACACTTCACAGCTAAGGAATGTGGGTCTGGAAATTTCCTTCTGAAGTGAATTGTTGCTCATGCTGATAAACGCAGTGCTGAGAGTTACACGCTGCCCCCTAATTTCCCTTTCTCTGTGGCTCGTCTGACTGCATGTGAGAAGTCATGGATTCAGACAGCTGGAGCCTCCTTTCCTAAGACCCTTCGAAGGCATCCATCGTTCATTTCTCTGCACACCTGCTGACAGTTTCTTAAATGGATCAACGGTTTCCTTATGACTCCATGGAACTGATGACAGTTTTCAAGGGGGTATGAAAAATATCCCAGCCTTGAAGTTGTTTACACCAATATTCACAGTTGATAAATTGGGCTGTCATTCTGATCCTCCCATAGAGGGCAAAAGGGGATTTAGCAATGGTGTCGATCACAGCCATACAAGGCACAGGCTGATCCTACATCCGTGACCTGATTTCTGGGTTTGCCACCGTCTGCTGCTCTCCATCTCCCCTGATGGTAGGAACAAGGCCGAGCTGGCAAAGATGCTGGCTACAATCTAGGGAGAAGTAGATCTGGGAGACAAACTGTGAAATCTTGAACTAGACCCTGACCCTGGTTTGTAGACAGTCTTTATGCTAAAGGAATTTAAATACAAAACTAGAAGATCTACTGTTTAGAAACTAGTTTACTAAACATTCTTATTTGAAGACAGATGAAGCAACAAAGTAATCTCTTGGTGGTTGTTTTTTGACTTAAAGTAAGTATGCCACTCCAGCCCTGAACCATCAGTGTCTTAAGGGGGTGGCAGGAGGGCAGGACCTAGCTGCTTTGAAACTGCTCCCCCAGGCAGTTCAGGTGCCCTGGCAGCTTTAGGAACCATTCCTCTAGATGAAGAAGAGATCAATGAAACGAACACAGCATTTTTAGTGATGAGAAGATCACCTAGTTTCAACAAAGAGACTCATGCTGGGTTTGAAGCTGAGATCTGAAGAAAGCTATTTTCATCAGATCAGTATACCACTTCCATAGTCAGATTGTCTAAGTTGATTTTTTTGTCATTTGGAAATATTTATCGTGTTCATAGTGGCAAAGGAAGCACACTAATGCTTTTGAATCTTAGAGTATAAGTGCAGAAGTAGTTTTTCATTCAGAAACTAGTCTGAAGTATAAGGCTCCTAGAACAAAAACAGAATTGATGAAATCTGACTTATCTGCCTTGAGTGCTATTGTGTAAATTACAAGGGAGAAATACTAATTCATCTGCTACATTCTTTTTAGCATTCTTGTGTCATGTCCTCTGTGATGACTTTGCCTTGAGAAAGATTGAAATAGGGGACTATTTCAATGTATAGGCACTCACACCTGTTACCTGAGACTGATGGGTCTTGGTGCTAGGGGTAGGGGAGGTATACAAGAAGCTGAAAGAATGGAGAAAGGGGGCTGGAAAACACTTGAGATCTGATCAGGGATGACAACAGAGTTTTGTAGGAACAAAGTGTTCATTGAGCCCATCTCATCAGCCTGTTGGAATGATAGTGCAATGTCTTTTTCTTCTATAGCTTTCTAAGAGAGACGCCCTATAAGGCAAATTAATGTTAGAATGCAAAAATTCAATTTTAGAAAGTATAGAGCGTACCACTATGGATTCCTTGGTTACCAAATTATTCTTTGGAACTGGTAACTTGCAGAAAAGAAGCCCAGCTTCTAGTTAGCCAAGTCATCTCTATTCCCAGTGGTCCATTAACTACAAAATGGGCCCCGATGGTGGTCACATATTGTGTAGAAAACTGATAGGAAGAAACTGAAGCTGGGTTTCCAAGCATTAAGACTCAAACCATGCAGAAGCTATAGATTTCAGGGATAGAAGGACCTGGAGCCAAGCCCACTCTGTGAGCTCCACTCTCTCTTTAAAGTTCTGCCATAGACTATGGAGATAGCAGTGGAGTGAATCAGACAGTGGCAGTGCCTGGACCGTTGTGGGCTGGCGCACAGTCCTAATTTGGGCTCTTCCACTCCCACCCCTTCCCCTAGTCTCCAAATAATGGCTGTTTGTTTCTTAATGCTGCTAACTTCATACATAAGATTCTAAAGGAACAAATACTGTTTCATTTGAATGCTTTAGTGTGTTTCCAAGTACAGTGGGAACTTTTCCTAGACACTAGATACCTTAGGAGTTTGCATTCACCCTCCTAAATGTGTGCTTAAAGAAATGTTCTAAGATTTCTTAAGAGGAGAGTCTAGCAGGTTTCAGACAAACTTCTTGGACACTAATACCAGACTGGAAAAAAAGCTTTTGCTGATCAACGTGAGCCTTCTTGTATTGGCTAATCGTGTAGAGTTAATACATAAAAGGATCAATAATCAATGCCATATTAACAGATTCAATTAACTAACGTTTAAATTTGATCACAGAAAATGCCTGTGGGCTTATGGCACCGGGTAAGAATCCAAATCACAGGGATTTTTATTCATTACCAGAATGCTATTCAATTTGGTCACAAGCATTTGAGAAAATATTGAAAAGCTGTCTAAGTTTTCAAGGTCTTAGAACGTTTCTAGAAAACCTAGCTATCTCACACAGTTCTGTTACCCCTGACCTCAGGGGAAAAACACCCTGGCTTCTAGGTCTGGGACTACCATGATACCCTGGCGCTCATTGTCCTAATGAACAATGGGATCCGAATGAAACTAAACGTCAGAAAGGGCTTAACGGTGCTGGGTTGCAAGAGATCATCTGACCTAGAAGAATATTAAATGAATTTCTAAATAGCAAGAGGTGTTTAAATAGTTCCATTTAAGGAACCCCTATCGGACTCTCTACGTGGCACTGGTGGGCAAAACAGCCTGATTCTGCCCTGCAGTCATGTGATTGATGTAGCTCCTCGTGCAAGGCGAGCAACAAGCTTATTATTCCAGCAGCTCTGAGGTTTGTCGCGGGGCTGTGCAAACAAATGATCGACATCACGTGGGAACGGCAGTAAGTGGACGGGCCTCAGTGGAAAACGCCGCTCGTGAAATACGCTTTTCAGCCCAGGAGTTAGCTACCGAGAGTGTGAAAACAAAGGTCTTTGCAAGAGAGACAGTGAGCAAAGCATGATGGATAATCTCGGCCATGCGCATAATTGCTTCCAGGTGTCTGGCCACTTTATTACTCTGGGGGCTATGCTACCACCCTGACAATGTTTTCTTTCTCAAGCACGGTAACTCCACGGAAGGCTGGTGCCAGCAGGGACTGTGGCCTACATCGCTGTAGCTTGACTCGATTATAGCCCAGTCTCCAGACAACTGCCACGTTAGGGAGATTTAATAAGGTGTGCTTATACAAGAGAGTTTAGGGAGACCCCGGGAAAAGTCAGCCGAGCCCTGGAAGTTTGCTTTCTCCATCTGGGTGAAGTTGTCAACTGCTAGAACTGTTGGTAAGTTTTTCAAAGGCAGTTTTTTCTCCTATGTGAGTTGTTTTTAGACAAAGTACACAGGACTGTTTTTTTTTTTTTTAACTGATTGGTTGTCTAAAGGAATTTTCAAAAATTTCTGATACCCACAACTTAGTGTATCAGGATTTAATTCTAATGCAGAGTGAAAATACATTGTGTGCGTGTCTGGGCGTCAACACCTCCAAAGATGAACACTGACACAGTTTTCTTAACCACCTGCTTTTCTGGACTAGAAAAAAATAGTCACAAACACTTAAGAATAATATGTCACATTTTATTTCCAAAAAAAGCTTGTTCCAAGAATAATCAATACAAATTCTTGCGTCCTTCAGAATTCCTGCAGATATTTAGGAATTGTTGACAACTCAAGATCTGGTTTTAGAAATTGCTATAAAAACCCTGTAAGTGAAAGAGTGAAAGTAAACCCTGAACATTTGTTTGTCCTGACTCTTCTCCCATGTGATCTCCAAAATCAGTGGATAGGGAGGAAGTATATATATATATATATATATATATATATATATATATATATATATATACATACACACATGCACACACATACACACACACACACACATACACACACATATACATATATTTTTTTAAAGTTGGAAATGAATGATAGGGTTTGATTAATCATTATGGCAGAAAAATAAGTAAGTGAAATAACCATCCTTATTACCTTTGGTATTTGACTTAAAATACCTTAAAAAGAAACATATATACATTTTTAAGTATGCACATGACGTTGTATTAGAGTGCTCTGAGGATTTGCTTATACTCTTATTTTAAACTCATATCATCAAACTGAAAAATAATTTTATCTTCTTAATATTATTACTGTACAGTTTTAAATAAATGGATCATTCTGACTGCTGGGAAGCCCTCTTATTATGCTGTGTATTGGTGGGCATTTAGAGATGAAAACCTGCCCAGGAACACAGGAGGATATTGTGCTTCAAGGCAGTGTGGACCGTCCATCATGCGTGTTTTCCATCTATATTTGGGTACCTGTGCTTTTTTAAAAATCTTATTTAATGTGCTTGCAACTCAGGATTGTGTGTCAAGGTTGGATCTTACATGTAAAAATTCAATGCATCTTTACTCACGTGGCTCAACCAAATTATACACTAAAAATAAATTGTGTTGGAACACAGACCTAATCTCTTCAGATGCACTGAAGCATCCCTTTTGACCGGTGTGAGGCCCGGGTGCATCTGTATGCTGACGAAGGGCACCGCAGAAGCAAGATGGTTATTAAAAAATATAATGGCATGCAAATTGCAATGAATTTTAATAAACTCATCTTTCTACGATTTAAGCCCATTACTTCTTCAAGAATGCAACATATATAATACATGTACAAAATGGTCCTCTTTCTTATTAGAAAAAGATAATGACAGTAACCTTTTATTGTTAGGTATACCAAGAAAAAGTCTTTTTGTTTTTGTAAAGCAATTTAGTTGGAAGTCTTCAGTAAACCATTTTTCATCGTATTTGCAACTGCTACAATTTTAACAATTTGTCTAGATTTGATTTATATTCTTTGTGTGTGAAATGGTGGGTCTAGAATACAGCGTAGTCTGCACAGGCCTGTTTAATAGATGCCTGGTCTGGTTCTACTTTGGCCAGAGTACTGTTCTATTGGCCTAGTCCTGTGAATTTTGCCTTCTTTTAGTGGTCTATCCTTGCTGTGAAAGTCTGTCTTCCTCTACAGCCTGTTAGACAATTGACTCTATTTGTCTTAGACCCATTTCTTGCCCATCTCTCTTCATTTTTCCTTGCAATTGAAACATAAAACTTTCTAACAATGCCCGATCCTTCCTATGAGTTGCCTGGATTTTCCTGAAAACTGACGTGTAACCTGGACATGCTTAGATTTGTAGGGAGCTCAGCTATGTCTTGCTCTGAGGATCCTGCTTGAAAATGTTAATAAATTAAAAAATTTTAATTAAAAAAAGCAACTGGTAGATCTGGAAAGAAACAGTGAAGGACAAAAGTCCGCTTCTCCTCTAGGGCCCTAGTAAGGTTTTCAGCAAATGAATTTGTCATACAGTCATTATTTTTCTCTTGAGGCTATTGAATATTGTATAATAAGATTGACAGGTAACAGGTGGGAAAAAGGAAGTTTATTGTTCATAGTAGGAAGATCTGCCTGAGAGCAGGAATGACCCGGCGTGATGGCAGCTAGCAGAGATCTTATACGTTACAGCATTGGATTGGGTGCCAGGAAAGGGATCCAACAAACAGGAAAGCCAAGAGAGGCTGAAGCAGATACAATAGAATAGTTTTGTGTTTTAGAAACATGTTATCCAGGCCAAACCAACCTAGAGAAAGAACATTCTGTGGTCCTCGGTTTATTCAGAAAGTGGCAATTTGTGTTTGGATTTTACAATTCTCCTTGCCCTTGGTTGGCTTAACGATACACAGCTGTTGTGGAGACACAGATTCCTGTCCAGTGCACATCTACCAGGCCAATTCTTCTCTGGCAGGTAGCAGGTAGCTCCTTATTGTGGTTTGGCTCTGGAATGTCCCCCAAAAGTCTCATGTATTTAATGTTATGGATTGTCTATGGAACCATGTGCTGTTGGTGGATTGGGGTCTAGTCTGGAGGGGTGGATTACAGTTAAATTAGGATTAAAGGTATGTGAGTTAGGATTAAAGGTGTGTAAGTTAGGATTAATGGTGTGTAGTGGCCACACCTTCCACACCTGGATCCCGGAGGGACTAATCCCTGGGTGGAGATCTGGAAGGATATATATATAAGCTGCATCCCGCCTTCCTTGAGGGCTAGGACTGGGGCTAGAACTGGTCTCAACTAGTCTCAATTTGCCTTCCTGTTTGTGATGTCGTGAGAAGCTGCCTCCACCTCTGCCTCTGCCATGTACTTCCATTGCTGCCAGCCACCCCTGAATGGATTGTGACCTTCTGAGACTGAGCTAAAATAAACCTTTCCTTTCCTAAATTTGTGAGCATCGGATATTGAGTCACAGCAACGAAAAGGTAACTAAGACACTCCGCTGAGCCTCCACTGAGGCTCTGATCTTGCATTTCCTCTCTGGAATATCTTCCCAAATGTGGCTTAGCTCAGTGTCCTTTCCTGAAATTTTATTTGATCACCTTGGCAAGAACTGGCGTCTCCCACTGAAGTCCCTGTGGATCCAGTGTAATGCTGTGATGAATTTCTCTCCTTTAGCCTTCTATTGTGGTTATCTCTGGGTTAATCCTAGTCCTGCATCCGATTTACAAGCACATAACTGAGACAAAAATGTACAGGTGCAGACAGTCTATTATATACTGTTTGTGTCTAATCTCCTTTCACCTGATGAACTCTCTCTGGTTTAGGCATTATTGTTTTCATTTTTAAAATAAGGAAACTGAGGCTCAGAGATTTAAAGAATTCATCCAGGCCTCATAGTTGTTATGGGCAGACTGGCAATTTGGGCTGAGATATATGTCACTGCAAAGCTCATGCTCTTTTCCCACCACATTTTGTTGATGCTCTTAGGGCAGGGATTGTAACTTTTTTTTGTCTTCAGAGAGTGTCAAATATTTATTGATTGAATTATTGATTTTTAACAAGTCACCTGGCATTTTGCTTGTAAGCATTGTGTTTTGAGGAGGTTGGAGATGGCATTAAAGAAAGAGGAGGGAAGTTTGATAAGACATTGTGGTTCATTGGTTTCCCATCGTTTTCACATCATAGGATCTAGTGATAGGACGCGATGAAACAAATAAATGATCTGTTTGTACAAAGGTCCTTAAGTATTTACCTATGTGTTGTGATTTAAATTGAAAGCATCCCTTAATGCTTTGCACTAAAGGCTTATTTTCTGCCCTCAATCTAGGTTCTGAGGACACAGTCTTTAGAAGGTAGAGCCCAGTGGAAGGAAGTAGGACCACTGAGGTGTGCCCTCGGAGGTGACCTTGCGTGTCCAGCCCCTTTCCTTTCTCTTTCTCTGCCATCTGGCTCACTGTGGCGTGAGCAGTTTTCCTCAACTACGTGCTCCCCACCATGGTGTTCTGTGTTGCCAGGATCCCAAAAGCAAAGTGATGAAGTGACCTGACCTTAAACCTGTAAGCCAAAATTAGCCTTTCCTCCCTTCAAGATAATTACCTCAGATATTTCGTCACAAAGATGGGAAGTTGAGTAATGCACTATTATTCTATTGCTTTTATTTGAGGCAAGTTCTTGCTCTAAACTCAGTATGTAGTCTAGACTAGCCTCATTCACAAGGTAATCTTTCTGCCTCAGCCTCAAGTGCTGAGATTACAGGCGCGTGTATCACCACACCCAGTTTATGTGGTGCTGTGGAATTGAACCCAAGGCCTTGGGCTTGCTAGGTAAGTGCTTAGCCTCTGAGCTCTGCCTGTAGCCCTGTAGCGTTTTCAATATGAATGAATTAAGAAAATTTTGGAAATGGTTTACCAAAACTGCAGTCACAAAGATGTTTTTCTGATTTTCTTGATCTTTCCATAATCAACAAGCAGATATTGAAATCCAGGTTATTCCAAGAGCAGAGAAGGTACATATCTGTGGTCTTGAGTTTTTTTCCTCCCCTGAGGAAAGCATAATTTTAATGTAGTTTAATATAGTGGCCATAGAATTATTTTGTGGCGTATTTCAAGGAAATAAGAGTCATGCTAAAATAAAAAGTCACAAACTAAAGTTACCTCAAGGTGCCTATGTACTGGTCAAGTGGCACAGAAATGCTTAGGGGAGGTGGCAGTTGGGGTGACTGAGGTAGTTGGGGGTGTCAGAGACTGCTGGGATGACCTAAGAGGGCTGCATGGCCTTGGCAATCAGGGCAGGAGAGTACCTAGTATGGTCCAGACCAGCCTGGATTACAGAGGGGAGCGACAAGGTGAAAACCACAAACTCCCCAGGGGCAAAGACAGATCCTTCTCTCTCCCTCACTCTTTTAGTCCCTAGTAGCCAGCACGTTGCTTGGCATGTAATGTTCAAAAAAATTGGTTGAATAAAAGGCTATTGGAGGCTACCATGGAATTGTACTTGTGCCAAAATCCAAATTGTTGTGTAATATGTTAATTAACGTGGTAATTAGGTGAAGTCAAGACATTCATTATTTGCGAACAGTTGTGGACATTCTCAGAATTACTCTAAATTGGATGGGAGAAATTTGTAAGCTGGCAGACAGATTTTCCATAGTGGGAACTAAGCTAGAGATTATTGTTTCTTTTTCTGTTATCTACCTAGGCAGTTATAGCCTGAGAAAATGTAATATGCTTATATATTTGTTCTGAGAGTTATGCCATTCAAGATGGCTCCCAAGACAACAAGATAGGTACTCTTGAAAACTACCTTGTTATTTTCAGGTTAAACTTGGGGCTACTTAATAAATTGTTATTATATTTAATTTATTAAACAGATGTCAATATAGCTAGACAGAGTTAATATGATTTTTACATTCTTTAAGGGACTGAGAGATTCCTAGGAGAAGATGTTTCCAAATTTAGTTCACGTACCCAAGACAATTTATATGATAAAGGATTGAAGGATATACAATTGTTTAATTCAGCCCTGATTTTAGCCCCATCTACAGACTGATATAGTACTTCTGAGAATGCTGACTTTGTGTTTCATTTTGAGCTCACAGGCCTTTAAAAAAAAAAAAAACTAATTTCCTTAAAAGGAACAAGAAGCCCTGTTTTTGTCCTTCACAGAGGAATTTGTGCAGGAAACAAGAAGGTAACAGGGTTAGTTATTTGAGGCAGATTCCTGCTGTGTGCAGCATCTTTGAATAAACTGCATCTGAGGCTCCAAAGATAGTTTCCTCAAAATAAATGTAAGAGCTTTCTGTTGATCCTGGAGAACAAATGAAATCAAGGGCTCGCGCTGCATCTTCTGCACTCACAATTCCTGGAAGATGCTTCTGCCTCTCTTACTGGAACAGTATGTAAAAATTCACGGGGAAAAGCAGATGTTCTCAATTAGCACCTTGAAATACTGCTGATGGCACATAGATGCCTATACATTTGGTAGTAAGTCCCTAAATGAACTTGCAAAGGAAAGAAATATTTTTAGAAAAGAGGAATAGAGGGCCTGAGAAATGGAACTCTGTTAGACTGAAGAATGACCCTGAGTCTCCGTTGATGATTAAGGCTCTTGTTTCCAAGAAGTGACAATTATTCGGATGAAAGAAGCAGGGAGAACAAGCTTCAAGCTGGACACGTGATTTCTTTGGCTCATCAAGCTGGGTCAGGAGGCAATTCCAGTACACGATTGTGTCCTATGGCCTGTCAGAGGATGCTACTGTGTTACACTCAGAAATGCAGCCTTTTTTCCCCTTTAACATTGGTCTTAAGTCAATATGATAATGAATCTTCAAGGTCTCTGACCACAGGGTTACAGAATTGGCCTGAAGGTGACTTTGGTTCAGTAGGGTAATCCATTTGTCTGTTGTTAAAAACAAAATATATCAAGCTTATAAAATGGCTAGGAGTCCTACAAAGTCCAGACAAGCAGTCTGTGTTAGGAGGGAGTAAGTTCAAGGCCACGAGAACAAGGCCAGGCTTAAATATATGACAGCTTAGGTGTGATCAGAGATAGAGAAGGAAAAAGATCAAAAACAGAAAAATCAAGGTCAGAAGACAGGAGTGAGGAACACAGGGAGATGCTGGAGAAGTCACACTGAAATCCTTTCTTTGTTTATTGCAAAGAAGACGATCTGTAGATAGAACAATGATGCTCTGACTTTACATAGAACATTTATACTGAAGAACTCCAGTGCCATAAAATATGGACAATCAGCAGAAATAAATATTGTATTAAACTACCTTGATTTTAAGATTTTTTTAAATGCAGGGTTAGGAGCATAGCTCACTAGTTGTGGGTGCTTGCTTGTAATCCTAGTAATTGGGAGGCTGAGGCAAGAGGATTGCTCTGTGTTCAATCCAGCCTGGGCTACATAGTGAGTTCAGGACCTTCCTGGATTACAGAGTGAGACTCTGTCTTTTTTAAAAAAGACTTTTAAAATGCAATAATCATTTTTTTAAAATCTGAAATGTGAAATAATAAAAGATTTTAAAAATGAAATAATGATTTCTTTTAAATCTGAAAAAGGACTCACTCTTTTCTTGTTCCCCACTGAATTTTCAAGTGCACAGGACAGTAGCCTGTAACAGGTTTTATCTCTGTGGTGCTAGAAATAGAACCCAGGGCTCTGTGCATGCTAGGAAAGAGCTCTATCACTGAGCCACACCCAAGCTCCAGCAAATGTTTCCTACATAAACAAAACAGAATAAAACTCTCCTATTCTGAGCATTATGGTCAGTGTGCTGAAGATACATGAATCTCTGAGGAGCTGATTGGGGGATT